>JBBPBS010000235.1:5253924-5374021 GCA_037974835.1 Cicer judaicum
TAGATTATATAAATTACAAAATTAATCGTGTGACAAAATCATACATATTTTAAAAAATAAATCATTAATATTTTATTTTTTAATTGAATATCAATTATTTTGTTTTTTATTTTTTATTAGATTTTAATTTTTTTATATTTTATATTATATTTTATAAGAGTAAATTAATAAATTATATTTTATCTTATCTTGATGGTTTTTAATCTAACTCATAGTCAAGATAAAATTTTAACTAAAGAGATGTGATAGGATGAGTTTCAATATTAATTTTTCATATCTTCTTATTTAATCGAACATTGTATTGAACATGATATGATACAGTTATTTTATCATGTCTTTTATCATTCGCATCAAATCTTAAATATAGAGATGGCTAGTGTTGATGTTGAATTTTTTTGGATAAAAATATAAGAGGAAAAATTAAAATGACTAAATAAAAAAAGAGAAAGAAGTTGGATCTCCTTAGAAAAAGAGTAGGATGATAACGAAATTTAGTAAAGTGGTCCAAATTTAAAATGGATCTGAAATAAAATAGTATATATATAATTGTTTATAACTAGTATATGAGTGGAAAAAAAAAATTCCCTCAATGTTATCAAAACTATTAATGTCCTTTTTCATACAGTTATTATATGAGTTTAATTACAGTTGATTTTTGGAACTTTATATTTTTATTTCCTTTATATGTAATGCGAAGAGAACTGTTAATGTCTCGGCTTACATACTAATCAAATTTTCTTTTATTTTAGATGACACTGTTTAAGTTGAAGAGTGTTCCTTCTTATTCACAGTTTTATTACATCTAATTTAGGTGATTAATGAATTTTTCGTTTAAAAAAATAAAGGGATACAAAGAATATATATATATATATATATATATATCACTACTAAAAAAACGTTTTTAGAGACTAAATTTTCGGTCACTAACTGGAGAAAATCGGTCACTAAATTAAATAGCGACCGAATTAGTGACCAATTTAAATCAGTTGGTAAACTGCTAGTCGCTAGCTGTTGCGACTGAATTTAGTGACCGATTTAGCGACCGAAATTAGTGACCGATTTAGTGACCGAATTTAGTGACCGATTTAGCGATCGAATTTAGTGACCGAATTTAGTAACTAATCTAATGACCGAATTTTGTGACTGCATTTTGTGACTAATTTTGTGACCGATTATTGAGACTGATTTAACAACCACTTTAAATTAATTTTTTATATCATTAGCAACCGATTTAGAGACCAAATTTGTGATATAAATTATTTTTATTAAATATTTGATCACCAATTACGTCTCTAAATATTACCATGTTTTTAAGTATATTACTTTAATGTTCAAAAGAACAATAAAAATAATTTTTTAATTTGTTTTCAATATCTAAAAAATTCAAACACCAAAATCATTTGAAAATATTAATCATATCAATGTATATAATTAAAGAACATAATACATTTAACTAATATTTGTAAGTACTCAAAATAATACAAATAAAATTTTAGTTTAAACATAATATATTTAGTCAAAATAAATTGCAACATATTGGTTACTTCAGATTAACTTATCACTATCCATTTAACTCTTCACCATCATGATCACGAGCATTATTATCAGCAATCTCATCATCAAAATCACCATCATCATGATCACCAATCTCATTATCATTATCACTAACCCCATCTTCATGAATTTGATCTCTAGTATATGGCATGGGTTTAAACTTCAAGCTATTCATCAGTTGATTTATCACGTGGTTATTGCGCTCAACTGCTCTGTTTGTATTAGCCAATTCCTCTCGAAGTTGATCTCTTTCATTTCTCATTCTTCAAATTCATGTCTTTGAACCCACTTTGTTGATGAAGAACATGATCCGCGATAATTAGGTCTCCCTAATAATACAGTAGATTCCATTCCGAGACTATATACTCGTCCTCTTTTTATTCCAACAACCTCACACCACAAATCTAATTCATTTGGTGGAGGAGTTCCTTGTGAAGTTGTTTCTTGGGCCAATTCTTCAAACCTACGTTTAAATTTTTCCTGTCAACATAAATATAAAGCTAATTAATATTTTAAAACACTTTATTTCGATATTATATGAAGATAGAAAAACCAACATAGAAAAATAAATAATATATACTTTAAAGTTAAAAGCTCTTACATGAACATATTCCGATCTTTTATCAACCCAAGTTTTATCCTTGTCATGTTTATGTGTGTGGAGAAACAAATCTGAATGACTACGAGGAATGCCATTCAAATTCGTCTAACAACATTAAAAAATTATTTCCTTCATATAGTAATTTTTCTTCTCATTCTCATGATGCTAGGAACCGGACTAGAATTAACAATATATATTGAAATAGCCCAATTTTTATGGCATAACTAAATTAAAATTTGAAGATGGAGACATATTTAATAACGTTGATATTCACTATATTCGTACACGAATTCATCATGCTAATAATATTATTATTATTTTAAAATTTTTATATATGTATATATTTAATATATTTATTTTTTAAAATATTAAAAATTATAATGTTTTCACTATAAAAAATATAATTTTAATTTTATTATTATATAATAATTATTTTACTATATTAATTATAATAAATATAATTTTTAAATTTATAATTTTGTATTCATGAATATGTGTAGGTGCGGACGGAAACTCAAACCCTATCAAGGGCGGAGATGAAAAATTAAATCTCACATCCGATTAGTTTTTCTTGACTAATCACTTGTGGGTGTGGGGAGTATTGTCATGTCTAGTTACTTCTTGTAGATTTTTAAACTTAATATCGTATTTTGTTATTTTTTAATTTATATTTTACTATATTTCAAGTGAATATTATTTTTTAATTCAACATTGTAAATGAATAAAATATTTTTTTGTATTTTATCTAGTTGGTTTCTAACTCGAATTATATTAAAAATAAAAATTTCAACCAAAAAAGAGATATAAAATATTATATCTATAAGAATTATTTTATTGTATTTTATTGGTTCGTGAATTGAGATTGACTACAATAACTTGTGAGTAATGTTATTGGAATACGAAATAAGACACAATTATAATACTTTTTGAAATTTTATGAAAAACAACATTACCTCGCTGTATTTTATACATATTTATATCTCATTTTTTATCAAGTTTTATATTTCAATAATATTACGCATAATTTATATCTTATAATGTTTATGAAATATTTGGAGAAAAAAGTTCATCTTAGATTTTTATAATAGAAAGTTTTAAAAAACTATTTATGAAAATTACATTATATTATATTATTTAATTTTCTTTGAAGCAAATACATTTTTTAATTAAAAAGAATAAAATTAGAATAGTATTTATATTTTTCCAATCAAGCCATCTTAAATTAGATGTGTGTATTTTTCTTTTTTTTTTTAAATGGAAATATGTACTCTTTATATTGTTTGAAAAATTTCATGCATTTATTTTTAATATAACACTTTGTTTGGAAGATTTTAATATAATATTTGTCAAATAAAATGTTGAAATGATACAAAATATCATATTACTTTGTTTTTGACAAAAATATCATTTTACTTATAAATAAGTTTTTAATCCATATAAAATTCAACATTTGCTTTTACATTCTAAGAAAAACCCTATTTTGTGGCCAATTTTATAAATATTTTGTGGCCGAATAAAACCCTCACAAATTAGTGACCGAAAAAGCCCCCACAAATACAAAAATTGAAATTAGTCTTTATTTGTGGCTAAAAAAGCCCTCACAAAATCACAACGTTGTGATTTTGTGAGGGCGTAAGTAGCCATAAAATCCAGTTAAATGTTTAAAAATTTTGTGAGGGCTTTTTGAGCCACAAAATATAAATTTTGTGAGGGACAAGGCCGCCACAAAAGACTGAAGTGACATGTCCATTTGTGGATGCATAGGCCGCCACAAAAGCAAGAGACCGTTACCGTTTATGGCTGCAAAGGCCGCCACAAAGGTTAAAACCGTTACATTTTGTGGCGGCAAAGGCCGCCACAAACAACGATAGTACCGTTGGCAATTCTGGCCACCCAGGCCTCCACAAAATACTAACAAAAAATAAACTATATATATATATATATATTTTATTTTTTGTTAGTATTGATATTTTTTGTTAGTCTTGATTATTAAAAACAATATAATTTAAAATTTTATTTCGGTTTATATAATTATTGTATTGATAATAATTTATTATATTGTTTGCAAATGCATGCTCCCCTAATTGACATATAAATTGTATGTCAAAATTTATATATAATGCTTTTGAAAAATAAAACAATTAATATATAAAACATCGATATATATATATATATATATATATATATATATATATGGATTTAGACCGTAGTTGGATGTATGATACGAATTTTCCTGGAAGAAAGGGTCTTAAACAACGTTTTGCTAACAAGGTTGAAGACTTTCTCAATTTTGCGAGAGTGCAAAAAATTGTCGAAGATAAAGGGGAAATGAGATGTCCATGTTGTTTATGTCGATGTAGATGGTTTAAAAGTGAAGATGAAATAAGAGTGCATTTGTATGCAGATGGATTTATGCCTAACTACTGGATTTGGACTAATCATGGGGAAGAGTCTCCGGCGCCCAATGAAGAAGCTCAGAGATTTTATGGTATTTTGAAAGAGACAAATAAACCGTTGTTTGAAGGTTCTCCAAACTCAAAGTTATCAATGTGTATTAGACTATTAGGTCTAAAGTCTCAATTTCATGTTCCTGATTTAGCTTTCGATTTGATGACTAAAATGATGCTAGATGCAACACCTGTTAGAGATGGTTTTCCGCAAAGTTATTACGATGCGAAATGGTTAGTGTCAAAGTTAGGATTAGGTGTCAAGAGGATTGATTGTTGTGTTAAAGGTTGTATGTTGTATTATGACAATGAATTTGGTATGAATGATGCTAACTTAGTTGAATGCAAGTTTTGTCAACAACCAAGGTATGACCAAAGGAATAACTCTAGGGTAAGTAGGGGATAATCAATTCCAAGGAAAGCAATGTTTTACCTACCTATTGTATCAAGATTGAAGAGATTGTTTGCATCAATACAAACTGCAGGAAAGATGACGTGGCATTATGAGAATAGAAGAAATTCAGGCGAGTTGCGATATCTGTCTGATGGTCAGGCATGGAAACACTTTGATCAAATGCATCCTGATTTTGCGTCAGATCCACGCAATGTAAGACTTGGATTATCCTTAGATGGATTTACGCCTTACATACAAGCATCGTCTACTCCTTATTCTTGTTGGCCGGTTATTGTTACTCCTTACAATCTTCCTCCGGATATGTGTATGTCTAAACCTTATATGTTCTTAGCTGCTGTGATACCAGGTCCTTCTAATCCTACAATTGGTATTGATATTTTTTTACAACCTTTGATTGACGATTTGAAGAGGTTGTGGAATGGTGTCTTGACATATGATATTGCTCGGAGAGAAAATTTTGTGATGAGAGTTGCAATGATGTGGACCATTAATGATTTCCCCGCTTATGGGATGTTGTCAGGATGGGGCACCCATGGTAAATTAGCTTGTCCTATTTGTATGGAAGATACAAAAACATTTACTTTAAAATTTGGCGGGAAAGCATCGTGGTTTGACTCGCATCGTAGGTTTTTACCTGCTAATCATGCATTTAGAAGGAACAAAGCTGCATTTATGAAGGGCTATGTAGAAAGTCTAGGACCCCCACTTAAATTGACATCAGAACAATTTTGGAATAAAGTAAAAGATATGCCAAAGGTACATGTTGTTAATGGTGTGGCTTGTAAACCACAAGGTTACGGACAATGGCACAATTGGACAAAAAGATGTATTTTTTGGGATCTACTGTATTGGAAAGATAATCTTTTGAGACATAATCTCGATGTTATGCATATTGAGAGAAATTTCTTTGACAACATATTTAATGTTGTGATGAATGTGAAAGGGAAAACAAAAGATAATGACAAAGTTAGAAAAGACATAGGTATATATTGTAGACGACCAGATTTGTTGTTGGTGGAACAAAACGGCAAGACCCTAAAACCTTGTGCGAATTACACTTTATCTACTGATGAAGCCAAATCTGTTTAACGTTGGATCAAAGAGCTGAAGATGCCGACCCATCTCTCATGCCGATGCCGACCATTGGTACTAGTGGTGGAGCTATTCCTCTATATCTGGAGGTCCCAATAGAGCCTTATACCATAGATGAAATAATGGAACCCAAATGTGTTGATTTCTATAACCGCATTGTCATCATTCCAGAAGGAGATGGGTATGTAAACTATGATTGATTAAATTATGATTGTTAAATATTTCATTATTGCATGTTACGTTATTAATTTTATTAATTCATTTTTATATTTAATTTGCATATAAACTTTGAAGATATCTTCCTTTTAAATCATCTACAAAGGCAATTGCTGAAGTCATACAAGAGAAATATAGAAAACCATGGTTGTCTTGGGGTGAGATGAAAGAGGATAAGACACCTAAATTTAGCTAATTTTTACATTGTTTCAAAGTAAGTGATTAGATTAATTTATTGAATTACTAATTAATTATATAAACATTTGATTGCTTAATTGAATTTTATTTTTAATATTTTTTAAATTTAAACAAACAACAGACTAAATGTACATGGAAAAGAGTGCATGATGCCGCAGTTTTGGCTTCTTTTGACCATCGCTTTTCAATGCGTCTCTCATCTATGTTGGCTAACGCACGTAATAAGGGCGAGGAAAAACGACCTAATTGGATTGGTGAAATTAAATATTATATGGTAATTAATTATTATTTATAATATATATCTATTAATTTATATTCAATTAATCATCACATTTCACCAACTTATAAACTTGACATTAATTTAATATTTTAGGAAAAGCAACTTGGAAGGGAGGTCACTCAGGCTGAGATAGATCGCTATCTTCATGTTAATCCTGAAACAAATGAGTATACTGATGAATTATAAAAAATGATTCAGGTAATTATTATATATTAATTAGACCTCTAAATTATTATATATTAATTATTAACTATTTTAATTTTTAGTTTTTTTATTTTTAATATAGAAACAACTTCAACAAGTCATGAAAGAATGGGATGATCATCAAGCTACTCTTCCTCCTGCTCAACGAGCTGGTCCAGTGCAGTGGAAACAATATGAGACCGCAAGTTTTATGAACATCAGTGGTGGCAAGTACAAAGGGCGTGTGCTGCGTGTCGGTAGTTTATCATCAACCTTTGTGAAAGGTCCAACCAGCTATATTCAGACTAAGAGGTCTTCTTCTTATGCTAGTACGGATCGATCTCATCGTCCGTCGATAGATAATCTTGACTAGTTAAAGAAGCAATGGGCTAGTGAGCAAGAAGAAATGACACAATAGCTGATACAAGCCGCAGTTGATAAATTGAATGAGGAATGGAAGCAAAAGTTTCAAGAGCAGCAGCAGTAGTTTCAACAGCAACAACAATTTCAACAACAACAATTTTCATTTCCTCTTGTGTTTAATCAGCAGTTCCCGCCTCGGCCTCAATACTTGCATCAACAACCACTTTTCTAGCAGCAACAAAATTACTCTCAATACTTCCAACAGCAGCAACCGCCTCCAAATTTCCAACAACAACACCAGGATCCTCTGAACTCTGTCTTCCAGCAACAGCAACAGCCAATGTTTCAGCAACAACAATATTTTCATAATTATCAGTATGCTCTGTCATCTTCACATCAACTTCCTCAACCTCAACCAGATCATCAAACTGCATACCGACAAACTATGCCAAGAGCTGGCTTAATCAGATCAGATTTAAATCAACCTCAACCAGCTAGGGCTCCTCCTTCGACTAGTGGTGGTGCCATTGAAGATGAAATTCAATTTCAAACCATGATTTCTCCTCCAACACAAATTAATAATACTTTTGAGGGACTTCTTTCGTCAGGTAACATTGCAGGAAATAATGATGGTGGGAGTGGAGCTGATCAGAGGAATGATTATGAGGATTGATGTCATTTGAATAATTTCATAATTTATTTTTGGGTTGTATAAACACATATTAATTATGTTGTCCTAGTTAATTATTGTGTGTTTAATTTTGGGTTTGTAAGATACTATTTGTTAATTTTGGAATGCATGTTTTATTTGCTTTGGTGGTAATTACTTTAATTATTATTAATATTATATTTTTATATATAATATTTATTTTAATTTTAATATTTAATTTTAATTTTAATTTTATTTAAATTTAAATTTATTTTTAATTTAAATTAATCTTTAATTATAATTTAAATATTTTATTTTAAATTTAATTTTAATTTTTAATTATATTCAGATTAGTTTATTATATATGAAATTTAATTTATAATGATATTATATTTTAAATTTAATTTTGATTTAAATTTAATTATAATTATAATTTAAATTTAAATTTTAAATTTATATTTATATTAATTTATTATATATAATATTATTATAATAGAATATTAATTTTGAATTTAAAAAATTAATTTTTTAATATACCAAATATTTTGTGGCGGCCTAAGCCCTCACAAAATATTTATTTTTTAATTTATATGATACTTTGTGGCGGCCTAAAGCCTCACAAAGGAGGGATTTTGTGGCGGTCTGGGCCCTCACAAAGGTTGAATTTTTTAAAATCAGCATGTTCTTTGTGGTGGCCTGTGCCCTCACAAAGGCAGGTTTTTGTGGCCGCAAAGGCCCCCATTAAGGCAGGATTTTGTGGCTGCAAAGGTCCTCACAAATGCCAACGTGTTTTACAAACTTTGTGGCTGCAGAAGCACTCATAAAAGTTTGTGATCAGCTTATTTGTGGCTGCCTAAGACCGCCACAAATAACCCCTTTGTGAGGGCTTTTGGCCCTCACAAATTCCTTCTTTTCTTGTAGTGTTAGTCCCTACAAAAAATTATATTTTTTTAGATTTTATAAAATTATTCTACAAATAATTTTAACCTCTATTAACATATCAATATATGTTTTTGAATGATATTTTGTAGATGTGTTTACAACATTTTAAAATGTTTCTCTACAAAAAATTATCAAAGAATTTAATTTTTAAATTTATATTTTCGTTACTTTTAAATTATCATGATTTTGTAGAATTCAAAAAATTTGTGTATAATTCATCTCAAGTTAAAAAATTGTAAATATTTATGGACGATTTCTTGATAATATTCTAAACATTATTGGGAAAGTTATTTATAAGTTTAACTCAATTTTTTATTGAGAAATTATCTTTTACTTTATTTGTAGTTTTTTTTATATAACCTAGTCTTTTCAATTATGACTTAGAGTTGGAAATATGAAAGTAGTCAGTATATTTTGGACTAAAGTTAGACCTAGATTTTAAAATTAGAAACTTTTAAATAATGTGGAAATAAAGTTACCAAAACAATTTTTTAAATAAATAAGAAGGAGAAATAAATTATTATAATATCATACTTAATTTATAATCTTAATGAAAATAAATAAAAATATAGAATAAGCATTAAATCCTTCCATTCAAAGAATCTTAATGAAAATAAATAAAAATATAGAATAAGCATTAAATACTTCCATTCAAAGAATCTCAATAAATTTTAAATACTTTGTTTAATGAAGAAAATTTTGTTACTTAGAAAATGATCTTAAAAAAGTGAGACAAATGAAAAGAAAGAAATAACATAAAAAAACTGATACGTTATGATATTATATTTGACGAAGAAGATTTTGTTCCATAGAAAAAAGATACTAGAAGAGGGTTAGAGTATATATGATATGATATGATTATAAAAACGTATATAATATTATATATAGTATATATGATATGATTGTAATATGATATAGTAAATTAAATAAAAAATATTTTGTATAAAAATAAATTAAATAAAAATTGTATAAAAAACAAATTAAATAAAGGTTATAGTATATAATTATTTTAGTCTTTAATAGTATTTTTGGCTTGGAGCTTTTGGAGAGGAAACGAGGAAAATGCTCCTACCTATTTTTCCTTTTATAAATTAAAGAAGCTAAAAAAAATTAAGTACCGTTGAAATGTTATATAATTATGTTTCATATTATTATTATTTTTTTAATTTTAAATATCTATTAAAATATAAATTTCATATTTTAAAATTATAAATCAAAACATTAATGTTTGAGAAAGTATTATTCCAATGTCTATTGTATTAAAATTATATAAACATCTATGAATCTATGATGAAAATCTTTTGTTAGTAACTTAAAAAACTAAACTTAAAAGGATATAAGAAAGACTAAACTTACTTACAAAAAATACTTTTAAAAACTAAATTACCAGATGAAAAATTTGTTGAAAATTCAACTATGATTGGATTTATATAAAATATAATATTTTTGTATTATTAATTATATTGAATTATTTAAAATATAAACTTTAATCATAATTAATTCAATAATTATTATTTTTTAAATATATAAAATTTATTTAAGTAGTTATGATTTGACAATGACGCAAAACTTTTAAAAGTAAAATTAATTCATAGTTACGACTTAAAAGTCTTTTACATGGTTATAAATGATTATTATTCAGCCATGACGGAAATTTTTTAACACTTGACACTGTATTGACAATATACATCAAAAAATATTTTATAATTTTTGTTTTGTAACTATAATTGAATACATAGAACATGTATAATTGTATAAAAAAGTTTTATAATATAAAAAATAATTGTATTTTTTTATGTCATATTTTAAAGTGAAGTAATATAATTTGATGAAATATATTTTTTTTTATTGTTTATTAATATAAAATTATTTTATGTTGTATTTATGGATACTTTTCTTTTATATACTCTTTATATTCAAACTTTCGATTTTATCTTTTGATTGAGGTCGCATCATTTTTTTAATAATAAATAATTGATTATTAATTTAATAAAAAAAAATAAAAAATAAAAAATAAAAAATTATATTATTAAATTCAAACAAAATATATTTAATAAAAAATTTCTATCTATGATATTATGTAATGAAACACATATATTCATTTACGACACATATATTCTTGTCTAATTAGGGTTTTTAAACAATCTTTTCCATCCAATAGGTGTGTTTGTATCATTGATTTAACATTTAGGTCATTTTTATCCTCCCTTGGCTTATTCAAGTTCAATTAGAATTTTTAACCAAATCTTGCACATCCAAGAGGTGTGTTTGCGTCATTGCATTAACATTTAGGTCATTTTGGTTCTTTTTATTTGTTATTGGAAATATAAGGTTATTTGTAATTTAGAAAACAAAAAATATGGTTGGAACGGATTTCAAGTAGTTGGGTGTGTCTTGTCTTTTTTTATGTATTTTATGTAGCAAAACACATATATTCAATTACGACGCACTAGTTAACAGGTGCGATCATACCAGCACTAATGCACCGGATCCCGTTAGAACTCCGCAGGGAAGTCCTCGTGTTGCACCTTTTTTTTTAAGTTATTTTGGATTTTCTAGCCACTTTTATTAGCGTGGTTCTTTTTATTTGTTATAGGAAATATAAGGTTATTTGTTATTTAGAAAACAAAATAGATGGATGGAACGGATTTCAATTAGCCGGGGGTCTCTTGTCTTTTATATGTATTTAATGTAGTGAAACACATATATTCAATTACGACACATATATCCTTGTCCAATTAGGGTTTTTAAACAATCTTTTGCATCCAATAGGTGTGTTGGTATTGTTGGACATTTGCTTATTTTTGATATTATTGACAAACATACATCATTAAATAAATCTAACATTGTAAACTGAGAAAAATTTCAGGACCAACAACTCAACCCTACAAACTTGAGACAATTGCTTCGAACTCAAGAAATCAACAAAAGCTTGAAGATTCACAGGCAAATCGATTGGTCAAATCGATTCTGTAACAGGGTTGAATGAAATTATGCAGTCTGGGATTAAGCAATCGATTGGCAAAATCGATTTGCACATTTAAGCATATTATCAATCGATTAGGCAAATCGATTGGTGCATCTATCAGAAAATAAATTGTGCAAGTCAGAGAGCCAGTTAGCCTCAAATCGATTGGTTAATTTTCCAAGACTAAACTGATTGCTCACATCGATTAGACAAATCGATTGGTATATTTACTGAAATTAAAATGTACAAGTCAGTAGCCTGCCTTGCAATCAAATCGATTTGGCAAATCGATTGAGCCAATCATATCAGTATTGATAATTGTCTATATCGATTGGGATAATCGATTTCGCATGTCACAGAGCCAAACCAACAATGAGCAAATCGATTGGACAAATCGATTTACCCAAATTAACTTCAAAATAAATTTGGTCTGGGACATACGCAATCGATTAGAATAATCCACTAAATCATTTATGTTGAAATAAGTTTGGCATCAATCGACTGGGTAAATCGATTGAATGAACCAAACAATATAATGAGCTTCAGACTTAAATCCATAATTGATTTGACACATCGATTATGTTGTTGTAAATCAATTCTGTATCTTGTCAAATCGATTGGGCAAATCGATTTATGTAAATCATTGTGTCTCTGGAACCAGTGAAATCGATTGACCAATTCGATTGGTACAAAAGTTTTTAGAAATAGTGATGGATTAAGGATTATGTATATAGTTGCATCGATTGGGCACATCGATTATTTTGATCTCGTTGTTGGAACAAAACATCACAAATCGATTGTGCACATCGATTCAAATATGAACATCCATCCAAGTCTGAAGAACTCAGGTAAACTAATCGATTAGGTAAATCGATTAGTATGTGCAGTTTCAAGATTCAAGAAAAACAAGATTCGCGAAATCGATTGGACAAATCGATTAGCTTGCTTTACAACTTTAAGAAATCGATTGGCCTAATCGATTGACACGTTGTTTTTCCTGAAACTATATAAACTGCATTTACTTATTTCTTCTCATAACAACATAACAACTTGATACATCTAGTGAATAATAATTTTGACAATACACCTTCACTACATCCACAATACTAAAAATCCTTTCTCAACTGATATTACTTTGAATATCTTTTTCAGCCTTAAACAATCTACATTGGTGATCAACAAGGATTGAAAAAGACAAAATTGAGAAAGATAGCTTTGAGAAGAATGAAGATCAAGAACATTGTATATTTGATCAATTGCAATTTCTGTAATTCAAATTATGTAACCAAATTACTTTGAGAAAATCCAGTTACAACTGGTAGTGATCTTTTGTGATTGAGGGATCTCATTAAAAGCACACTGGACTGAAATCTTGGAAGAGTTTGTGGGAGATAAACTCTGGGATTCAGGGAGAGAAGATTAGAATAGAAAAGAATAGTTTAAGATTGATAGGCGAGGAGCTGGAACATCTGTAAACTGATTCTAAGACATTCTAGTGAAAAGTCTAAGATCGGGTTTGATCTTGGGACTGGATATAGGCCGTCAAAAAGCGGCTGAACCAGTATAAATATCTGCGTACACTTTTCTTTCCCTTATCTCTTTTAGATTTCTACAATTATTGTGTTCTTGATATTGATCGAATGCATGATAAAGATTCTGTGATAGATAGCTTTGCATGACAAATTGTTTTGACATGGCTGTATGAAAATCAATATCCTGAATACAAACTGTTTTGATGCACTTCTCCATATAATCAATAACTGATATTGCTTGACATTCTTTAAAATTGATTATTAGGGACCTTCCACAATCTTGTGTTTTGTTAATTTACAATTTATAAAACTGCTGCGCATTTTGTTAGAATAGATATACTTTTTGCATATATTTCCATAAAACTGAGGCCTGATTACCATCAGGTATCATTGGATTAACATTTAGGTCATTTTCATCATCCCTTGGCATATTCAAGTCCAATTAGTGTTTTTAAGCAAATCTTGTGCATCCAAGAGGTGTGATTGCGTCATTGCACTAACATTTAGGTCATTTTTGTTCTCCCTTGGCTTATTCTAGTACAATTAGGGTTTTTAACAAATCTTGTGCATCAAATAGGTGTGTTTGTTTCATTGGACTAACATTCGGGTCATTTTCATCCTCCCTAAGCTTATTCTAGTCTAATAAGTTCATTTGTGTCATTGAATTAACATTTCTGTCATTTTCGTTATCCCTTGCCTTAATCTAGTCCAAATAGGGTTTTAACCAATCTTGGGCATCCAATAAGTGTGTTTGTGTCATTGGATTAACATTTAGGTCATTTTTGTCCTCCCTAGGCTTATTCTATTCCAATTAGGGTATTTAACCAATCTTGTGCATCCAATAGGTGTATTTATGTCATTGGATTAACATTTAAGTCATTTTCATCCTTCCTATGCCTATTCTAGTCCAATTAGGGTTTTTTTTTACCAATATTGTGCCTCTAGTAAGTTCATTTGTGTCAACGGATAACATGTTTGTCATTTTGCCTCCTTAGGTTTTTTTGCAAACCAATTAGGGTTTTAGCCAATCTAGTGGATCCAATAGGTGTGTTTGTGTCATTGGATTATCATTTAGGTCATCTTCGTCTTCTATTGGCTTATTCTTGTCCTATTAGGGTTTTTAACCAACCTTGTGCATCCAATAAGTTCATTTGTGTCATTCGATTAACATTTATGTCATTTTCGTCCTCCCAATGCTTTTTCCAGTCCAATTAGGATTTTTAACCATTCTTGTGCATCCAATAGGTGTGTTTGTGTTATTGGACTAACATTTAGGTCATTTTCATCCTCCCTAGGCTTATTCTAGTCCAGTTAGGGTTTTTAACCAATCTTGTGCATCTAATAAGTTCATTTGTGTCATTGGATTATCATTTGGGTCATTTTCATCCTCCCTAGGCTTATTCTTGTCCTATTAGGGTTTTTAACGAATCTTGTGCATCCAATAAGTTCATTTATGTCATTGGATTAACATTTATGTCATTTTTAGCTTCCCTAGGCTTATTCCAGTCCAATTAAGGTTTTTAACCAATCTTGTGCATCCAGTCAGTGTGTTTGTGTCATTGGATTAACATTTAGGTCATTTTCGTCCGCCCTAGGCATATTCAAGTCCAATTATAGTTTTTAACCAATCTTGTGCATCCAATAGGTGTGTTTGTATCATTGGATTAAAATTGTTGTCATTTTCGTCCTCTCTACGCTTATTCTTGTCTTCTTAAGGTTTTTAACCAAACTTTTGCATCCAATAGGTGTGTTGGTTTGATTGTATTGACGTTTAGGCCATTTTCTTCCTCCCTATGCTTATTCTAGTCCAATTAGGGGTTTTTAACCAATGTTGTGCATCCATTAAGTTCGTTTGTGTCATTGGATTAACATTTAGGTCATTTTCATCCCCCCTAAAGTTAGTCTTGTCCAATAAGGGAATTTAAACAATCTTGTGCATCCGATAGGTGTGTTTGTGTAATTGGATTAACATTTAGGTCATTATCGTCCTCCCTAGACATATTCTAGTCCAATTCGGGTTTTTAACCAATCTTGGTTATCATACGTTTATTTGTATCATTAGATTACAATTTAGATCATTTTCATCCTCCCTATGCTTATTCTATTCAAATTTGGGTTTTTAACCTATCTTGTGCATCCATTATGTGTGTTTGTATCATTGGATTAACATTTAGGTCATTAGTATTTTTAACCAATCTTGTGCATACAATTAGCGTATTAACTAATCTTGTGCATACAATAGGTGTGTTTGTGTCATTGGATTAATATATAGTTTATTCTCGTCCCCCTTAGGCTTATTTTCATCCATTTAGGATTTTTAACCAATCTTATGCATTCAATAGGTGTGTTTATGTCATTGGATTTACATTTAGGTCATTTTCGTCCTCTCTATGGTTATTCAAGTCCAATTATAGTTTTTAAACAATCTTGTGCATCCAATAGTCATGTTTGTGCCATTGGATTAAAATGTTGGTCATTTTCATCCTACCTAGGCTTATTCTTGTCCAATTAGGATTTTTAACCTATCTTGTGTATCCAATAACTTCATTTGTGTTATTGGATTAACATTTAGGTCATTTCCGTCCACCCTAGGCTTATTCTTGTCCAATTAGGGTTTTTAAACAATCTTGTGGATATAATAAGTTCAATTGTGTCATTGGATTAACATTTAGGTCATTTTCGTCCTCCTTAGGCTTATTCTTGTCCAATTAGGGTTTTTAACTAATCTTGTGGATCGAATAAGTTCATTTATGGCATTGGATTAACCTTTAGGTCATTTTTGTCCTCCCTAGGCTTATTCATGTTTAATTAGGGTTTTTAAACAGTGTTGTCCATCCAATAGATGTGTTTGAGTAATTGGATACACATTTACGTCATTTTCGTCCTCCCTAGGCTTATTCTAGAGCAATGAGGGTTTTTAACCAATCTTGTGCATCCAAT
This sequence comes from Cicer judaicum, assembly GCA_037974835.1. Classification (NCBI taxonomy): domain Eukaryota; kingdom Viridiplantae; phylum Streptophyta; class Magnoliopsida; order Fabales; family Fabaceae; genus Cicer; species Cicer judaicum. Next base: position 5,270,305 of record JBBPBS010000235.1, read on the forward strand.
TGATGTGTTTGTGTCATTGGATTAACATTTATGTCATTTTTGTTGTTCGTATCCTTATTTTAGTCCATTTAGGGTTTTTAACTAATCTTGTGCATCTAACAGGTGTGTTTGTGTCATTGGATTAACATTTAGGTCATTTACGTTTTCCCTAGGTTTATTCTAGTCCAGCTACGATTTGTAACCAATCTTATGCATCCAAAAAGTTCATTTGTTTCATTGGATTAGCATTTAGGTTGTTTTCATTATCCCTAGGCTTATTCTAGTCCAATTAGGGGTTTTAACCAATCTTGTGCATCTAATGGGTATAATTGTTTCACTGGATTAACATTATGGTCATTTTCGTCCTCCCTAGGCTTATTTTAGTTCAATTAGGGTTTTTATCCAATCTTGTTCATCCAATAAGCTCATTTGTGTCATTGGATTAACATTTAGGTCATTTTCATCATCCCTAGGCTTATTCTAGTCCAATTTGGGTTTTTAACCTTTCTTGTGCATCCAACAAGTTCATTTGTGTCATTGGATTAACATTAGGTCATTTTCTTTCTTGCTAGGCTATTTCTTGTCAAATTGGGTTTTTCTTAACGAATCTTGTGCATCCAATAAGTTCATTTGTGTCATTGGATTAACATTTAGGTAATTTTCATCCTCCCTTATTCTTGTCCAATTAGGGTTTTTAACTAATCTTATGCATCCAATAGGTGTGTTTATGTCATCGGATAAACATTTAGTTCATTTTTGTCCCCCCAAGGCTTAATCTTGACAAATTTGGGTTTATGAACAATCTTATTCACCCAATAGGTGTATTTGGGGCATCAGATTAACATTTAGGTCATTTTTGTCATCCCTAGGTATATTCTAGTCCAATTAGGGTGTTTAACCAATCTTGTACATCCAATAAGTTCCTTTGTGTTATTGGATTAACATTTAGGTCGTATTTCCTCCCTTGGCTTATTCTTGTCCAACTAGGGAATTTAAAGAATCTTGTGCATGCACTAGGTGTGTTTTTGTCATTGAATTAATATTTAGGTTATTTTCGTCCTCCCTAGGCAAAATCTAGTCCAATTAGGGTTTTTAACCATTGTTGTGCATCAAATAAGTTCATTTTTGTCATTAGATTAAAATTTAGGTCATTTTCTTCCTTGCTAGGCTATTTTTTGTCTAATTGGGGTTTTTAACCAATCTTGTGCATCCAATAAGTTTGTTGATGTCATTGGATTTACATTTAGGTCATTTTCTTCCTCGCTAGGCTATTTCTTGTCTAATTAAGGTTTTTTATAATGAATCTTGTGCATCCAATAGGTGTGTTGATGTCATTGTATTAACATTTAGGCCATTTTCATTCTTCCTAGACTTATTCTAGTCCAATTAAGGGTTTTAACCAATCTTGTGCATCCAATAAGTTCATTTGTGTCATTGGATTAACATTTAGGTAATTTTCATCCTCCCTAGGCTTATTCTTGTCCAATTAGGGTTTTTAACTAATCTTGTGCATCCAATAGGTTTGTTTATGTCATTGGATTAACATTTAGGTCATTTTGGTCCACCCTATGCTTATTCTTGTCAAATTAGGGTTTTTAAACAATCTTATTCATTCAATAGGTGGGTTTGTGTCATTGAATTAACATTTAGGTCATTTTCGTCCTCTCTAGTCAAATTCTAGTCCATTTAGGTCATTTTCTTCCTCGCTAGGCTATTTTTTGTCCAATTGGGGAATTTTAACCATTCTTGTGCGTCCAATAGGTGTGTTGATGTCATTGGATTAATAGTTAGGTCATTTTCTTCCTCGCTAGGCTATTTCTTGTCTAATTGGGGTTTTTTTAACGAATCTTGTGCATCCAATAGGTGGGTTGATGTCATTGTATTAACATTTAGGCCATTTTCATTCTTCCTAGACTTATTCTTGTCCAATTAGGGGTTTTAACCAATCTTGTGCATCCAGTAAGTTCATTTGTGTCTTTGGATTAGCATTTAGGTCTTTTTCGTCCTCCCTAGACTTATTCTAGTCTAGTTAAGGTTGTTAACCAATCTTGTGAATTCGATAGATGTGTTTGTGTCATTAGATTAACATTTATGTCATTTTCGTCCTCCTTAGGAGTATTCAATTCCAATTAGGATTTTTAACAATTCTTGTGCATCAGATAGGTATGTTTGTGTCATTGGATTAAAATTTAGGTCACTTTCATCCTCCCTAGGCTTATTCTTGTCCAATTAAGGTTTGTAACCAGTGTTGTGCTTCCAATAGGTGTGTACGGTCATTGGAATAACATTTATGTAATTTTCTTCTTCCCTAGGCATATTCTTGTCGAATTAGGATTTTAAACTAATCTTATGCATCCAATAACTTCATTTGTGTCATTGGATTAACTTTTAGGTTATTTTCGTCCTCCCTAGGCTTATTCTTGTCCAATTAGGGTTTTTAAACAATCTTGTGGATCCAATAAGTTCAATTGTGTTATTGGATTAGCATTTAGGTCGTTTTCATCATCCCTAGGCTTATTCTAGTCCAATTAGGGTTTTTAAGCAAACTTGTTCATCTAATGGGTATAATTGTGTCACTGGATTAACATTTTTGTCATTTTCGTCCTCCCTAGGTCATTTTAACCAATATTTTTCATCCAATAAGTTCATTTGTGTCATTGGATTAACATTTAGGTCATTTTCATCCTCCCTAGGCTTATTCTAGTCCAATTTGGGTGTTTAACCTTTCTTGTGCATCCAACAAGTTCATTTGTGTCATTAGATTAACATTTAAATCATTTTCTTCCTCGCTAGGCTATTTCTTGTCCAATTGAGGTTTTTAACCAGTCTTGTGCATCCAATAGGTGTGTTGATGTCATTGGACTAACATTTAGGCCATTTTCATTGGATTAACATTTTTGGTCATTTTCATCCTTATTAGGCTTATTTTTGTCCAATTAGGGTTTTTAAACAATCTTGTGCATCCAATAGATGTGTTTGTCCCAATGGATTAATATTTAGGTCATTTTCATCATCCCTAGAATTATTCTAATAAAATTAGGCTTTTTAAGAAATCTTGTGCATTCAACATATTCATTTGTGTCACTAGATTAACATTTTGGTCATTTGCGTCCAGCCTAGGCTTAATCTTGTCTAATTAGGGTTTGTAACCAAACTTGTGCATCCAATTGGTGTGTTTGTGTCCCATTTATGCTTAGTATTGTCCAATTAGGGTTTTTCAATAATCTTGTCTTTCCAATAGGTGTGTTTGGGTCATTTCATTAACATTTAGATCATTTTTGTCCATCCTAGACATGTTCTAGTCCATTTAGGGTTTTTATCCAATTTAATGCATCCAATAGGTGTGTTTGTGTCATTGGATTGATATTTTTGTAATATTTTTCCTCCCTAACCTTATTTTAGTCAAATTAGGATTTTTAACCAATCTTGTGCATCCAATAGGAGTGTTTATGTTATTGGATTGATATTTAGGTCATTTTTATCATCTCTAGCCTAATTCTACTCCAATTTGTGTTTTTAACAAATCTTGTTAATCCTATAAGTTCAATTCGTGTCATTGGATTAACATTTAGGTCATTTTCGTCCTCCCTAAGCTTCTTCTAGTCTAATTAATGTTTTTAACCAATCTTGTGCATCCAATAAGTTCATTTGTGTAATTGGATTAAACAATCTTTTGCTTCCAACATGTGTGTTTGTGTCATTGCATTAATATTTAGGTCATTTTCATTCTCTCTATGGTTATTCTAATCCAACTAAGGTTTTTAACCAATCTTGTGCATCCAATAAGTTCATTTGTGTCATTGGATTAACATTTTTGGTCATTTTCATCTTCCTTTGGCTTATTTTTGTCCAATTAGGGGTTTTAAACAATCATGTGCATCTAATATATATGTTTATGCCGATGGATTAACATTAAGGTCATTATCGTCATCCCTAGATTTATTCTAATCCAATTAGGCTTTTTAATCAATCTTGTGCATTCATCATATTCATTTGTGTCACTTGATTAAAATTTAGGTCATTTGCGTCCACCCTATGCTTATTCTTGTCCAATTAGGGTTTGTAACCATACATGTGCATCCGATAGGTGTGTTTGTGTCATTGATTTTACATTTAGGTAATTTTTGTCCTCCCTAGGCTTATTAGTGTCCAATTAGGGTTTTTAAATAATCTTGTCCTTCCAATAGGTGTGTTTGGGTCATTGCATTAACATTTACGTCATTTTTGTCCTCGCTAAACTTGTTCTAGTCCATTTAGTGATTTTAACCAATTTTATGAATCCAATAGGTGTGTTTGCGTCATTGGATTAATATTTAGGTAACATTTTTCCTCCCTAGGATTATTTTAGTCCAATTAGGGTTTTAAACCAATTTTATGCATCGAGTAGGTGTGTTTGTGTCAATGGGTTGAAATTTAGGTCATTTCCGTCATCTCTGGCCTTATTCTAGTCCTATTAAAGTTTTTAACCAATCTTGTTCATCCATTAAGTTCAGTTTGTGTCATTGGATTAACATTTAGGTCATTTTCGTCGCCTCTAGGCTTCTTCTAGTCTAATTTATGTTTATAACCAATCTTGTGAATCCAATAAGTTCATTTGTTTTATTGGATTAAACTATCTTTTGCTTCCAATAGGTGTGTTTGTGTCATTGCATTAACATCTAGGTCACTTTTGTTCTCTCTAGGGTTACTCTAATCAAACTAAGGTTTTTAACCAATCTTGTGCATCCAATAAGTTCATTGTTTTCATTGGATTAACATTTAGGTCATTTTTGTCCAATTACGGTATTTAAACAATCTTGTGATTCCAATATGTGTGTTTCTGTCATTGAATTAACATTTAGGTCATTTTCGTCCTCCCTAGGGTTATTCTAGTCCAATTAGGGTTTTCAACCAAGCTCGTGCATCCAATAGGTGTGTTTGTGTCATTGGATTAACATTTATGTGATTTTCGTCTTCTGTAGTCTTATTCTAGTCCAATTAGGTTTTTTAACCAATCTTGTGCATCCAATAGGTGTGTTTGTGTCATTAGATTTACATTTAGGTCATTTAAGTCCTCCCTTGACTTATTCTAGTCCAGTTAGGTTTTTAATCAATATTGGGAAGCCAATAAGCTTGTTTGTGTCATTGGAGTAACATTTAGGTCATTTTTGCCTCCCTAGGCTTATTCTTTTCCAATTAGGATATTTAACCAATCTTGTGCTTCCTATTGGTGTCTTTGTGTCATTGCATTAACCTTTAGGTCATAGTCGTATCCCTAGCCTTATTCTTGTCCAATAAATAGTTTTTACCAATCTAGTGTATCTAATAAGTTCATTAGTGTCGTTGGATTAACATTTAGGTCATTTTCATCATCCCTAGGCCTATTATAGTCCAATTTGGGATTTTAACTAATCTTGTGCATCCAATAAGTTCATTTGTATCATTGGATTATGATTTAGGTAATTTTCATCCTCCGTAGGCTTATTCTTGTTGAATTAGGGTTTTTAGCCAATCATGTGTATCCAATAGGTGTCTTTATGTCATTGGATTAACATTTAGGTCATTTTAGTCTTCCCTAGGCATATTCTTGTCAAATTAGGGTTTTTAAACAATCTTAATCATCCAATATGTGTGTTTGGGTCATTGGATTAATATTTAGGTCATTTTTATCCTCCCTAGGTATTTATTAGTCCAATGAGCGTTTTTAACAAATCTTTTATATCCAATAAGTTCATTTGTGTCATTGGATTAACATTTAGGTCATTTTCTTCCTCGCTAGGCTATTTCTTGTCCAGTTGGGGTTTTTAACCAATCTTGTGCATCTAATAGTTGTGTGGATGTCATTGGATTAACAATTAGGCCATTTTCTTTCTTCCTAGCCTTATTCTAGTCCAATTAGGGATTTTAACCAATCTTGTGCATCCAATAAGTTCATTTGTGTCATTGGATTAACATTTTTGGTCATTTTCATCTTCCTTTGGCTTATTTTTGTCCAATTAGGGGTTTTAAACAATCATGTGCATCTAATAGATATGTTTGTGCCGATGGATTAACATTAAGGTCATTATCCTCATCCCTAGATTTATTCTAATCCAATTAGGCTTTTTAATCAATCTTGTGCATTCATCATTTTCATTTGTGTCACTGGATTAACATTTAGGTCATTTACGTCCACCCTATGCTTATTCTTGTCCAATTAGTGTTTGTAACCATACATGTGCATCCGATAGGTGTGTTTGTGTCATTGAGTTTACATTTAGGTAATTTTTGTCCTCCCTAGGCTTATTAGTGTCCAATTAGGGTTTTTAAATAATCTTGTCCTTCCAATAGGTGTGATTGGATCATTGCATTAACATTTACATCATTTTTGTCCTCGCTAAACTTGTTCTAGTCCATTTAGCGATTATTTTAGTCCAATTAGAGTTTTTAACCAATCTTATGCATCGAATAGGTGTGTTTGTGTCAATGGGTTGAAATTTAGGTCATTTTCGTCATCTCTAGCCTTATTCTAGTCCTATTAAAGTTTTTAACCAATTTTGTACATCCATTAAGTTCAGTTTGTGTCATTGGATTAACATTTAGGTCATTTTCGTCCTCTGTAGGCTTCTTCTAGTCTAATTAATGTTTATAACCAATCTTGTGAATCCAATAAGTTCATTTGTTTTATTGGATTAAACTATATTTTGCTTCCAATAGGTGTGTTTGTGTCATTGCGTTAACAATTAGGTCACTTTTGTTCTCTCTAGGGTTATTCTAATTAAACTAAGGTTTTTAACCAATCTTGTGCATCCAATTAGTTCATGGTTATCATTGGATTAACATTTAGGTCATTTTTGTCTTCCCTAGGCTTATTCTTGTCCTATTATGGTATTTAAACAATCTTGTGTATCCAATAGGTGTGTTTATGTCATCAAATAAACATTTAGGTATTTTTGTCCTCCCTAGGGTTATTCTTGTCCAATTAGGGTTTTTAACCAATCTCGTGCATGCAATAAGTGTGTTTGTGTCATTGAATTAGCATTTATGTCATTTTCGTCCTCCGTAGTCTTATTCTAGTTCGATTAGATTTTTTTAACCAATCTTATAGATCCAATAGGCGTGTTTGTGTCGTGAGATTAACATTTAGGTCATTTATGTCCTCCCTAGGCTTATTCTAGTCGAATTAAGTTTTGAATTAATCTTGGGCAGCCAATAAGTTCATTTGTGTCATTGGATTAACATTTAGGTCATTTTTTCCTCCCTAGGTATACTCTTGTCCAATTAGGGTTTCTAACCAATCTTATACTTCCTATCGGTGTGTTTGGGTCATTGCCTTAACATTTAGGTCATTTTCGTATCCCTAGGCTTATTCTTGTCCAACTAGGCTTTTTAACCAATCTTGTGCATCCAATAAGTTCATTTATGTCATTGGATTAACATTTCGGTCCTTTTCATCGTCCCTAGGCTTATTCTAGTCCAATTAGTGTTTTGATACTATCTTGTGCATCCAATAGGTGTGTTAATGTCATTGGATTAACATTTAGGTCATTTTCTTCCTTCCCAACCTTATTCTATTTCGAATTAGGGTTTGTAACCAATCTTGTGCATCCAATAGGAGTGTTTGTGTCATTGGATTAACATTTAGGTCATTTTCATCTTCCCTAGGCATATTCTAGTCCAATAAGGGTTTTTAACCAATCTTGTGCATCCAATACATTCATTTGTATTATTGGATTAACATTTAGGTAATTTTCATCCTCCCTAGGCATATTCTAGTCCAATTAGAGTTTTTAACCAATCTTGTGCATCTTATAAGTTCTTTTGTGTCATTGGATTAACATTTAGGTTAGTTTCTTCCAGGCTAGGAAATTTCTTGTCCTATTAGGGTTTTGAACCAATCTAGTGCATCCAATAAGTTTATTTGTGTCATTGGATTAACATTTTTGGTCATTTTCATCCTCCTTAGGCTTATTTTTGTCCAATTAGGAATTTTAAACAATCTTGTGCATCCAATAAGATCATTTGTTTCATTAGATTAAACAGTCTTGTGCATCCAATAGGTGTGTTTGTGTCATTAGATTAACCTTTAGGTCATCTTCGTCCTCCTTAGGCTTTTTCTAGTTAAATTAGGGTTTTTAACCAATCTTTTGCATCCAATAGGTATGTTTGTGTCATTAAAGTATCATTTTAGTCATTTTCGTCATCCCTAGGCTTATTCTAGTCCAATTAGGGTTTTTAACCAATCTTGTGCATCAAATAAGTTCATTTGGGTCAATGGATTAACATATAGGTCATTTTCATTGTCCATAGGCTTATTCTAGGCAATTAGGGATTTTAACAATACTTGTGCAACCAATAAGTTCATTTGTGTCATTGGATTTTCATTTTGGTCATTTTTAACCTCTATAGGCTTATTCTTGTCGAATTAAGGTTTTTAACTACTCTTGGGCATCCAATAGGCGTGTCTGTGTCATTGGATTAACATTTAGAACATTTATGTCCTCCATAGACTTATCCTACACCAATTAGGGTTTTAACCAATCTTGTGCATCCAATAGGTGTGTTTGTGTCATTAGATTAACATTTAGGTCATTTTCGTCCTCCAAAGGCTTATTCTAGTCAAATTAGGCTTTCTAACCAATCTTGTACATCCAGTAGGTATGTTTGTGTCATTGGATTAACATTTTGGTCATTTTCATCCTCCATAGGCTTAATCTATTCCATTAGGGTTTTTAACCAATCTTGTGCATCCAATAGGCGCGTTTGGGTCATTGGATTAACATTTAGGTCTTTTTGTCCTCCCTAGGCATATTCTAGGCCAATTAGAGTTTTTAACAAATCTTGTGCATCTTATAAGTTCATTTGTGTCATTGGATTAACATTTAGGTTAGTTTCTTCCAGGCTAGGCAATTTCTTGTCCGATTAGGGTTTTGAACCAATCTAGTGCATCCAATAAGTTCATTTGTGTCATTGGATTAACATTTTTGGTCATTTTCGTCCGCCTTAGGCTTATTTTTGTCCAATTAGGAATTTTAAACAATCTTGTGCATCCAATAAGATCATTTGTTTCATTAGATTAAAATTATGTCATTTTCGTCGTCCCAAGCCTTATTTTAGTCCAATTAGGGTTTTTAACCTATCTTGTGCATCCAATAGGTGAGTTTGTGGAATTAGATTAACAATTAGGTAATTTTCGTTCTCTCTATGATTATTCTAGTAAAGTTAGGTTTTTTAACCAATCTAGTGCATCCAATATGTGTGTTAAGGTCATTGAATTAACATTTAAGTCTTTTTCATCCTCCCTAGGCTTATTCTTGTCAAATTTGTGTTTTTAATTATTCTTTTGCATCCAATAGGTGTGTTTGTGTCATTGGATTGACATTTAGGTAATTTACATCCTTCCTAGGCTTATTCTTCTCCAATTAGGGTTTTTAACGAATCTTGTGTATCCAATAGGTGTTTTATGTCATTGGATTAACATTTAGGTCATTTTAGTCCTCCCTAGGCTTATTCTTGTCAAATTTTGGTTTTTAAACAATCTTATGCATCCAATTAGTGTGTTTGGGTTATTGGATTAACTTTTACGTCTAATTAGGGTTTTAAAACATTAGGGTTTTTAAACATTTTTGTAATTGGTAATTGGTTTTTAAAACATTTTAAACATTTTTGTACTCCCTTGGCATATTCTAGTCTAATTAGGGTTTTAAACCAATGTTGTACATCCAATAAGTTCATTTATGTCATTGGACTAACATTTAGGATGTTTCTTTCCTCCCTAGGCTTATTCTTGTCCAATTTGGGATTTTAATCAACCTTGTACATTCAATAGGTGTGTTTGCGTCATTGGATTAACATTTAGGTCATTTTCGTCCTCCCTATGCTTATTTTAGGCTAATTAGGGTTTTAACCAATCTCGTGCATCCAATAAGTTCATATTTGTCATTGGATGAACATTTAGGACATTTTCTTCCTCGCTAGGCTATTTCTTGTCTAATTTTGGCTTTTCAGCAATCTTGTGTATCCAATAGGTGTGCTGATGTGATTGGATTAACATTTAGGTCATTTTCGTCCTCTCTAGGCATATTCTAGTTCAATTAGGGTTTTTAACCAATCTTGTGCATCCAATAAGGTTGTTTGTGTCATTGGATTAACATTTAGGTTATTTTCGTTGTCCTGAGCTTTTTTTTAGTCTAATTTGGGTTTTTAACCAGCTTGTGCATCCAATAGGTGTGTTTTTGTCATTAGATTTACAATTAGATAATTTTCGTCCTCCCTATGCTTATTCTAGTCAGATTAGGGTTTTTAACTAATCATGTGCATCCAATGTGTTTTTGTGTCATTGGATTAACATTTAGGTCATTTTCATCCTCCCTAGGCTTATTCTTGTACAATTAGGGTTATTAGCGATTATTGTGCATCCAATAGGTGTGTTATTGTCATTAAATTATTATTTTGGTGATTTATGTCCTCCCTAGACTTATTCTTGTCCAATTAGGGTTTTTAACTATTCTTGTGCTTCCAATTGGTGTGTTTGTGTAATTAGAATAACATTTTGGTCATTTATGTCCTACTTAGGCTTATTCTTCTCCAATTAGGGTTTTAAAACAGTCTTGTGCATCCAATAGGTGTGTTTGTTTCATTAGATTAACCTTTAGGTCATCTTCGTCCTCCTTAGGCTTTTTCTAGTCAAATTAGGGTTTTTAACCAATCTTTTGGATCCAATAGGTATGTTTGTATCATTAAAGTATCATTTTAGTCATTTTCGTCATCCCTAGGCTTATTCTAGTCCAGTTAGGGTTTTTAACCAATCTTGTGCATCAAATAAGTTCATTTGGGTCAATGGATTACCATATAGGTCATTTTCATTGTCCACAGGCTTATTCTAGTCAATTAGGGATTTTAACAATACTTGTGCAACCAATAAGTTCATTTGTGTCATTGGATTTTCATTTTGGTCATTTTTAATCTCTATAGGCTTATTCTTGTCGAATTAAGGTTTTTAACTACTCTTGGGCATCCAATAGGCGTGTCTGTGTCATTGGATTAACATTTAGAACATTTATGTCCAGCATAGGCTTATCCTACTCCAATTAGGGTTTTAACCAATCTTGTGCATCCAATAGGTGTGTTTGTGTCGTTAGATTAACATTTAGGTCATTTTCGTCCTCCATAGGCTTATTCTAGTCAAATTAGGCTTTCTAACCAATCTTGTACATCCAGTAGGTATGTTTGTGTCATTGGATTAACATTTTGGTCATTTTCGTCCTCCATAGGCTTAATCTATTCCATTAGGGTTTTTAACCAATCTTGTGCATCCAATAGGCGGTTTGGGTCATTGGATTAACATTTAGATCTTTTTTTCCTCCCTCGGCATATTCTAGTCCAATTAGAGTTTTTAACAAATCTTGTGCATCTTATAAGTTCATTTGTGTCATTGGATTAACATTTAGGTTAGTTTCTTCCAGGCTAGGCAATTTCTTGTCCTATTAGGGTTTTGAACCAATCTAGTGCATCCAATAAGTTCATTTGTGTCATTGGAATAACATTTTTGGTCATTTTCGTCCTCCTTAGGCTTATTTTTGTCCAATTAGGAATTTTAAACAATCTTGTGCATCCAATAATATCATTTGTTTCATTAGATTAAAATTATGTCATTTTCGTCGTCCCAAGCTTTATTTTAGTCCAATTAGGGTTTTTAACCTATCTTGTGCATCCAATAGGTGAGTTTGTGGAATTAGATTAACAATTAGGTAATTTTCGTTCTCTCTATGATTATTCTAGTAAAGTTAGGTTTTTTAACAAATCTTGTGCATCCAATATGTGTGTTAAGGTCATTGAATTAACATTTAAGTCTTTTTCATCCTCCCTAGGCTTATTCTTGTCAAATTTGTGTTTTTAATTATTCTTTTGCATCCAATAGGTGTGTTTGTGTCATTGGATTGACATTTAGGTTATTTATGTCCTGCCTAGGCATATCCTATTCCAATTAGGGTTTTTAAATAAGCTTGTGTATCCAATAGGTGTGTTTGTATCGTTAGATTAACATTTAGGTATTTTACATCCTCCCTAGGCTTATTCTTCTCCAATTAGGGTTTTTAACGAATCTTGTGTATCCAATAGGTGTTTTTATGTCATTGGATAAACATTTAGGTCATTTTAGTCCTCCCTAGGCTTATTCTTGTCAAATTTTGGTTGTTAAACAATCTTATGCATCCAATTAGTGTGTTTGGGTTATTGGATTAACTTTTAGGTCATTTTTGTACTCCCTTGGCATATTCTAGTCTAATTAGGGTTTTAAACCAATGTTGTACATCCAATAAGTTCATTTATGTCATTGGACTAACATTTAGGATGTTTATTTCCTCCCTAGGCTTATTCTTGTCCAATATGGGATTTTAATCAACCTTGTACATTCAATAGGCGTGTTTGCGTCATTGGATTAACATTTAGGTCATTTTCGTCCTCCCTATGCTTATTTTAGGCCAATTAGGGTTTTAACCAATCTCGTGCATCCAATAAGTTCATATTTGTCATTGGATGAACATTTAGGTCATTTTCTTCCTCGCTAGGCTATTTCTTGTCTAATTTGGGCTTTTCAGCAATCTTATGTATCCAATAGGTGTGTTGATGTCATTGGATTAACATTTAGGTCATTTTCGTCCTCTCTAGGCATATTCTAGTCCAATTAGGGTTTTTAACCAATCTTGTGCATCCAATAAGGTTGTTTGTGTCATTGGATTAACATTTAGGTTATTTTCGTCGTCCTGAGTTTTTTTTTAGTCTAATTTGGGTTTTTAACCAATCTTGTGCATCCAATAGGTGTGTTTTTGTCATTAGATTTATAATTAGATAATTTTCGTCCTCCCTATGCTTATTCTAGTTAGATTAGGGTTTTTAACAAATCATGTGCATCCAATGTGTTTTTGTGTCATTGGATTAACATTTAGGTCATTTTTATCCTCCCTAGGCTTATTCTTGTACAATTAGGGTTATTAGCGATTATTGTGCATCCAATAGGTGTGTTGTTGTCATTGAATTATTATTTAGGTGATTTATGTCCTCCCTAGGTGTATCCAAGTCCAATTAGGGTTTTTAAACAATCTTGTGCATCCAATAGGTGTGTTTGTATCATTAGATTAACATTTAGGTCAATTTCGTCCTCCCTAGGCTTATTCGTGTCCAATTAGGGTTTTTAACCGTTCATGTGCATTCAACAGGTGTGTTTGTGTCATTGGATTAACATTTTGGTGATTTATGTCCTCCCGAGGCTTATCCTTGTCCAATTAGGGTTTTTAAACCATCTTATGCTTCCAATAGGTGTGTTTGTATCATTAGATTAATATTTAGGACATTTGCTTCCTCCCTACGCTTATTCTAGTCAAATTTAGGTTTTTAACCAATCTTGTGCATCCAATAGGTATGTTTGTGTCATTAAATTATCATTTTAGTCATTTTCGTCCTCCCTATGTATAATCTAGTCCAATTAGGGTTATTAACCAATCGTTTGCATCCAATAAGTTCATTTGGGTCAATGAATTAACATTTAGGTCATTCTCATCGTTCCTAGGCTTATTCTAGTCAATTAGGAATTTTAACCATTCTTGCGCGTCCAATATGTTCATTTATGTCATTGAATGATCATTTAGGTCATTTTTATCATCCATATGCTTATTCTTGTCCAATTAGGGGTTTTAACTAATCTTGTGCATCCAATAGTTGTGTTTGTGTAATTGGATTGACATTTAGGTAATTTATGTCTTCCATAGGCTTATCCTAGTCCAATTAAGGATTTTAACCAATCTTGTGCTTTCAATAGGTGTGTTTGTCTCATCGAATAAGTTCATTTTAGTAATTGGATTCACATTTGGGACATTTTCATCCTCTCTAGACTTATTCTTGTCCAATTAGGGTTTTTAACCAATCTTGTGCATAAAATAGTTGTGTTTGTGTCATTGGATTAACATTTAGGTCATTTTCTTCCTCCCTAGGCTTATTCTTACCCAATTAGGATTTTTAATCATTCTAGTGCATCAAATACGTGTGTTTGTGTCGTTGGATTAACATTTAGGTAATTTATTTTCTCCCTAGGATTATCATTGTCCAGTTGGGTTTTTAATAAATCTTGGGCATCCTATAGGTGTGTTTGTGTCAATAGATTAACATTTAGGTCATTTTCATCCTTCTTAGGCTTATTTTAGTCCAATTAGGATTTTTAACCAATCTTGTGCATCCAATAGGTATGTTTGTGTCAATTGATTTTCATTTTGGTCATTTTCATCCTTTCTAGGGTGATTCGAATCCAATTAGGGGTTTAGACAAATCTTGTGCAACCAATAAGTTCATTTGTGTCATTGGATTAACATTTAGGTCATTTTCTTCGTCCATAGGCTTATTCTAGTAAATTAGGGTTTTTAACCATTCTTGTTCATCGAATAAGTTTATTTGTGTCATTGGATTAACATTTAGTTCATTATCATCATGCTTAGGCTTAATCTAGTCCTATTAGGGATTTTAATCAATACTGTGCATCCAATATGTTCATTTGTGTTATTGGATTGAAATTTAGTTCATTTTCGTCCTCCCTAGCATTATTCTAGTCTAATTAGGGTTTTTAAACAATCTTGTGCGTCCAATAGGTATGTTTGTGTCATTGGATTAACATTTAGGTCATTTATATCTTCCCTAGGCTTATTTTAGTCCAATTAGGTTTGTTAATCTATCTTTTACAGCCAATAAATTCATTTGTTTCATTGGATTACCATTTAGGTTATTTTCGTCCTCCCTAGCCTTATTCTAGTCCAATAAGGATTTTTAACCGATCTTGTGCATCCAATAAATATATTTGTGTAATTGGATTAACATTTAGGTCATTTATGTCGTTCCTAGGCTTATCCTACTTCAATTAGGGTTTTTAAACAATCTTGTGCATCCAATAGGTGTGTTTGTTTAATTAGATTAACATTTAGGTCATTTTCGTCCTCCTTAGACTTATTCAAGTCAAATTAGGGTTTTTAACCAATCTTGTGCATCATATAGGTATCTTTCTGTCATTAAATTATCATTTTAGTCATTTTCGTCCTCCCTAGGCTTATTCTAGTGCATTTAGGGTTTTTAACCAATCTTGTGCATCCAACAAATTCATTTGGGTCATTGGATTAACATTTATGTCATTTTCATTGTACCTAGGCTTATTCTAGTCAATTTGGGTTTTTAACTAATCTTGTGCATCCAATAAGTTCATTTGTTTCATTGGATTTACATTTAGGTCATTTTCGTCCTCCCTTGGCCTATTCTTGTCCTATTAGGGTTTTTAGAAAATCTTGTCCAATTAGGGTTTTTAATTAATCTTGTGCATCCAATAGGTCTGTTTCTGTCATTAGATTAACCTTTAGGTCATTTATGTTGTCCTTAGGCTTATCCTAGTCCAATTCGAGTTTTTAACCAATCTTTTACATCCAATAGGTTTGTTTATGTAATTGGATTAAAATTTAAGTTGTTTTAGTTTTTCCTAGACATATTCTACTCCAATTATGATATTTAACCAATTTTATGCATCCAATAGGTGTATTTGTGTCATTGGATAAACATTTAGGTCATTTTCGTTCATCCTAGCCATATTCTAGTCCAATTAGAGTTATTATCCAATCTTGTGCATCCAATAGGTATGTGCATTGGAGTGACATTTAAGTCAATTTCGTTCTTCCTAACGATATTCTAGTCGAATTATGGTTTTTAACGAATCTTGTGCATCCAATAAGTTCTTTTAATTCATTTAGTCGAATTATGTGTCATCGGATTAACATTTAGGTCATTTTCGTTATCCCTAGGCATATTCTAGTCACAATAGGGTTTTTAACCAATCTTGTGTATCCAATAAGTTCATTTGTGTCATTGGATTAACACTTAGGTCATATTTCTCATCCCTAGGCTTCTTCTTGTCTATTTAGTGTTTGTAACCAATCTTGTTCATCCAATAGGTTTATTTGTGTCATTGGATGAACATTTAGGTCATTTTCCTCCTCCCTAGGGTTATTCTTGTCGAATTAGGGTTTTTAAACAATCTTGTGCTTCCAATAGGTGTTTTTGTTTCACTGGATTAACATTTAAGTTATTGTAGTCCAATTAGGGTTTTTACCCAACTTGTGCATCCAATAAGTTAATTTGTGTAATTGGATTAACATTAAGGTAATTTTCGTCCTCCCTAGGCTTATTCTTGTCCAATTAGGGTTTTTAAACTATCTTGTGTATCTAATAGGTGTGTTTGTTTCATTAGATTAACATTTTGGTCATTTTCATCCTCCCTAGCCTTATTCTAGTTTAATTAGCGTTTTTCACCAATCTCGTGCATCCAATAGGTATCTTTGTGTCATTGGATTAACATTTAGGCCATTTATGTCCTCCCTAGGCTTATCCTAGTCTAATATAGGTTTTTATCCAATCTTGTGCATCCTATAGGGGTGTTGGTGTCATTAGATTTACATTTAGGTCATATTCGTTCTCCCTATGTTTCTCTCTAGTCCAGTTAAGGTTTTTAATTAATCTTGTGCATATAATAGGCCATTAGATTAACATTTAGATCATTTTCGTCATCCCTAGGTTTATCAAAGTCAAATTATGGTTTTTAACCAATCTTGTGCATCCTATAGGTTACTTTGTGTCGTTGGATTAATATTTAGGACATTTTCGTCATCCCTAGGCTTATTCTAGTCAATTTAGGGTTTTTAATCAATCTTGTGTATCCAATACATGTATTTGTGTCATTGAATTAACATATAGCTAATTTTCATCCTCCCTAGGCATTTTCTATTCCAAATAGGGTTTTAAACTAATCTTGGGCATCCAATAAGTTCATTTGTGTCATTGGATTGATATTTAGGTCATATTTGTGCTCCTTAGGCTTATTCTAGTCCAATTAGGGTTTGTAACCAATCTTGTGCATCCAATAGGTGTGTTTCTATCATTGGATAAACATTTAGATCATTTTCATCTTCCGTAGGCGTATCCTAGTCCAATTAGCGT
This sequence comes from Cicer judaicum, assembly GCA_037974835.1. Classification (NCBI taxonomy): domain Eukaryota; kingdom Viridiplantae; phylum Streptophyta; class Magnoliopsida; order Fabales; family Fabaceae; genus Cicer; species Cicer judaicum. The sequence goes on from JBBPBS010000235.1 coordinate 5,287,261, forward strand.
TTTTACCCAATCATGTACATGTAATAAGTTGATTTGTGTCATTGGATTAACATTTAGGTCATTTTCGTCCTCCGTAGGCATATTCTAGTCCCATTAGGGTTTTTAACCAATCTTTTGCATCCAATATGTTTATTTGTGTCATTGGATTACCATTTAGTTCAGTTTCTTCCATCCTAGGCTTATTCTTGTCCTATTAGGGTTTGTAACTAATCTTGTGCATCCAATTGGTGTGTTTGTGTCATCGGATTAAAATTAAGGTCATTTTCGTCCTCCCTAGGCATATTTTAGTCCAATTATGATTTTTCACCAATCTTGTCATTCGATTAACATTTAGGTCACTTTCGTCCTCCCTAGGGTTATTCTTGTCGAATTAGGGTTTTTAATCAATCTAGTGCTTCCAATAGGTATGTTTGTGTCATTGGATTAACATTTAGGTCATTTATGTCCTTCCGAGCGTTATCCTAGTCAAATTAGGGTTTTTAACAAATCTTGTCTATCCAATTGGTGTGTTTGTGGTATTAGATTTACATTTAGGTCATATTCGTTTTCCCTAGGCTTTTTCTAGTCGAATTTGGGTTTTTAACAATTCTGTGCATATAATAGGTGTGTTTGGGTTATTAGATTAACATTTAGGTCATTTTCGTCATCCCTAGGCTTATTATAGTCAAATTATGGTTTTTAACCAATCTTGTTCTTTCAATAGGTGTCTTTGTGTCATTGGATTAATATTTAGGTCATTTTCGTCCTCCCTAGGGTTATTCTAGTCAAGTTAGGGTTTATAGCCAATCTTGTGCATCCAATATGAGTGTCATTGAATTAACGTTTAGGTAATTTTCGTCTACCCTAAGCATATTCTATTCCAAATACGATTTTTAACCAATCTTGTGCATCCAATAAGTTCATTTGTGTAATTGGATTTCGTCCTTCACAGGCTTAATCTTATCCAATCACAGTTTTTAACCAATCTTGTGCATCCAATAGGTGTGTTTATGTCATTGGATTAACATTAAGATCATTTTCATCTTCCCTAGGCTTATCTTAGTCCAATTAGAGTTTTTCCCCAATCTTGTGCATATAATAAGTTCATTTGCGTCATTGGTTTAACATTTAGGTCATTTTCGTGCTTAATAGGCTTATTCTTGTGCATCTAATAGGTATGTTTGCGTCATTGGTGTAACCAATCATGTGCATATAATAGGTGTGTTTGTGTGTTTGGATTAACATTTACGTCATTTTCGTCCTCCCAAGGCATATTCTAGTCCAATTAGTGTTTTTAACCAATCTTGGGCATCCAGTAATGTAGTTTGTGTCATTGGATTAACATTTATGTCATTTTCGTCCTCCCTAGCCATATATATTTTCCAATTAGGGTTTCTAACAATTCTTGTGCATCCAATAGGTGTGTATATGTCATTGGATTAACATTTAGATCATTTTCATCCTCCCTAGGCTTATCGTAGTCCAATTTGAGTTTTTACCCGATTTCAATTTAGGTCATTTTTGTCGTACGTAGGCTTATTCTAGTCGAACGAAGGTTTTTAACCAATCTTGTGCATCCAATTAGTTCATTTATGTTATTTCATTAACATTTAGCTAATTTTCGTCCTCCCTAGGCTTAATCTTGTCCAATCATGGTTTTTAACCAATCTTGTGCATCCAATAGGTGTGTTTATGTCATGGGATTAACCTTTAGATCATTTTCATCCTCCCAAGGTTTATCCAAGTCCAATTAGAGTGTTTACCCAATCTTGTGTCATTGGATTAACATTTATGTCCTCCCTAGGCTTATCCTAGTCCAATTAGGGTTTTTAACCAATCTTGTTCATCCAATAGGTGTGTTTTTGTCATTAGATTAACATTTAGGTCATTTTCATCCTCCCTAGGCATATTCCAGTACAATTAGGGTTTTTAACCAAACTTGTGCATCCAATAGGTGTGTTTGTGTCATTGGAAGAACATTTTGGTCATTTTCGTCCTCCCTAGCAATATTCTAGTCCAATTAGGATTTTTAAACAATCTTGTGTTTCCAATACGTGTTTTTAACTCATTGGATTAACAATTCACTAAGTTTCGTTCTACCTAGCCTTATTCTATTCCAATTAGGGTTTTCAATCAATCTTTTGCATCCAATAAGTTCATTTGTGTCATTGGATTAACATTTAGGTCATTTTTGTCCTCCCTATAATTATTCTAGTCCAATTTGGGTTTTGAAACAATCTATTGCATCCAATAGGTGTGTCTGTTGTGTCATTGGTTTAATATTTAGGTCATTTTCGACCTCCCTAGGCTTATTCTAGTCCAATTAGGGTTTTAAACCAAAGTTGTGCATCCAATAGGTGTGTTTCTGTCATTGCATTAACATTTAGATCAACTTCATCCTCCCTAGGCGTATCCTAGTCTAATTAGGGTTTTAAACCAATACTTCGTATCCTAGTCCAATTAAATCAACTTCGTTCTCCCTAGGCTTTTTCTAGTCCATTTAGGGTTTTAAACCAATCTTGTGCATATAATAGGAGTGTTTGGGTCATTAAATTAACATTTAGGTCATTTTCATCATCTTTAGGCTTATCCTTGTCCAATTAGAGTTTTTAACCAATCTTGTGCATCTAGTAGGTGTGTTTATGTCATTAACTTAACATTAAGATCATTTTCATCCTCCCTAGGCTTATCCTAGTCAAATTAGAGTTTTCACCCAATCTTGTGCATATAATAAGTTCATTTGCATCATTGGTTTAACATTTAGGTCATTTTCGTCCTCACTAGGATTATTGTTGTCCAACTAGTGTTATTAACAAATCTTGGGCATCCAGTAATGTTGTTTGTGTTATTGGATAAACATTTATGTCATTTTCGTCCTCCCTAGCCTTATATATTTTCCAATTAGGGTTTGTAACCACTCTTGTACAACCAATAGGTGTGTATATGTCATTGGATTAAGATTTAGATAATTTTCATCCTCCCTAGGCTTATCCTAGTCCAATTAGAGTTTTTACCCAATCTTGTGCATCCAATAGGTGTGTTTGTGTCATTAGATTAACATTTAGGTCATTTATGTACTCCCTAGGCTTTTCCTAGTCCAATTAGGGTTTTTAACCAATCTTGTTCATCCAATAGGTGTGTTTTTGTCATTAGATTAACATTTAGGTCATTTCATCCTCCCTAGGCATATTCCAGTACAATTAGGGTTTTTAACAAAACTTGTGCATCCAATAGGTGTGTTTGTGTCATTGGAAGAACATTTAGGTCATTTTCGTCCTCCCTAGCAATATTCTAGTCCAATTAGGATTTTTAAACAATCTTGTGTTTCCAATAGGTGTTTTTATCTCACCTGATTAACAATTCACTAACTTTCGTCCTACCTAGCCTTATTCTATTCCAATTATGGGTTTCAATCAATCTTTTGCATCCAATAAGTTCATTTGTGTCATTGGATTAACATTTAGGTCATTTTTGTCCTCCCTATAATTATTCTAGTCAAATTTGGGTTTTGAAACAATCTTTTGCATCCAATAGGTGTGTCTGTTGTGTCATTGGATTAATATTTAGGTCATTTTCGACCTCCCTAGGCTTATTCTAGTCCAATTAGGGTTTTAAACCAATGTTGGGCATCTAATAGGTGTGTTCGTGTCAGTACATTAACATTTAGATCAACTTCATCCTCCCTAGGCGTATCCTAGTCCAATTAGAGTGTTTACCCAATCTTATACATATAATAAGTTGATTGGTGTCATTGGATTAACATTTAGCTCATTTTCGTCCTCCGTATACATATTCTAGTCCAATTAGGGTTTTTAACCAATCTTGTGCATCCAATATGTTCATTTGTGTCATTGGATTAACATGTAGGTCATTTTTGTCCTCTCTAGGCTTATTCTTGTCCTTTCACGGTTTGTAACTAATCATCTGCATCCAATAAGTGTGTTTGTGTCATCGGATTAAAATTTCGGTCATTTTCATCCTCCCTAGGCATATTTTAGTCCAATTAGGATTTTTTACCAATCTTGTGCATCCAATAAGTTCATATGTGTCATCGGATTAACATTTAGGTAATTGTAATCAATAGGTATATTCTAGTCACGTTAGGGTTTTTAAACAATCTTGTGCATCCAATAAGTTCATTTGTGTCATTGGATTAACATTTAGGTCATTTTCATCCTCCTTGGGCTTATTCTTGTCCAATTATGGTTTGTAACCAATCTTGTGCATCCAATAGGTATGTTTGTGTCATTAGCTGAACATTTATGTCATTTATGTCCTCCCTAGGATTATCCTAGTCCAATTAGAGTGTTTACCCAATCTTGTGCATATAATAAGTTCATTTGTGTCATTAGATTAACATTTAGGTTATTTATGTCCTCCCTAGGCTTATCCTAGTCCAATTAGGGTTTTTAACCAATGTTGTGCGTCCAATAGGTGTGTTTGTGTCATTAGATTAACATTTCGGTCATATTCATTCTGGCTAGGCTTTTTCTAGTCCAATTAGGGTTTTTAACAATCATGTGCGTATAATAGTTGTCTTTTTGTCATTGGATTAATATTTAGGTCATTTTCGTCATCCCTAGGCTTATTCTAGTCCAATTAGGGATTTTAGCCAATCTTATGCATCCAATAGATGTGTGTGTGTCATTGAATTAACGTTTAGGTAATTTTCGTCCACCCTAGGTGTTTTTGTTATATTGGACTAACATTTACGTCATTTTCGTCGTCCCTAGGCTTATTCTAGTCTAACGAAGGTTTTTATCCTATCTTGTGCATCCAATTTGTTCATTTATGTTATTTGATTAACATTTAGCTCATTTTCATACTCCCTAGGCTTAATCTTGTCCAACGATGATTTTAAGCCAATCTTGTGCATCCAATAGGTGTGTTTATCTCATTGGATTAACCTTTATATCATTTTCATCCTTCATAGGCTTATTCTCGTCCAATCTTGTGCATCCAATAGGTGTGTTTATGTCATTGTTTTCGTCCTACCTAGTCTTATTCTAGTCGAATTAGGGTTTTCAATCAATCTTTTGCATCCAATCAGTTCATTTGTGTCATTGGATTAACATTTAGGTCATTTTCGTTCTCCCTATGCTTATTCTAGTCCAATTTGGGTTTTTATACAATCTTTTGCATCCAATATGTTCATTTGCCTAATTGGATTAAAATTTAGGTCATTTTTGTCCTCCCTAGGCATATTCTAGGTTAATTAGGATTTTTAACTAATGTTGTGCATCCAATTAGTTCATTTGTGTCATTGGATTAACATTTAGGTCATTTTTGTCTTTCCTAGCCTTATTCTTATCCCATTAGGATTTTTAAATATTCTTGTGCTTCCAATAGGTGTTTCTGTCTCATTGGATTAACATTTAGCTGATTTTCGTCCTACCTAGCCTTATTCTAGTCCAATAAGGGTTTTTAACCAATCTTGTGCATCCAATAGGTATGATTAGGCCATTGAATTAATATTTTAAGTCATTTACGTCCTCCCTAGGCTTATTCTAGGATAATTAGGGTTTTTATCCAATCTCGTGCATTCAATAGGTATGTTTGTGACCTTGCATCAACATTTTGGTTATTTCTGTCCATCCTAGGCTTATTCTAGTCCAATTAGGGTTTTTAACCAGTCTTGTGCATCCAATAATTCCCTATGCGTTATTGGATTAATATTTAGGTAATTTTCATCCTCCCTAAGCTTAATCTTGTCCTATTAGGGAGTTTATGTAATCGTTTGCATCCAATGGGTGTGTTTGTTTCATTAGATTAACATTTGGGTTATTTTCGTCATTCCTTTGCTTATTCTAGTCCAATTAGGGTTTTTAACCAAACTTGTGCATCTAATAGGTGTGATTGTGTCATAGGATTAACATTTAGGTCATTTTCGTCCTTCCTAACCTTAATCTAGTCCAATAAAGATTTTTAACAAATCTTGTTCATCCAAAAAGTTCATTTGTGTCATTAGATTAACATTAAGGTCATTTATGTCCTCCCAAGGTTTATTCTTGTCCAATTAGTGTTTTTAAACAATCTTGTGCATTCAATAGGTGTGTTTGTTTCATTGGATTAATATTTAGCTTTTTTACATCCTCCCTACCCTTATCCTAGTCCAATTAGAGTTTTTAACCAATCTTGTGCATCCAATAGGTGTGTGTGTGTGTCATCATATTAACATTTAGGTGATATTCGTTCTCCCTAGGCTTTTTCTAGTCCGTTTAGGGTTTTTAAACAATCTAGTGCATATAATAGGTGTGTTTGGGTCATTATATTAACATTTAGGTCATTTTCGTCATCTTTAGGCTTATCCTTGTCCAATTAGAGTTTTTAACCAATCTTGTGCATCTAATAGGTGTGTTTATGTCATTAGATTAACATTAAGATCATTTTCATCCTCCCTAGGCTTATCCTAGTCTAATTAGTCTAATTTGCGTCATTGGTATAACATTTAGGTCATTTTCGTCCTCACTAGGATTATTCTTGTCCAATTAGGGTTTGTAACCAATCTTGTGCATCTGATAGGTGTGTTTGTGTTTTTGGATTAACATTTACGTCATTTTCGTCCTCTCAAGGCATGTTCTAGTCCAATTAGTGTTGTTAACAAATCTTGGGCATCCAGTAATGTCGTTTGTGTAATTGGATAAACATTTATGTAATTTTTGTCCTCCCTAGCCTTATATATTTTCCAATTAGGGTTTGTAACCACTCTTGTGCATCCAATAGGTGTGTGTGTGTCAATGGATTAACATTTTGATCATTTTCATCCTCCCTAGGCTTATCCTAGTCCAATTAGGGTTTTTAACCAATCTTGTGCATCCAATAGGTGTGTTTATGTCATTAGATTAACATTTAGCTTATTTATGTCCTCCCTACGCTTTTCCTAGTACAATTAGGGTTTTTAAACAATATTGTGCATCCAATAGGTGTGTTTTTGTCATTAGATTAACATTTAGGTCATTTTCATCCTCCCTTGGTATATTCCAATACAATTAGGGTTTTTAACCAAACTTGTGCATCCAATAGGTGTGTTTGTGTCATTGGAAGAACATTTTGGTCATTTTCGTCCTCCCTAGCGTTATTCTTGTCTAATTAGGATTTTTAAACAATCTTGTGTTTCCAATAGGTGTTTTTATCTCATTGGATTAACATTTCACTAATTTTCGTCCTACCTAGCCTTATTCTATTCCAATTAGGGTTTTCAATCAATCTTTTGCATCCAATAAGTTCATTTGTGTCATTGGATTAACATTTAGGTCATTTTCGTTCTCCCTAGACTTATTCTAGTCCAATTTGTGTTTTTAAACAATCTTTGCATCCAATAGGTGTGTTTGTTGTGTCATTGAATTAATATTTAGGTCATTTTCGTCCTCCCTAGGCTTATTCTAGTCGAGTTAGGGTTTTAAACCAATGTTGTGCATCCAATAGGTGTGTTAGTGTCATTGGATTAACATTTACATCATTTTCTTGCTCCCTAGGTGTATCCTAATCCAGTTAGAGTTTTTACCCAATCTTGTATATATAATAAGTTTATTTGTGTCATTGGATTAACATTTAGGTCATTTTCGTCCTCCGTAGGCATATTCTAGTCCAATTAGGGTTTTTAACCAATCTTGTGCATCCAATTAGTTCATTTATGTTATTTCATTAACATTTAGCTCTATTTCGTCCTTCATAGGCTTTATCTTTTCCAATCACATTTTTTAACCAATCTTGTGCATCCAATAGGTGTGTTTATGTCATTGGATTAACATTAAGATCATTTTCATCCTCCCTAGGCTTATCCTAGACCAATTAGAGTTTTTCCCCAATCTTGTGCATATAATAAGTTCATTTGCGTCATTGGTTTAACATTTAGGTCATTTTCGTCCTCAATAGGCTTCTTCTTGTGCATCTAATGGGTGTGTTTGCGTCATTGGTGAGCATCTAATAGGTGTGTTTGTGTCTTTGTATTAACATTTACGTCATTTTCGTCCTCCCAAGGCATATTCTAGTCCTATTAGTGTTTTTAACCAATCATGGGCATCCAGTAATGTGGTTTGTGTCATTGGATGAACATTTATGTCATATTCGTCCTCCCTAGCCATATATATTTTCCAATTTGGCTTTGTAACCATTCTTGTGCATCCAATAGGTGTGTATATGTCATTGGATTAACATTTAGATCATTTTCATCCTCCCTACGCTTATCCTAGTCCAATTTGAGTTTTTACCCAATTTGAATTTAGGTCATTTTCGTCGTACGTAGGCTTATTCTAGTCGAACGAAGGTTTTAAACCAATCTTGTGCATCCAATTAGTTCATTTATGTTATTTCATTAACATTTAGCTAATTTTCGTCATCCCTAGGCTTAATCTTGTCCAATCATGGTTTTTAACTAGTCTTGTGCATCCAATAGGTTTGTTTATTTCATGGGATTAACCTTTAGATCATTTTCATCCTCTCAAGGTTTATCCAAGTCCAATTACAGTGTTTACCCAATCTTGTGCATATAATAAGTTCATTTGTGTCATTGGATTAACATTTATGTCATTTATGTCCTCCCTAGGCTTATCCTAGTCCAATTAGGGTTTTTTTACCAATCTTATGCATCCAATAGGTGTGTTTATGTCATTAGATTAACATTTAGGTCATTTATGTCCTCCCTAGGCTTTTCCTAGTCAAATTAGGGTTTTTAACCAATCTTGTGCATCCAATAGGTGTGTTTTTGTCATTAGATTAACATTTAGGTCATTTTCATCCTCCCTAGGCATATTCTAGTACAATTAGGGTTTTTAACCAAACTTGTACATCCAATAGGTGTGTTTGTGTCATTGGAAGAACATTTAGGTCATTTTCGTCCTCCCTAGCAATATTCTAGTCCAATTAGGATTTTTAAACAATCTTGTGTTTCCAATAGGTGTTTTCATCTCGTTGGATTAACAATTCACTAACTTTCGTCCTACCTAGCCTTATTCTATTCCAATTAGGGTTTTCAATCAATCTTTTGCATCCAATAAGTTCATTTGTGTCATTGGATTAATATTTAGGTCATTTTTGTCCTCCCTATAATTATTCTAGTCCAATTTGGGTTTTGAAACAATCTTTTGCATCCAATAGGTGTGTCTGTTGTGTCATTGGTTTAATATTTAGGTCATTTTCGACCTCCCTAGGCTTATTCTAGTCCAATTAGGGTTTTAAACCAAAGTTGTGCATCCAATAGGTGTGTTTGTGTCATCGCATTAACATTTAGATCAACTTCATCCTCCCTGGGCGTATCCTAGTCCAATTACGGTTTTAAACCAATTAGATCAACTTCGTATCCTAGTCCAATTAGATCAACTTCGTTCTCCCTAGGCTTTTTCTAGTCCATGTAGGGTTTTAAACCAATCTTGTGCATATAATAGGAGTGTTTGGGTCATTAAATTAAAATTTAGGTCATTTTCGTCATCTTTAGGCTTATCCTTGTCCAATTAGAGTTTTTAACCAATCTTGTGCATCTAGTAGGTGTGTTTATGTCATTAACTTAACATTAAGATCATTTTCATCCTCCCTAGGCGTATCCTAGTCAAATTAGAGTTTTCACCCAATCTTGTGCATATAATAAGTTCATTTGCGTCATTGGTTTAACATTTAGGTAATTTTCGTCCTCACTAGGATTATTCTTGTCCAATTAGTGTTGTTTACAAATCTTGGGCATCCAGTAATGTCGTTTGTGTCATTGGATAAACATTTATGTCATTTTCGTCCTCCCTAGCCTTATATATTTTCCAATTAGGGTTTGTAACCACTCTTGTGCGTCATTGGATTAACATTTAGATAATTTTCATCCTCCCTAGGCTTATCCTAGTCCAACTAGAGTTTTTACCCAATCTTGTGCATATAATAAGTTCATTTGTGTCATTGGATTAACATTTAGGTCACTTATGTCCTCCCAAGGCTTATCCTAGTCCAATTAGGGTTTTTAACCAATCTTGTGCATCCAATAGGTGTGTTTATGTCATTAGATTAACATTTAGGTCATTTATGTACTCCCTAGGCTTTTCCTAGTCCAATAGGTGTGTTTGTGTCATTGGAAGAACATTTAGGTCATTTTCGTCCTCCCTAGCAATATTCTAGTCCAATTAGGATTTTTAAACAATCTTGTGTTTCCAATAGGTGTTTTTATCTCACTTGATTAACAATTCACTAACTTTCGTCCTACCTAGCCTTATTCTATTCCAATTAGGGTTTTCAGTCAATCTTTTGCATCCAATAAGTTCAATTGTGTCATTGGATTAACATTTAGGTCATTTTTGTCCTCCCTATAATTATTCTAGTCAAATTTGGGTTTTGAAACAATCTTTTGCATCCAATAGGTGTGTCTGTTGTGTCATTGGATTAATATTTAGGTCATTTTCGACCTCCCTAGGCTCATTCTAGTCCAATTAGGGTTTTAAACCAATGTTTTGCATCCAATAGGTGTGTTCGTGTCATTGCATTAACATTTAGATCAACTTCATCCTCCATAGGCGTATCCAAGTCCAATTAGAGTTTTCCCCCAATCTTATACATATAATAAGTGGATTGGTGTCATTGGATTAACATTTAGCTCATTTTCGTCCTCTGTAGGCATATTATAGTCCAATTAGGGTTTTTAACGAATCTTGTGCATTCAATATGTCCATTTGTGTCATTGGATTAACATTTAGGTCATTTTTGTCGTCTCTAGGCTTATTCTTGTCCTTTCACAGTTTGTAACTAATCGTGTGCATCCAATAAGTGTGTTTGTGTCATCGAATTAAAATTTAGGTCATTTTCGTCCTGCCGAGGCATATTTTAGTCCAATTAGGATTTTTCACCAATCTTGTGCATCCAATAAGTTCATATGTGTTATCGGATTAACATTTAGGTCATTGTAATCAATAGGCATATTCTGGTCACGTTAGGGTTTTTAATCAATCTTGTGCATCCAATAAGTTCATTTGTGTCATTGGATTAACATTTAGGTCATTTTCATCCTCTCTAGGATTATTCTTGTCCAATTATGGTTTGTAACCAATCTTGTGCATCCAATAGGTATGTTTGTGTCATTAGCTGAACATTTATGTCATTTATGGCCTCCCAAGGCTTATCCTAGTCCAATTAGAGTGTTTACCCAATCTTGTGCATAAAATAAGTTCATTTGTGTCATTAGATTAACATTTAGGTCATTTATGTCCTCCCTAGGCTTATCCTAGTCCAATTAGGGTTTTTAACCAATGTTGTGCATCCAATAGGTGTGTTTGTGTCATTAGATTAACATTTCGGTCATATTCGTTCTGCCTAGGCTTTTTCTAGTCCAATTAGGGTTTTTAACAATCATTTGCGTATAATAGGTGTGTTTTGGTTATTAGATTAACATTTAGGTCATTTTCGTCATCCCTAGGCTTATTATAGTCAAATTATGGTTTTTAACCAATCTTGTGCATCCAATAGGTGTCTTTGTGTCATTGGATTAATATTTAGGTCATTTTCGTCCTCCCAAGGCTTATTCTAGTCAAATTAGGGATTTTAGCCAATCTTATGCATCCATTAGATGTGTGTGTGTCATTGAATTAACGTTTAGGTAATTTTCGTCCACCCTAGGTGTTTTTGTTATATTGGACTAACATTTACGTCATTTTCGTCGTCCCTAGGCTTATTCTAGTCGAATGAAGGTTTTTAACCAATCTTGTGCATCCAATTTGTTCATTTATGTTATTTCATTAACATTTAGCTCATTTTCATCCTCCCTAGGCTTAATCTTGTCCAATGATGATTTTAAACCAACCTTGTGTTTATGTCATTGGATTAACCTTTATATCATTTTCATCCTTCATAGGCTTATTCTCGTCCAATCTTGTGCATCCAATAGGTGTGTTTATGTCATTGTTTTCGTCCTACGTAGTCTTATTCTAGTCGAATTAGGGTTTTCAATCAATCTTTTGCATCCAATCAGTTCATTTGTGTCATTGGATTAACATTTAGGTCATTTTCGTCCTCCCTATGCTTATTCTAGTCCAATTTGGGTTTTTATACAATCTTTTGCATCTAATATATTCATTTGCCTGATTGGATTAAAATTTAGGTCATTTTTGTCCAGCCTAGGCATATTCTAGGTTAATTAGGATTTTTATCTAATGTTGTGCATCCAATTAGTTCATTTGTGTCATTGGATTAACATTTAGGTCAGTTTTGTCTTTCCTAGCCTTATTCTTATCCCATTAGGATTTTTAAATATTCTTGTGCTTCCAATAGGTGTTTCTGTCTCATTGGATTAACATTTAGCTAATTTTCGTCCTACCTAGCCTTATTCTAGTCCAATAAGGGTTTTTAACTAATCTTGTGCATCCAATAGGTATGATTAGGCCATTGAATTAATATTTTAAGTCATTTACGTCCCCCCTAGGCTTATTCGAGGATAATTAGGGTTTTTATCCAATCTTGTGCATTCAATAGGTATGTTTGTGACCTTGGATCAACATTTTGGTTATTTACGTCCACCCTAGGCTTATTCTAGTCCAATTAGGGTTTTTAACCAGTCATGTGCATCAAATAATTCTGTATGCGTCATTGGATTAACATTTAGGTAATTTTCATCCTCCCTATGCTTAATCTTGTCCTATTAGGGAGTTTATTTAATCATTTGCATCCAACGGGTGTGTTTGTTTCATTAATTAACATTTAGGTTATTTTCGTCATTCCTTAGCTGATTCTTGTCCAATTAGGGTTTTTAACCAAACTTGTGCATCCAATTGGTGTGATTGTGTCATAGGATTAAGATTTAGGTCATTTTCGTCCTTCCTAACCTTAATCTTGTCCAATAAAGATTTTTAACAAATCTTGTGCATCCAAAAAGTTCATTTGTGTCATTGGATTAACATTATGGTCATTTCTGTCCTCCCAAGGCTTATTCTTGTCCAATTAGTGTTTTTAAACAATCTTGTGCATTCAATAGGTGTGTTTGTTTCATTGGATTAATATTTAGATTTTTTACGTCCTCCCTAAGCTTATCCTAATCCAATTAGAGTTTTTAACCAATCTTGTGCATCCAATAGGTGTGTGTGTGTGTCATCAGATTAACATTTAGGTGATATTCATTCTCCCTAGGCTTTTTCTAGTCCAATTAGGGTTTTTAAACAATCTTGTGCATATAATAGGAGTGTTTGGGTCATTAACTTAACATTTAGGTCATTTTCGTCATCTTTAGGGTTATCCTTGTCCAATTAGAGTTTTTAACCAATCTTGTGCATCTAATAGGTGTGTTTATGTCATTAGATTAACATTAAGATCATTTTCATCCTCCCTAGGCTTATCCTAGTCTAATTAGAGTTTTCACCCAATCTTGTGCATATAATAAGTTCATTTGTGTCATTGGTTTAACATTTAGGTCAGTATCGTCCTCACTTGGATTATTCTTGTCCAATTAAGGTTTGTTACCAATCTTGTGCATCTAATACGTGTGCTTGTGTCTTTGGATTAACATTTATGTCATTTTCATCCTCCCAAGGCATATTCTAGTTCAATTAGGGTTGTTAACAAATCTTGGGCATCCAGTAATGTCGTGTGTGTCATTGGATAAACATTTATGTCATTTTTGTCCTGCCTAGCCTTATATATTTTCCAATTAGGGTTTGTAACCACTCTTGTGCATCCAATAGGTGTGTATATGTCATTGGATTAACATTTAGATCATTTTTATCCTCCCTAGGCTTATCCAAGTCCAATTAGAGTTTTTACCCAATCTTGTGCATATAATAAGTTCATTTGTGTCATTGGATTAACATTTAGGTCACTTATGTCCTCCCTAGGCTTATCCTTGTCCAATTAGGGTTCTTAACCAATGTTGTGCATCCAATTGGTGTGTTTGTGTCATTAGACTAACATTTCGGTCATATTCGTTCTGCCTAGGCTTTTTCTAGTCCAATTAGGGTTTTTAACAATCGTGTGCGTATAATAGGTGTGTCTGAGTTATTAGATTAACATTTAGGTCATTTTCGTAATCCCTAGGCTTATTATAGTCAAATTATGGTTTTTAACCAATCTTGTGCATCCGATAGGTGTCTCTGTGTCATTGGATTAATATTTAGGTCATTTTCGTCATCCCTAGGCTTATTCTAGTCAAATTAGGGGTTTTAGCCAATCTTATGCATCCAATAGATGTGTGTGTGTCATTGAATTAACGTTTACGTAATTTTCGTCCACCCAAGGTGTTTTTGTTATATTGGACTAACATTTACGTCATTTTCGTCGTCCCTAGGATTATTCTAGTCGAACGAAGGTTTTGAACCCATCTTGTGCATCCATTTTGTTCATTTATGTTATTTCATTAACATTTCGCTCATTTTCATCCTCCGTAGTCTTAATCTTGTCCACTGATGATTTTAAACCAACCTTGTGCATCCAATAGGTATGTTTATGTCATTAGATTAACCTTTATATCATTTTCATCCTTCATAGGCTTATTCTCGTCCAATCTTGTGCATCCAATAGGTGTGTTTATGTCATTGTTTTCGTCCTACCTAGTCTTATTCTAGTCGAATTAGGGTTTTCAATCAATCTTTTGCATCCAATCAGTTCATTTGTGTCATTGGATTAACATTTAGGTCATTTTCGTCCTCCCTAGGCTTATTCTAGTCCAATTTGGGTTCTTATACAATCTTTTGCATCCAATATGTTCATTTTCCTGATTGGATCAAAATTTAGGTCATTTTTGTCCTCCCTAGGCATATTCTAGGTTAATTAGGTTTTTAACTAATGTTGTGCATCCAATTAGTACATTTGTGTCATAGGATTAACATTTAGGTCATTTTTGTCTTCCCTAGCCTTATTCTTATCCCATTAGGATTTTTAAATATTCTTGTGCTTCCAATAGGTGTTTCTGTCTCATTGGATTAACATTTAGCTAATTTTCGTCCTACCTAGCCTTATTCTAGTTCAATAAGGGTTTTTAACCAATCTTGTGCATCCAATAGGTATGATTAGGCCATTTAGGTCCTTTATGTCCTCCCCAGGCTTAACCTAGTCCAATTAGGGTTTTTAACCAATCATGGGCATCCAATAGGTGTCGATAGGTTAACATTTAGGTCATTTTCATCCTCCCTAGATTTATTCTTGTCCAATTAGGGTTTTTACCCAATCTTGTGCATATATTAAGTTCATTTGTGTCATTGGATTAACATTTTGGTCATTTTCGTCCTCCCTATCATTATTCTACTCCAATTAGGGTTTTTAACCAATTATGTGCATCCAATAAGTTTATTTGTGTCCATGGATTAACATTTAGGTCAATTTCGTTCTCACTAGGCTTATTCTTGTCCTATTAGGGTTTGTAAAAAATCTTTTGCATCCAATAGGTGTGTTTGTGTCATTGAATTAACATTTAATTCATTTACGTCATCCCTAGGCATATACTAGAACAATTAGGGTTTTTAACAAATCTTGTGCATCCAATATGTTAATTTGGGTAATTGGATTAATATTTAGGTGATTTTTGTCCTCCTTAGGCTTATTCTTTTCCAATTAGGGTTTGTAACCAATCTTGTGCATCCAATAGGTGTCTTTGTGTCATTGGATTAACGTTTACGTCATTTAGGTCCTCCATAGGCTTATCCTAGTCCAATTAGAGTTTTTAACCAATCTTGTGCATCCAATAGGTGTGTTTGTGTCATTACAGTAACATTTAGGTCATAGTCGTTCTCCATAGGCTATTTCCAGTCCAATAAGGTGTTTTAAACAATCTAGCGCATATAATAGGTGTGTTTGTGTTATTAGATTAACATTTAGGTCATTTTTGTCATCTCTAACCTTATTATAATCAAATTATGATTTTTAACTAATGTTGTGCATCCAATTGGTGTCTTTGTGTCATTGGATTAATATATAAGTAATTTTTGTCAACCCTAGGCTTATTCTTGTCAAATTAGGGTTTTTAACCAAACTTCTGCATCCAATAGATGTGTTTGTGCCATTGAATTAACATTTAGGTAATTTTCGTCCTCCAATGGCATATTCTAGTCTAAATAGGATTTTTTTAACCAATCATGTGCATCCAATAAGTTCATTTGTGTCACTGGATTAACAATTAGGTCATTTTTGTCCTCCCAAGGCTTATTCTTGTCCAATTACGGTTTTTAAAGAATCTTGTGTTTCCAATTCAGGTTTTTGTTAGGGAGGTTGAAAATGACTCAAATTAGGGTTTTTAAACAATCTTTTGCATATAATAGGTTTGTTTGGGTCATTTGATTAACATTTAGGTCATTTTCATTATCCCTAACCTCATTATAGTCAAATTATGGTTTTTAACCAATCTTGGGCATCAAATAGATGTCTTTGTGTTATTGGATTAATATTTAGGTCATTTTTGTCCTCCCTAGGCTTATTCTAGTCAAATTTTGGGTTTTTAACCAATCTTATGCATCCCATAGATGTGTTTTTGCCATTGAATTAACGTTTAGGTAATTTTAGTCGACCCTAGACATATTCTAGTCCAATTAGGGTTTCTAACCAATCTTGTGCATCCAATATGTTCATTTGTGTCATTGGATTAACATTTAGGTCATTTTTGTCCTCTCTAGGTTTATTCTTGTCGTTTCACGGTTTGTAACTAATCGTGTGTATCCAATAAGTGTGTTTGTGTAATCGGATTAAAATTTAGGTCATTTTCGTTTTCCCTAGGCATATTTTAGTCCAATTAGGATTTTTCACCAATCTTGTGCATCCAATAAGTTCATATGTGTCATCGGATTAACATTTAGTTCATTGTAATCAATAGGCATATTCTAGTCACGTTAGGGTTTTTAAACAATCTTGTGCATCCAATAAGTTCATTTGTGTCATTGGATTAACATTTAGGTCATTTTCATCCTCCCTAGGATTATTCTTGTCCAATTATGGTTTGTAACCAATCTTGTGCATCCAATAGGTATGTTTGTGTCATTAGCTGAACATTTATGACATTTATGTCCTCCCTAGGCTTATCCTAGTCCAATTAGAGTGTTTACCCAATAAGTTCATTTGTGTCATTAGATTAACATTTAGGTCATTTATGTCCTCCCTAAGCTTATCCTAGTCCAATTAGGGTTTTTAACCAATGTTGTGCATCAAATAGTTGTATTTGTGTCATTAGATTAACATTTCGGTCATATTCGTTTTGCCTAGACTTTTTCTATTCCAATTAGGGTTTTTAACAATCATGTGCGTATAATAGGTGTGTTTGGGTTATAAGATTAACATTTAGGTCATTTTCGTCATCCCTAGGCTTATTATAGTCAAATTATTGTTTTTAACCAATCTTGTGCATCCAATAGGTGTCTTTGTGTCATTGGATTAATATTTAGGTCATTTTCGTCCTCCCTAGGCTTATTCTAGTGAAATTAGGGGTTTTAGCCAATCTTATGCATCCAATAGATGTGTGTGTGTCATTGAATTAACGTTTGGGTAATTTTCTTCCACCCTAGGTGTTTTTGTTATATTGGACTAAAATTTACGTCATTTTCGTCGTCCTTAGGCTTATTCTAGTCGAACGAAGGTTTTTAACCAATCTTGTGCATCCAATTTGTTCATTTATGTATCCAATAGGTGTGGTTATGTCATTGGATTAACCTTTATATCATTTTCATCCTTCATAGGCTTATTCTCGTCCAATCTTGTGCATCCAATAGGTGTGTTTATGTCATTGTTTTCGTCATACCTAGTCTTATTCTAGTCGAATTAGGGTTTTCAATCAATAGTTTGCATCCAATCAGTTGATTTGTGTCATTGGATTAACATTTAGGTCATTTTCGTCCTCCCTATGCTTATTCTAGTCCAATTTGGGTTTTTATACAATCTTTTGCATCCAATATGTTCATTTGCCTGATTGGATTAAAATTTAGGTCATTTTTGTCCTCCCTAGGCATATTCTAGGTTAATTAGGATTTTTAACTAATGTTGTGCATCCAATTAGTTCATTTGTGTCATTGGATTAACATTTAGGTCATTTTTGTCTTCCCTAGCCTTATTTTTATCCCATTAGGATTTTTAAATATTGTTGTGCTTCCAATAGGTGTTTTTGTCTCATTGGTTTAACATTTAGCTAATTTTCGTCCTACCTAGCCTTAATCTAGTCCAATAAAGATTTTTAACCAATCTTGTGCATCCAAAAAGTTAATTTGTGTCATTGGATTAACATTAAGGTCATTTATGTCGTCCCAAGGCTTATTCTTGTCCAATTAGTGTTTTTAAACAATTTGTGCATTCAATAGGTGTGTTTGTTTCATTGGATTAATATTTAGGTTTTTTACGTCCTCCCTAAGCTTATCCTAGTCCAATTAGAGTTCTTAACCAATCTTGTGCATCCAATAGGTGTGTGTGTGTGTCATCAGATTAACATTTAGGTGATATTCGTTCTCCCTAGGCTTTTTCTAGTCCATTTAGGGTTTTAAAACAATCTTGTGCATATAATAGGAGTGTTTGGGTCATTAAATTAAAAATTATGTCATTTTCATCATCTTTAGGCTTATCCTTGTCCAATTAGGGTTTGTAACCACTCTTGTGCATCCAATAGGTGTGTATATGTCATTGGATTAACATTTAGATCATTTTTATCCTCCCTAGGCTTATCCTAGTCCAATTGGAGTTTTTACCCAATCTTGTGCATATAATAAGTTCATTTGTGTCATTGGATTAAGATTTAGGTCACTTATGTCCTCCCTAGGCTTATCCTAGTCCAATTAGGGTTTTTAACCAATGTTGTGCATCCAATAGGTGTGTTTGTGTCATTAGATTAACATTTCGGTCATATTCGTTCTGCCTAGGCTTTTTCTAGTACAATTAGGGTTTTTAACAATCATTTGCGTATAATAGGTGTGTTTTGGTTATTAGATTAACATTTAGGTCATTTTCGTCATCCCTAGGCTTATTATAGTCAAATTATGGTTTTTAACCAATCTTGTGCATCCAATAGGTGTCTTTGTGTCATTGGATTAATATTTAGGTCATTTTCGTCCTCCCAAGGCTTATTCTAGTCAAATTAGGGATTTTAGCCAATCTTATGCATCCATTAGATGTGTGTGTGTAATTGAATTAACGTTTAGGTAATTTTCGTCCACCCAAGGTGTTTTTGTTATATTGGACTAACATTTACGTCATTTTCGTCGTCCCTAGGCTTATTCTAGTCGAACGAAGGTTCTTAACCAATCTTGTGCAACCAATTTGTTCATTTATGTTATTTCATTAACATTTCGCTCATTTTCATCTTCCCAAGGCTTAATCTTGTCCAATGATGATTTTAAACCAATCTTGTGCATCCAATAGGTGTTTCTGTCTCATTAGATTAACATTTAGCTAATTTTCGTCCTACCTAGCCTTATTCTAGTCCAATAAAAGTTTTTAACCAATCTTGTGCATCCAATAGGTATGATTAGGCCATTTAAATCCATTATGTCCTCCCCAGGCTTAACCTAGTTCAATTAGGGTTTTTAACCAATCATGGGCATCCAATAGGTGTCGATAGGTTAACATTTAGGTCATTTTCATCCTCCCTAGGTTTATTCTTGTCCAATTAGGGTTTTTACCCAATCTTGTGCACATAATTAGTTCATTTGTGTCATTGGATTAATATTTTGGTCATTTTCGTCCTCCCTATCATTATTCTAGTCCAATTAGGGTTTTTAACCAATTATGTGCATCCAATAAGTTCATTTGTGTCCATGGATTAACAGTTAGGTCATTTTCGTTCTCACTAGGCTTATTCTTGTCCAATTAGGGTTTGTAACAAATCTTTTGCATCCAATAGGTGTGTTTGTGTCACTGAATTAATATTTAATTCATTTACGTCTTCCCAAGGCATATACTAGAACAATTAGGGTTTTTAACAAATCTTGTGCATCCAATATGTTAATTTAGGTAATTGGATTAATATTTAGGTCATTTTTGTCCTCCTTAGGCTTATTCTTTTCCAATTAGGATTTGTAACCAATCTTGTGCATCCAATAGGTGTCTTTGTGTCATTGGATTAACATTTACGTCATTTATGTCCTCCTTAGGCTTATCCTAGTCCAATTATAGTTTTTAACCAATCTTGTGCATCCAATAGGTTATAGTCGTTCTCCCTAGGCTATTTCTAGTCCAATTAGGTGTTTTAAACAATCTTGTGCATATAATAGGTGTGTTTGGGTTATTAGATTAACATTTAGGTCATTTTCGTCATCCCTAACCTTATTATAGTCAAATTATGGTTTTTAACTAATGTTGTGCATCCAATTGGTGTCTTTGTGTCATTGGATTAATATATAAGTCATTTTCGTCAACCCTAGGCTTATTCTAGTCAAATTAGGGTTTTTAACCAAACTTCTGCATCCAATAGATGTGTTTGTGTTAACATTTAGATAATTTTCGTCCTCAAAAGGCATATTCTAGTCTAAATAGGATTTTTTTAACCAATCATGTGCATCCAATAAGTTCATTTGTGTCATTGGATTAACAATTAGGTCATTTTTGTCCTCCCAAGGCTTATTATTGTCCGATTACGGTTTTTAAAGAATCTTGTGTTTCCAATTCAGGTTTTTGTTAGGGAGGTTGAAAATGACTCAAATTAGGGTTTTTAAACAATCTTTTGCATATAATAGGTGTGTTTGGGTCATTAGATTAACATTTAGGTCATTTTCGTTATCCCTAACCTCATTATAGTCAAATTATGTTTTTTAACCAATCTTGTGCATCACATAGGTGTCTTTGTGTTATTGGATTAATATTTAGGTCATTTTTGTCCTCCCTAGGCTTATTCTAGTCAAATTTTGGGTTTTTAACCAATCTTATGCATCCAATAGATGTGTTTGTAACATTGAATTAACGTTTAGGTAATTTTCGTCCACCCTAGGCATATTATAGTCCAAATAGAGTTTTTAACCCGTCTGATGCTTCTAATAAGTTAATTTGTGTCAATGGATTAACAATTAGGTCATTTTCGTCCTCCCTAGGCTTATTCTAGTCCAATTAGGGTTTTTAAAAGATCTTAGTTTCCTATAGGGGTTTTTGTTATGTTGGACAAACATTTAGGTCGTTTTCAACGTCCCTAGGCTTATTGTAGTCGAATAAAGGTTTTTAACCAATCTTGTGCATCCAATTAGTTCATTTGTGTTATTTCATTAACATTTAGCTCATTTTTATCCTACCTAGGCTTATCGTAGTCCAATTAGAGTTTTTACCCAATCTTGTGCATATAATAAACTCTTTTGTGTCATTGCATTAAAATTGAGGTAATTTTCGTCCTCCCTATCATTATTCTAGTCCAATTACGGTTTTTAACCAATTATGTGCATCCAATAAGTTCATTTGTGTCATTGGATTAATATTTAGGTCATTTTCGTCCTCACTAGGCTTATTCTTGTCCAATTAGGGTTTGAAACCAATCTTGTGTATCTAATAGGTGTGTTTGTGTCATTGAATTAACATTTAGGTCATTTACGTCCTCCTTAGGCATATACTAGTCAAATTAGGGTTTTTAACAAATCTTGTGAATCCAATATGTTAATTTGTTTCATTGGATTAATATTTAGGTCATTTTTGTCCTCCTTACACTTTTTCTTATCCAATTAGAGTTTGTAACCAATTTTGTGCATCCAATAGGTGTGTTTGAGTCATTGGATTAATATTTAGATCATTTTCATCCTCCCTAAGCTTATACAAGTCTAATTTGAGTTTTTACCCAATCTTGTGCATATAATAAGTTCATTCGTGTCATTGGATTAACATTTAGGTTATTTTTGTCCTCCCTAGGCATATTCTAGTCTAATTAGGGTTTTTAACCAATGTAGTGCATCCAATATGTTCATTTGTGTCATTGGATTATCATTGTGGTCACTTTAGTTCTCCCTAGGCTTATTCTTGTCCTATTAGGGTTTGTAACTAATCATGTGCATCCATGAGGTGTATTTGTGTCATTGGATTAACAACTAGGTCAATTTCATCCTCCCTAGGCATATTCTAGTTCAATTAGGGTTTTTAACTAATCTTGTGCAACCAATAAGTTCATTTGTGTCGTTGGATTAACATTTAGGTCATTTTCGTCCTCCCTAGCCTTATTCTAGTCCAATTAGGATTCTTAAACAATCTTGTGCATCCAATAAGTTCATTTGTGTCATTGGTTTAACATTTACGTCATTTTCGTCCTCCCTAGGCTTATTCTAGTCCAATTTCGGGTTTTAAATAATCTTATGCATCCAATAGGTGCGTTTGTTGTGTCATTGGATTAATATTTAGGTCATTTTCGTCCTCCCTAGGCTTGTTCTAGTCCAATTAAAGTTTTAAACCAATCTTGTGCATCTAATAGGTGTGTTTGTGTTATTGGTTTAACATTTAGGTCATTTTCATCCTCCCTAGGCTTATCCTAGTCCAATTAGGGTTTTTAACTAATCTTGTGCATGCAATAAGTTTATTTGTTTCATCAGATTAACATTTAGGTCATTTTCATCCTCCCTAGTCATATTCTAGTCCAATTAGGGATTTTAACATATCTGGTGCATCCAATAGGTATGTTTGTTTCATTGGATTAACATGTAGGTCATTTAAGGCCTCACTAGGCTGATTCCGGTCCAAAGAGGGTTTTTAACCAATGTTGTGCATCCAATAAGTTTATTTTGTCAATGGATTAATATTTTGGTCATTTTCGTTCTACCTACGCTTATTTTTGTCCAATTAGTGTTTCTAACCAATCTGGTGTATCCAATATGTGTGTTTGTGTCATTGGATTAATATTTACGTCATTTTTGTCCTCTCTAGGCATATTCTAGTCCAATTATGGATTTTCACCAATCTTGTGCATCCAATAAGTCATTTGTGTCATTGGATTAACATTTAGGTCATTTTCTTCATCCCTAGGCATTATTCTTGTCCAATTAGTGTTTGTAACCAATCTTGTGCGTCCAATAAGTGTGTTTTTGTCATTGGTTTAACATTTAGGTTATTTATATCCTCCCTAGTCATATTCTAGTACAATTAGGGTTTTTAACTAATCTTGTGCATGCAATAGGGTCATTTGTGTCATTTGATTAATATTTAGATCATTTTCGTCCTCCCTAGGCTTATTATTGTCCAATTAGGGTTTGCAACCAATATTGTCCATTCAATAGGTGTCTTTTTGTTATTGGATTAACATTTAGGTCATTTTCGTCCTCCCTAGGCATATTCTAGTCCATTTAGTGTTTATAACTAATCTTGTGTATTAAGATTATAAATTAGGTGCTATTTGTCCTCCTTAGGCTTATTCTAGTCCAATGAGGGCTTTTAAACACTCTTGTGAATCCAATAAATTTATTTGTGTCATTGGATTAACATTTCGCTCATTTTCGCCTCCCTATGCTTATTTTTGTTCAATTAGTGTTTTTAAACAATCTTGTTCTTCCAATACATGTTTTTGTTTCATTGGATTAATATTTAGGTCATTGTTGTCCTCCCTAGCCTTATTCTAATCCAATATGTGTGTTTGTGTCATTTAATTAACATTTAGGTCATTTGCGTCTTCCCTTGGCTTATTTTAGTCCACTTAGGGTTTTTAACGAATCTTGTGCATCCAATAAGTTCATTTGTGTCATTGGATTAACATTAAGTCATCCAATATTTGTGCCATTGGATTAACATTAGGTAAATTTATTTGTGCCATTGGATTAACATTAAGTTTATTTCGTCCTCCCTAGCCTTATTCTAGTACAGTTAGGTGTTTTTATGCAATCTTGTGCATCCAATAAGATTAGATTGTGTCATTCGATTAATATTTAGGTCTTTTTCGACCTCCTTAGATTTATTCTTGTCCAATTAGGAATTTTAACCAATGTTGTGCATGCAGCGGATGGGCTTGTGTCATTGGTTTAACATTTAGGTCATTTTTGTCTTCCCTAGGCTTATTCTAGTCCAATTAGGATTTTTACCCAATCTTGTGCATCCAATAAGTTCAGTTGGTGTCATTGGATTAACATTTAGGTTATTTTCGTCCTCCCTAGGCTTATTCTTGTCCAATTAGGGTTTCTTACCTCCCTTGGCTTATTCTAGTGCAATTAGGATTTTTAACTAATCTTCTGCATCCAATATGTGTGTTTGTGTCATTGGATTAAGTTTTAGGTGATTTTCATCCTCCCTAGGCTTATTCTAGTCTAATTAGGGTTTTTAACCAATCTTGTTCATCCAAGAATTTCATTGGTGTCATTGAATTAACAATGAGGTCATTTGCGTCCTCCCTAGGCTTATTCTAGTCCAATTAGGATTTTTAACCAATCATGTGCATCCAGTAGGTTTGGTTGTGTCATTTCATCCAATAATTTCATTGGTGTCATTGGATTATAATTATGGTGATTTTCGTCCTCCCTCGGCTTATTCTAGTTCAATTAGAGTTTTCAACCAATCATGACCATCCCATAAGTTCACTTGTGTCATTGGATTAACATTAGGTCATTTTTTTTCTTCCCTAGGCTTAATCTTGTTCAATTAGGGTTTTAAACAATATATTGCATCCAATAAGTTCATTTGTTTAATTGAATTAACATTTTGGTCATTTTTCATCCACCCTAGGCTTATTCTAGTGCAATTAGGGTTTTCTACAAATCTTGTGCATCCAATACGTGTGTTTGTGTCATTGCATTAAGATTTAGGACATTTTCGTCCTCCCAAGGTTTATTCTTGTCCAATTAGGGTTTTTAACCTATCATGTTCATCCAATAAGTTCGTTTGGGTCATTGGTTTAACATTTAGGTCATTTTCGTCCTCCCGAGGCATATTCTAGTTAAATTAGAGGTTTAAACCAATCTTGTGCATCCAAAAAGTTCGTTTGTGTCATTCAATTACATTTCGGTCATTTTTGTCATTCCTAGGATTATTCTTGTCCAATTAGGGTTTTTAACAAATCTTGTGCTTCCAATAGGTGTGTTTGTGTCATTGGATTAACATTTAGGTCATTTTAGTCCTCCCTAGGCTTATTCTTGTCCAATTAGGGTTTTAAACAATATTCTGCATCCAATAAGTTGATTTGTGTAATTGAATTAATATTTTGGTCATTTTTCATCCTCCTTAGGCTTATTGTTGTGCAATTAGGGATTTTAACCAATCTTGTGCAAGCAATGGGTGGGCTTGTGTCAATGGTTTAACATTTAGTCTAATAAGGGTTTTTAACCAATTGGAAGTGTCATTGGATTAACATTTCGATCATTTTTGTCAACCCTTGGCTTATTCTAGTCCAATTAGGGTTTTTAACCTACCTTGTTCATCCATTAAGTTCATTTATGTTATTGGATTAACATTTCGGTCATTATCGTCCTCCCTAGCCGTATTCTAGTTCAATTAGGGTTTTTATGCAATCTTGTGCATCCAATAAGTTCAATTTGTGTCATTGGAATAAGATTTAGATCACTTTCGTCCTCCCTAGCGTTATTCTAGTCCAATTAAGGTTTTTAACCATTCTTGTGAATACAATAGGTATGTTTGTGTATTTGGATTGTCATTTAGGTCACTTTCGTCCTCTTTAGGCTTATTCAAGTCCAACTATGGTTTTGAACCAATCTTCTGCGTCCAATAAATTCAGTTTGTCTAATAGGATTAGCATTTAGGTCATTTTCGTTATCCCTAGGCTTATTCTAGTCGAATTAGGATTTTTAACCAATCTTGTGCATCCAATATGTGTGTTTGTGTCATTGGATTAATATTTAGGTCATTTTTGTCCTCTCTCGGCATATTCTAGTCCAATTATGGATTTTCACCAATCTTGTGCATCCAATAAGTCATCTGTGTCATTGGATTAACATTTAGGTCATTTTCGTCATCCCTAGGCATTATTCTTGTCCAATTAGTGTTTGTAACCAATCTTGTGCGTCCAATAAGTGTGTTTTTGTCATTGGTTTAACATTTAGGTCATTTATATCCTCCCTAGTCATATTCTAGTACAATTAGGGTTTTTAACTAATCTTGTGCATGCAATAGGGTCATTTGTGTCATTTGATTAATATTTAGGTCATTTTCGTCCTCCCTAGGCTTATTATTGTCCAATTAGGGTTTGCAACCAATATTGTCCATTCAATAGGTGTCTTTTTGTTATTGGATTAACATTTAGGTCATTTTCGTCCTCCCTAGGCATATTCTAGTCCATTTAGTGTTTATAACTAATCTTGTGTATTAAGATTATAAATTAGGTGATATTCGTCCTCCTTAGGCTTATTCTAGTCCAATGAGGGCTTTTAAACACTCTTGCGAATCCAATAAATTTATTTGTGTCATTGAATTAACATTTCGCTCATTTTCGCCTCCCTATGCTTATTTTTGTCCAATTAGTGTTTTTAAACAATCTTGTTCTTCCAATACATGTTTTTGTTTCATTGGATTAACATTTAGGTCATTGTTGTCCTCCCTAGCCTTATTCTAATCCAATATGTGCGTTTGTGTCATTTAATTAACATTTAGGTCATTTGCGTCCTCCCTTGGCTTATTTTAGTCCACTTAGGGTTTTTAACTAATCTTGTGCATCCAATAAGTTCATTTGTGTCATTGGATTAACATTAAGTCATCTTTTTCCTCCCTAGGCTTATTCTTGTTCAATTAGTGTTTGTAACCAATCTTGTGCATCCAATAGGTGTTTCTGTGGTTTTGGATTAACACTTAGGTCATTTTTGTTCTCCCTAGGCATATTCTAGTCCAATTAGGGTTTCTAGTCAATCTTGTGAAACCATTAATTTTATTTGTGTCATTGGGTTAACATTTAGGTAATTTTCGTCCTGCCTAGGCTTATTTATGTCCAATAGGGTTGTTAAACAATCTTGTGCTTCCAATTGGTGTATTGGTGTCATTGGATTAACATTTAGGTCATTTTTGTCCTCCCTATGCTTATTCTAGTGCAATTAGGATTTTTTACTAATCTTGTGCATCCAATAGGTGTGTTTGTGTCATTGGATTAACATTTAGATAATTTTCGTCCTACCTAGGCTTATTGTAGTCCAATTACAATTTTCCATCAATCTTATGCATCCAATAAGTTCATTTGTCTCATTGGATTAGCATTTAAGTTATTTTTGTCCTCCCTAGGCTTATTCTAGGCCATTTAGGGTTTTTAACCAATCTTGTGCATCCTATAGGTGTGTTTGTGTCATTGGAAAAACATTTAGGCCATTTTTGTCCTCCAAATGCTTATTCTAGTGCAACCAATAGTTGTGTTTGGGTCATTGGATTAACATTTAGGTCATTTTTATCCTCCCTAAACTTATTCTAGTCCAATTAGGGTGTTTAACTATTCTTATGCATCCAATAAATGTGTTTGTGTTATTGAATTAACTTTTTGGTAATTTTCGTCCTCGTTAGGCTTATTCTAGTCCAATAAGGGTTTTTAACCAATCTTGTGCATCCAATAGGTGTGTTTGTGTCATTGGATTTGTATGTACAAAAGTGCACCTAAGATGGGGGAGGGTGAATTAGGTGTTTTGGAAATTATCTTGTTTTAAGCGATTTGGTGATTGAATTTTTTTGCTTTAGGATAGTAAGTGACAATAAATAAATTGCAGCAATTAAATGAACACAACAGTATTATCGTAGTTCACCTTATGAAGAAGGATATCTGCCACAAACTTCTAACAAAATTCTTAGATAACCCGCCGCTATCTTAGATTAGGCTACTTTAAGAAAGTACTATTTTCTTTTACAAATGATAGAGTTTGATTTTAAATAAGAATATAAGAGAGGTATACTGATATCAATCCAATATTACTTCAAGTACTTTGAGAACCTTTCTGAATAATATGAAAATAAGATGCAAGTACTTGTAAAAAAAATTAGAAATTTGTTTCAAGTTGTTCAAGATTTGATTGAAGGATTGTATTTTGATTAATATGAAGTTATAGTGTATTTATACTCCATAAACATCTCTTTAGATCCGTGGCCATTGATCCATGAGGTTTGATGAACAAATATAATGGTCTAGAGCCATTTCAGATCTGAAAAATTGCATTGCTTCCAGTTGTATTCGAATACATAATGTATGTATTTGAATACACCTCTTTGTAACATTTAATTTTATTCAAAAATTTCACCTTGTATTCGAATACACAATCATGTAGTCGAATACAGATTTGTTATTTTTGCCTCTGACTTGTTGTTTATATTCGACTACAGCAGGTCGTAGTGAATATAGATGCATAGCTTTTGCTACTGACTTAGCATCTGTATTCGAATACATTATGCTGTATTCGAATACAACTTTGTATTTTGTCAAAAATATTAGTTTTAAGACTTTGTTAATGTAATTTTGACTTTTGAAAATTCTTTATATGCATATGTTAAGATGAATGGTTCTCATGTATTTTAGCTATTGGTTGTATCATTTACCTTTACATTTAAACATTTAATATGTTTGAATTTAAAGTTTATCAATAAGATATTTGGCCTTCTTATTCAGCTTGTTGCATTGATCACAATCGTTGGTCTTTCTCTTCATCAAAAATATATATTTTACATTCTCCACCTTTTTGATTGTGACAAAACATTGTTGTTTTGGAGAGATTGCATCATTCTAAGATTGCTCCCCCATAATTTATGTGTACTCCCTCGTTGATCTTGAATGTATGTGATCAATTTGAAAACTTGTTTGAAGACCTACAAAGGTTTTTAAAGAAACAACAATACCAAATTTTCTCCCACTTTTCACATGATCAAAAAGAGGGAAAAATATTTTAAATAAAACCAATAATAACCAATATTTAAAAACTATTATTTATAAAAAGTAATTTAAGCAATTACTATTTTTAAATACATTAATAATAAAAATTCCTTATTCACAATATTAAATACGATTATTACTATCCTATTTTAGAAAATAAATACATAAAAACACTACCATCTTTATAGAATATCAAAATGATAAAATAATTAAATTTAACATCATTAAGAAAATTATTTATAAAATAAACAATTAAAATAGGAAATAGTCTTAAGACAGTTATTTATAAAACAAACAATTAAAATAGGAAATAGTCTGGTGCATCCAATAGGCGTGTTTGTGTCATTGGATTAATATTAGTTCATTTTCATCCTCCCTAGGCTTATTCTCGTCCAATTAGGGTTATTAACCAATTTTGTGCATTCAATCAGTTCATTTGTGTCATTGGATTGACATTTAGATCATTTTCGTCCTCCCTAGGCTTATTCTAGTCCACTTATGGTTTTTAACGAATCTTGAGCATCCAACAGGCGTGTTTGGGTCATTGGATTAACATTAAGGTCATTTTCGCCCTCCCTAGGCTTATACTTGTCCAATTAGGGTTTGAAACAATCTTGTGCATGCAATGGGTGGGATTGTGTCATTGGTTTAACATTTAGGTAATTTTCATCTTCCCTGGGCATATTCTAGTCCAATTTGGATTTTTAACTAATCTTGTGCATCCAATATGTGTGATTGTGTCATTGGATTAACATTTAAGTCATTTTCATTTTCCCTGGGCTTATTCTAGTCCAATTATGGTTTTTAACAAATCATGTGCATCCCATAAGTTTGTTTGTCTCCATGAATAAAATTTTTGTCATTTTCGTACTTCCTAGGCTTATTCTAGTCCAATTAGGGCTTTTATCAAATCTTGAGCATCCAATACGTTCATTTGTTTCATTAGATTAACATTTAGGTCAATTTCGTCCACCCAAGGCATATCCTAGACCAATTAAGGGTTTTCACCATTCTTGTGCATCCAATAGGTGTGTTTGTGTCATTGGATTACAATTTAGGTGATTTTCGTCCTCCCTAAGCCGAATCTACTCCAATGAGAGTATTTAACCAATCTTGTTAATCCCATTAGTTCATTTGTGTCATTGGATTAACATTTAGGTTGTTTTGTCCTCCCTAGCATTATTCTAGATCAATTAGGGTTTTTAACCATTCTTGTTCATCCCATAGGTGTGTTTGTGTCATTGGATTAACGTTTTGGTCATTTTCGTCGTCCCAAAGTTTATTCAAGTCCAATTTGGGTTTTTGTTGAATTTGGTGCATCCAATACGTGTGTTTGTTTCATTGGATTAAAATCTAGAACATTTTCGTACTCGCTAGGCTTATTCTAGCCAATTAGGGTTTTTAACATATCCTGTTCATCTATTAATTTCATTGTTGTCAATGGATTAACATATAGGTCATATTCGTCCTTAATAGCCTTATTCTTGTTCAATTAGGGTATTTAATCAATCTTCTGCATCCAATATGTGTTTTTGTGTCATTGGATTAAGATGTAGGAGATGTTCGTCCTCCCTAGGGTTTTTATCTAATCTTGTGCGTCCGATAAATTCATTTGTGTCATTGGATTAACATTTCAGACATTTTCCTCAACCTTAGGCGTATTCTAGTCCAATTAGGGTTTTTAACTTGGAATTTTCATCCAATAAATTCATTTGTGTCATTGGATTAACATTTAGGTTATTTCGTCCTCCCTAGCTTTATTCTAGTACAATTACGGTTTTTAACAAATCTTGTATTTGTAGTAGGTGGGCTTATGTCATTGGTTAAACATTTAGGAAATTTTCATCCTCCCAAGTGTTATTCTAGTGCAATTAGGATTTTTAACCAATCTTGTGCATCCAATATGTGTGTTTGTGTTATTGGATTAAGTTTTAAGTCATTTTCATCCTCCCTAGGCTTATTCTAGTCCAATTAGGGTTTTTAACCTGTCATGTTTATCTAATAAATTTATTTGTGCCATTGGATTAATATTTAGTTTATTTCGTCCTCCCTAGCCTTATTCTAGTACAGTTAGGTGTTTTTATGCAATCTTGTGCGTCCAATAAGATCAGATTGTGTCATTCGATTAATATTTAGGTCTTTTTCGACCTCCTTAGATTTATTCTTGTCCAATTAGGAATTTTAACCAATGTTGTGCATGCAGCGGATGGGCTTGTGTTATTGGTTTAACATTTAGGTCATTTTCGTCTTCCCTAGGCTTATTCTAGTCCAATTAGGATTTTTACCCAATCTTGTGCATCCAATAAGTTCAGTTTGTGTCATTGGATTAACATTTAGGTTATTTTCGTCCTCCCTAGGCTTATTCTTGTCCAATTAGGGTTTCTTAGCTCCCTTGGCTTATTCTAGTGCAATTAGGGTTTTTAACCAATCTTCTGCATCCAATATGTGTGTTTGTGTCATTGGATTAAGTTTTAGGTGATTTTCATCCTCCCTAGGCTTATTCTAGTCTAATTAGGGTTTTTAACCAATCTTGTTCATCCAAGAATTTCATTGGTGTCATTGAATTAACAATGAGGTCATTTGCGTCCTCCCTAGGCTTATTCTAGTCCAATTAGGATTTTTAACCAATCATGTTCATCCAATAGGTTTGGTTGTGTCATTTCATCCAATAATTTCCTTGGGGTCATTGGATTATAATTATGGTGATTTTCGTCCTCCCTCGGCTTATTCTAGTTCAATTAGAGTTTTCAACCAATCATGACCATCCCATAAGTTCACTTGTGTCATTGGATTAACATTAGGTCATTTTTTTCCTCCCTAAGCTTATTCTTGTTCAATTAGGGTTTTAAACAATATATTGCATCCAATAAGTTCATTTGTTTAATTGAATTAACATTTTGGTCATTTTTCATCCACCCTAGGCTTATTCTAGTGCAATTAGGGTTTTCTACAAATCTTGTGCATCCAATACGTGTGGTTGTGTCATTGCATTAAGATTTAGGACATTTTCGTCCTCCCTAGGTTTATTCTTGTCCAATTAGGGTTTTTAACCTATCATGTTCATCCAATAAGTTCGTTTGGGTCATTGGTTTAACATTTAGGTCATTTTCGTCCTCCCTAGGCATATTCTAGTTAAATTAGAGGTTTAAACCAATCTTGTGCATCCAAAAAGTTCGTTTGTGTCATTCAATTACATTTCGGTAATTTTTGTCATTCCTAGGATTATTCTTGTCCAATTAGGGTTTTTAACAAATCTTGTGCTTCCAATAGGTGTGTTTGTGTCATTGGATTAACATTTTGGCCATTTTCGTCCTCCCTAGGCTTACTCTAGTCCAATTAGGGTTTTTAACCGATCTTGTGCATCCAATGGGTGTGTTTGTGTTATTAGATTAACATGTTGGCCATTTTCGACCTCCCAAGGCTAATTCTAGTCCAATTAGGGTTTTTAACCAAACTTGTGCATCCAAGAAGTTCTTTGTGTCATTGGATGAACATTTAGGTCATTTTCGTCCTCCCTTGGCTTATTCTTATCCAATTAGGGTTTATAAACAATCTTGTGCATAAAATAAGTTCATATGTGTCATTCGAATAAGATTTCGGTTATTCTTGTCCTATTAGGGATTTTAACCAATCTGGTGCATGTAGTGGGTAGGCTTATGTTGTTGGATTAACATTTAGGTCATTTTCGTCCTCCCTAACCTTATTCTAGTCCAATTAGGGTTTTTAACCAATCTTGTGCATCCAATAGCTCTGTTTGTGCATTTGATTAACCAAACTTATTCTAGTTCAATTAGGGTATTTGACCAACCATGTGCATCTAATAAGTGAGTTTGTGCCATAAGATTAACAGTTAGGGTTTTTATCCCACCCTTGACTTATTCTAGTCCAGTTAGGGTTTTTATCCCATCTTGTGCATCCAATAAGTTCATTTGTGTCATTGGATTATATTTTTGGTGATTTTAGTCCTCCTTAGACTTATTCTAGTCCAATTAGAGTTTTTAACCAATCTAGTGCATCCGATAAGTTCAGTTGTGTCATTGGATTAACATTTAGGTCATCTTAGTCCTCCCTAGGCTTATTCTTGTCCAATTAGGGTTTTAAACAATATTCTGCATCCAATAAGTTCATTTGTGTAATTGAATTAATATTTTGGTCATTTTTCATCCTCCTTAGGCTTATTGTTGTGCAATTAGGGATTTTAACCAATCTTGTGCAAGCAATGGGTGGGCTTGTGTCAATGGTTTAACATTTAGTCTAATAAGGGTTTTTAACCAATTGGATGTGTCATTGGATTAACATTTCGATCATTTTTGTCAACCCTTGGCTTATTCTAGTCCAATTAGGGTTTTTAATCTACCTTGTTCATCCATTAAGTTCATTTATGTTATTGGATTAACATTTCGGTCATTATCGTCCTCCCTAGCCGTATTCTAGTTCAATTAGGGTTTTTATGCAATCTTGTCCATCCAATAAGTTCAATTTGTGTCATTGGAATAAGATTTAGATCACTTTCGTCCTCCCTAGCGTTATTCTAGTCCAATTAAGGTTTTTAACCATTCTTGTGAATACAATAGGTATGTTTGTGTATTTGGATTGTCATTTAGGTCACTTTCGTCCTCTTTAGGCTTATTCAAGTCCAACTATGGTTTTGAACCAATCTTCTGCATCCAATAAATTCAGTTTGTCTAATAGGATTAGCATTTAGGTCATTTTCGTTATCCCTAGGCTTATTCTAGTCGAATTAGGATTTTTAACCAGTCTTGTGCATCCAATAGGTGTTTTTGTGTCATTGGATTAACCTTTAGGTGATTTTCGTCCTCCCTAGGCTGATTCTAGTCCAATTAGAGTTTTTAACCATTCTTATGCATTCCATAAGTTCATTTGTGCCATTAGATTCACAGTGAAGTCATTTTTGTGCTCCCTAGGCTTATGCTTGTTCAATTAGGGTTTTTAAACAATCTTGTACGTCCAATAAGTTTATTTATGTTAGTGGATTAACATTTAGTTCATTTTCGTCCTCCATAAGTTTATTGTTGGTCAATAAAGGTTTTTAAACAATTTTGTGAATCCAATAAGTGTGTTTGTGTCAATGGATTATCATTTTGGTCATTTGTCGTCCTCCCTAAGCTTATTCTTGTCCAATTAGGGTTTTTAATCAATCTTGTTCATCCAGTGCGTGTGTTTGTGTCATTGGATTAAGATTTAGGTCTTTTTCTTCCCCCATAGGCTTATTCTAGTCCAATTAGGGTTTATAACCAATATAGTGCATCCAATAGGTGTGTTTGTGTCACTTGATTAACATTTAGGTCATTTTCGTTTGTGTCATTGGATTAACATTTACGACATTTTCATTCTTCTTAGGCTTGCGCATCCAATAGGGGTGTTTGTGCCATTGGATTAACATTTTGGTCTATTTGTCCTGCATAGGCTTATTATAGTCGAATTAAGGTTTTTAATGAATCTTGTGCATCCAATACGTGTGTTTGTATTATTGGATTAACATTTAGGTCATTTTCGTCATCCTTGGGCT
Source organism: Cicer judaicum (assembly GCA_037974835.1). Classification (NCBI taxonomy): domain Eukaryota; kingdom Viridiplantae; phylum Streptophyta; class Magnoliopsida; order Fabales; family Fabaceae; genus Cicer; species Cicer judaicum. The sequence goes on from JBBPBS010000235.1 coordinate 5,321,409, forward strand.
TATTCCAGTCCAATTAGGGTTTTTCACCAATCTGGTGCAATTTATATGTGTGATTGTATCATTGGTTCAACATAAAGGTCATTTTCATCCTGCCTAGGCTTATTCAAGTCAAACTACGGTTTTTAACCAATCTTGTGCATCCAATAAGTTCATTTGTGTCACTAGATTAAGATTTAGGTCATTTTCGTCCTCCCTAGGCTTATTGTAGTCCAATTAGGGTTCCTACCCAATCTTAAGTACCCAATAGGTGTGTTTGTCTCATTGGATTAACATTTAGGTTATTTTCTTCCTCCCTAGTTTTATGCTAGTCCAATTAGGGTTTTTCACCATTCTTGTGCTTCCAATAGGTGTGTTTGTGTCATTGGATTAACATTTAGGTAATTTAAGTCCATCTTAGACTTATTCTTGTCAAAATAGACATTAAACCAATCTTCTGCATCCAAAAATTTCATTTGTGTTACTAGATTACATTTTGGTCATTTTTGTCCTTCCTAGGCTTATTCTTTTCCAATTAGAGTTTTTATACAATCTTGTGCATCCAATGGGTGTCTCCATGCCATTGGATAAAATTTTAGGTCATTTTCATCCTCCCTAGGCTTATTATAGTCCAATTAGGGTAATTAACCAATCTTGTGCAACCAATAAGTTCATTTTTCTCGTTGGATTATCATCTAGGTCATTTTCGTCCTCCTTAGGCTTATTCTTGTCCAATTATGGTTTATAAACAATCTTGTGTATCCAATAAGTTCATTTGTGTCATCGTAATAAGATTTAGGTCATTTTTGTCCTCCCTAGCCTTATTCTACTCCAATTATGGTGTTTAACCAATCTTGTTCAACCAATAGGTGTGATTGTGTGATTAGATTAACATTTAGGTTACTTTCGTCCTCCCTAGCTTATTCAAGTCCAATTAGGGTTTTTAACCATTCATGTGCACCAATAAGTGTTTTTGTGTCATTGGATAACATTTATGTAATTTTCGTCCTCACTAGGCTTATTGTTGTCCAATTAGGGTTTTTAAACCATATTGTTCACCAATAGGTGTGTTTGTGTTATTGGATTAACATTTTGGTAATTTTTGTCCTCCCAAGGCTTATTCTAGTCCAATTTGGGTTTTTAACCAATCTAGTGCATCCAAAAAGGTCATTTGTATTATTGGATTGACGTTTAGGTCATTTTCATCCTCCCTAACCATATTCTAGTCCAATTCGGGTATTTTGGTAATTTTTGTCCTCCCTAGGCTTATTCTAGTCCAATTCGGGTATTTAACAAATCATGTGCATCTAATAGGTGAGTATGTGTCATTGGATTAACATTTTGATCATTTTCATCGTCCGTTGGCTTATTCTAGTCCAGTTAGGGTTTTTATCCAATCTTATGCTTCCAATAAGTTCATTTCGGTTGTTCGATTATAATTTTGGTGATTTTAGTCCTACCTAGGCTTATTCTAGTCCAATTCGAGTTTTTAACCAATTTTGTGTCATTGGATTAACGTTTAGGTGATTTTAGTCCTCCCTAGGCTTATTCTTGTTCCATTAGGGTTTTAGACAATATTCTGCATCCAATAAGTTCTTTTGTGTAATTGAATTAACATTTTGGTCATTTTTCGTCCTCCCTACGCTTATTCTACCCCAATTAGGGTTTTTAACGAATCTTGTGCATCAAATACGTGTGTTTATGTCATTGGATTAAGATTTAGGACAATTTTTGTCCCCTAGCCTTATTGTAGTTTAATTAGAGTTTTTATCCAATTTTGTGCATCCAATAAGTTCAGTTTGTGTAATTGGATTAACATTTAGGTCATTTTCGTCGCCCTTAGGCTTAATCTTGTCCAATTAGGGTTTTTAACCAATCTTGTGTGTACAATGTGTGGGCTTGTGCCATAAGTTTAACATTTAGGTCATTTTCGTATTCCCTAAGCTTATTTTTGTCCAATTAGGAATTTTAACCAATCTTAATCATCCAATATGTGTGTTTGTGTCATTGGAATAACATTTAGTTCATTTTCGTCAACCCTAGGCTTATTCTAGTCCAATAACGTTTTTAACTTATCAAGTTCATCCAATTAGTTCATTTGTGATATTGGATTAACATTTGGGTCATTTTCATCCACCATAGCCTTATTCTAGTTGAATTTGGGTTTTTATCAAATCTTGTGCATCCAATAAGTTCAGTTTGTGTCATTGAATTAACATTTAGGTCATTTTCATCATCCGTAGGCTTATTCTAGTCCAATTAGAGTTTTAAACCAATCTTATGTATCGAATAGGTGTGTTTGTGTTATTGGATTAACATTTAGGTTATTTTCGTCCTCCCTAGGATTATTCTAGTCCAATAAGAGTTTTTAACCATTCTTGTGCATCCCATAAGTTAATTTGTGTCATTTGATTAACATTTAGGTCATTTTTGTCCTCCCTAGGCTTATGCTTGTTCAATTAGGGTTTTTAAACAATTTTGTGCCTCCAATAAGTTCATTTATGTTAGTGGATTAACATTTAGTTCATTTTTGTCATTGCTAGGCTTATTCTAATCCAATTAGGGTTTTTAATGAATCTTGTGCATCGAATACGTGTGTTTGTGTCATTGGATTAAGATTTATAACTAATCTAGTCCATCCAATAGGTGTGTTTGTGTCATTTGATTAACATTTATGTCATTCGTCCTCCCTAGGCTTATTCTTGTAAAATTAGGGTTTATAAACAATCTTGTGCATCCGATAAGTTTATTTGTGTCATTGGAATAAGATTTAGGTAATTTCGTCCTTCCTAGCCTTATTATAGTCCAATTATTGTTTTTAACCAATCTTGTGCATCCAATAGGTGCGTTTGTGTCATTGGATTATCATTTACGTCATTTTCCTCCTCTTGAGGTTTATTCAAGTCCAACTATGGTTCAGAACAACTCTGGTGCATCCAAAAAGTTCATTTGTGCCATGAAATTAAATTTCGGTCATTTTTGTCCTATCTAGGCTTATTCTTGTCCAGTTAGAGTCTTTATCGAATCTTGTGCTTCAATAGGTGTGTTTGTTTCATTGGATTAACATTTAGGTAATTTTTGTCCTCCCTAAACTTATTCTAGTCCAGTTAGGGTTTTTAAACAATCTTGTACATCCAAAAAGTTCGTTTGTGTCATGGGATTAACATTTAGGTCATTTTCATGCTTGTAAGGCTTGTTCTTGTCCAATAAAAGTTTTAAAACAATCTTTTGCATCCAATAGGTGTGTTTGATCCATTGGATTAACATTTCGGTCATTTTGTCCTCCTAAGGCTTATTCTAGTCCAATTACAGTTTTTAACGAATCTTGTGCATCCCATACGTGTGTTTGTGCCATTGGATTAACATTTACGACATTTTCGTCCTTCCTAGGCTTATTCTAGTCCAATTAGGGTTTTTAACCAATCTTATGCATCTAATAGGTGTGTTTGGGTCATAAGATTAACATTTAGGTCATTTTCGTCCTCCCTAGGCTTGTTATAGTTTAATTAGGGTTTTAACCAATCTTGTGCAACCAATTAAATCCTCCCTAGGCTTATTATTGGATTAAAATTTAGGTCAATTTCATCCTCACTAGACTTATTCTTGTCCAATTAGGGTTTATAAACAATCTTGTGCATTTAATAAGTTCATTTGTGTCATTGGATTAACATTACATCGCTTTTGTCATCACTAGGCTTATTGTTGTTCAATTAGGGTCTTAAAACAAGATTGTGCATCAAATAGGTGTGTTTGTGTTATTGGATTAACATTTTGGTCATTTTTCGTCTTCCCTAGGCTTATTCTAGTACAATTAGGCTTTTTAACGAATATTGTGCATCCAATAAGTGTGTTTGTGTCATTGTATTAATAATTAGGTCAATTTTCGTTCTCCCTAGGCTTATTCTAGTGCAATTAGGGTTTTTAACCAATATAGTGCTTCTTATAGGTGTGATTGTGTCATTTGTTTAACATTACGGTCATTTTCATCCTCCCTAGGCTTATTCTAGTCAAACTAGGGTTTTTTACCAATCATGTGCATCCAATAAGTTCATTTATGTTATTGGAATAAGATTTACGTCATTTTCGTCCTACCTAGTTTTATTCTAGTCGAATTAGGGGTTTTCACCATTCTTGTGCTTCTAATAGGTGTGTTTGTGTCATGGGATTATCATTTAGATCATTTTCGCCCTCCGTAGGCTTATTCTTGTCCAAATTAGGGTTTTTATCCAATCTTGTGTATCCAATAGGTGTGTTCGTGTCATTGGATGAACATTTAGGTCATTTTCGTCCTCCATAAGCTTATTCTTGTCCAATTAGGGTTTTTAATCACTCTTGTGCATCCAATAGGTGAGTTTGTGTCATTGGATGAACAATTAGGTAATTTTCGTCCTCCCTAGTTTTATTCTTGTCCAATTAGGGTTTTTAAGTAATCTTGTGCGTCCAATAGTTGTGTTTATATCATTGGCTGAACATTTAGGTAATTTTCGTCCTCCGTAGGTCTATCCTTGTCAAATTAGGGTTTTTAACAATCTTGAGCATCCAATAAGTTCATTTGTGTCATTGGGTGATCATTTAGGTCATTTTCGTCCTCCCTAGGCTTATTCTTGTCCAATTAGGGTTTTTAATCACTCTTGTGCATCCAATAGGTGAGTTTGTGTCATTGGATGAACAATTAGGTAATTTTCGTCCTCCCTAGTTTTATTCTTGTCCAATTAGGGTTTTTAACTAATCTTGTGCGTCCAATAGTTGTGTTTATATCATTGGCTGAACATTTAGGTCATTTTCGTCCTCCGTAGGTGTATTCTTGTCAAATTAGGGTTTTTAACAATCTTGAGCATCCAATAAGTTCATTTGTGTCATTGGGTGATCATTTAGGTCACTTTCGTCCTCCCTAGGCTTATTGTTGTCCAATTAGGGTTTTTAACCAATCTTGTGCAGCCCATAAGTTCATTTGTGTTGTAAGACTAACATTTAGGTCATTTACTCCTCCCTAGCCTTATTCTCGTCCAATTAGGGTTTTTAAGCAATCTTGGGCATCCAATTGGTGTGTTTGGGTTATTGCATGAACATTTATGTAATTTTCGTCCTCCCTAGTCTTATTCTTGTGTAATTATGGTTTTTAGGCAATCTTGTGCATCCAATAAGTTCATTTGTTTTATTGGATTAACATTTAGGTTCTTTTCGTCCTCCCTAGGCTTATTCTTGTCCAATTAGGGTTTTTAACCAATCTCGTGCATCCAACAAGTTCATTTGTGTCATTGCATTAACATTTAGGTCATTTTCCTCCACACTAGGCTTATTCTTTTCCAATTAGAGTTCTTAATCAATCCTTGTATCCAATTGAAGTGTTTGTTTCTTTGTTTGAACATTTAGGTCATTTTCGTCCTCCCTCGCCTTATTCTAGTTCATTTAGGGTTTTATCAAATCTTGTGCATCCAATAATTTCAGTTTGTGTAATTGGATTAACATTTAGGTCATTTTCGTCATCCCTAGGCTTATTCTCGTCAAATTAGGGTTTTGAACCAATGTAGTGTATGCAATAGGTGTGTTTGTCTTATTGGATTAACATTTAGGTGATTTTCGTCCTCCCTAGGCAAATTCTTGTGCAATTAGAGTTTTTAATCATTATTGTGCATCCCATAAGTTCGTTTGTGTCATTGGATTAACATTTAGTTCATTTTTGTACTCCCTAGGCTTATACTTGTTCAATTAGGGTTTTTAAATAATTTTGTGCATCCAATAAGTTCGTTTATGTTAGTGGATTAACATTTAATTCATTTTCGTCCTTCCTAGGTTTATTGTTGGTGAACTAAGGTTTTTAAACAATCTTGTAAATGCAATGGTCTTGAAAATTCTATTGCTTTATTGAAGTCTGATTTATTGAAATTCTCTAGTAGCAAGGATAAACTGAATGACATTCTTAGCAACCAGAGAAATGTCAATATAAAATCTGGACTTGGTTTTAACAAGAATATGCATGTTAATAAGAACAGAACTAAGCATGGAATAGGATATGGTAATGTTAATCATCACCAGAAATTTGTTAAGTCTAGTCACATGCAAAATATCTTTGTCAAACCAAAACAGTATGTATCCTCTGCGGTTACTTGTCATTTTTGTTGTAGAAAAGGACACTATGTTTACAATTGCAAATACAAAAGACTTGCTAACAGAGGATATAAACAGATTTGGAAGATTAAGACACAAGATGTTGAACCTCACCCCCAGGACCCAATTTAAGTTGGGGACCTAAATTTAAATTCTAAATTTATTGCAGGTATACTTGAGATCCACGAAACATCAATGGTATCTTGACAGTGGATGCTCAAAGCATATGACAGGGGACAAGTCAATGTTTATGTCCCTAAATCTGAAAGACGGTGGATTTGTAAAGTATGGCGATAATACCAAGGGCAAGATCTGCGGTGAAGGTAACATTGGCAGCGAATCAACTGTTATAATTAAAAATGTCTTATACGTGGAAGGGCTGAAACACAACCTTGTAAGTATCAGTCAGCTGTGTGACAACGGTTTTCAAGTAAGCTTTTCACCACTCTCTTGCACAATTGAAAACAAAACTGATAAAAGCATGAAATTGGTAGGTGATAGAGTTAACAATATCTATATGCTGGATTTAACTGCTGTACCTATTGATTTTGTTTGTTGCTTATTATCAAATGCAGATGAAACATGGTTATGGCATAAACGTATTGCACACATTCATATTGATCATTTGAATAGACTTGTTAGCAAACAACTAGTCATAGGACTCCCTGACAAGAAGTTTACTAAGGATAGGTTATGTGCTGCTTGTGAACAAAGTAAACTTGTCAAAACCTCTTTTCCCCCAGTAGACTTGGTCAAAATCGATAGGGTTTTGCAGCTGCTTCATATGGATCTCTTTGGTCCCTCTCAGGTGAGAAGTTTTGGTGGCAATTTGTATGGTTTTGTACTAATCGATGATTATTCTAGATTCACATGGACATTCTTTCTAACTCATAAAAGTGAAGCTTTTTCTGTTTTTAAAAAGTTTGCAAATTTGGTACAAAATGAAACAAGTCAGAAAATTATGTCTATCAAAAGCGATCCTGGAGGAGAATTCCAAAATGATGCTTTTGATACATATTGTGAACAAAATGGTATTCATCACATGTACTCAGCCCCTAGGACACCACAGCAAAATGGTGTAGTTGAAAGGAAAAATAGGTCTTTGGAGGAATTAGCTAGGACCATGCTTAAGGACTCCAAGGTACCTAAATTTTTCTGGGCTGATGCAGTTAGTACTGCCACACATGTTGTCAATAGGGTCTTGATTAGACCAATCCTTAGGAAAACTCCATACGAGTTATATAAGGGTAGAAAGCTAAATATTTCTTACTTTAGAGTTTTTGGGTGTAAGTGCTTTGTTTTGAACAATGGTAAGGAACACCTGGGTAAGTTTGATCCTAAGGCAGATGAGGGTATCTTTCTAGGTTATTCCCAAACTAGAAAAGCCTACAGAATCTACAACAAAAGAACAAAGACTATAGAAGAGTCAGTTCATGTAAAGTTTGATGAATTTTTTAAAGAAAACATGAACAAAACTCCTTCTATAGTTGATGCATCCTTGGATGATAATGTAGAATTTGAACCATTAGAACCAGAGGTAGTTGCAACCCAATCCAATAGTGACTGTGTTGAACCTGTTGCAGTAGATGAGTTACCTAAGGAGTGGAAGTTCAATAGAAACCATCCCATAGATAACATCATAGGGGACATCTCTAGAGGAGTGGCAACCAGGAGAAACCTTAGTCATTTTTGTAACCTTACAGCCTTTGTATCTCAGATTGAACCTAAGAACATTAAGGAAGCCTTACTAGATAGTGAGTGGATACTTGCTATGCAAGAGGAGTTGAACCAATTTGAGAGAAACCAAGTTTGGATTCTAGTACCTAAACCAGAAGATAAACACATCATAGGAACAAGATGGGTGTTTAGAAACAAACTGGATGAGAATGGTGTGATCACTAGAAACAAAGCTAGGTTAGTGGCCAAGGGTTACAATCAGGAAGAAGGGATAGATTCTGATGAAACCTATGCCCCTGTAGCTAGGTTAGAAGCCATTAGAATCCTGTTGGCTTTTGCGTGTATCATGGACTTCAAACTCTATCAAATGGATGTGAAAAGCGCTTTTCTCAATGGTGACATCCAAGAAGAAGTGTTTGTTAGCCAAACACCTGGTTTTGAAAATCCTGATTTTCCTAATCATGCGTACAAGCTAACAAAGGCTCTCTATGGATTGAAACAAGCTCCTAGAGCTTGGTATGAGAAACTTAGCACTTTCCTCATTCAACAAAACTTTGTAAGAGGCAATGTTGACAAAACTCTTTTTATAAAAACTAATGAAAATGATATATTGCTGGTTCAAATTTATGTTGATGACATAATTTTTGGATCAACCAATAACAAGCTTTGCAAAGACTTTGAAAATTTAATGAAAGTTAAATTTGAAATGTCTATGATGGGAGAACTCTCCTATTTTCTGGGATTTCAAATTAATCAAAGCAAGCTTGGAATCTTCATTAGCGAAACAAAATATTGCAATGATTTAATAAAGAATTTTTGTTTTGATAAGTACAAATCCATTGATACACCTATGAGTTCAGCTAGTAACCTAGATAGGGATGAGATGGGAAAACCAGTAGATATTTCCAAGTATAGGAGCATGATAGGATCTTTAATGTACCTTACTGCAAGCAGGCCTGACATTATGTTCAGTGTTTACTTGTGTGCCAGGTTTCAGTCAAATCCTAAGGAATCTCATCTTAGCGCAGTTAAGACGATTTTCCGGTATCTTATAGGAACTAGGAATCTCGGCTTATGGTACCCCAGAGGATCTACATGTTCATTGGTTGGTTTTTCAGACTCTGATTTTGCTGGATGTAAGTTGGATAGGAAGAGTACTTCAGGCACTTGTCACGTACTTGGAAACTCTCTTGTATCATGGTTTAGCAAGAAGCAAACGAGTATTGCACTTTCTACTGCCGAAGCGGAATACATAGCAGCCGGGAGCTGTTGTGCTCATATTCTTTGGATGAAACAGCACTTATTGGACTTCGGTGTGGACTTAGGAACTGTGCCTATCATGTGTGATAACACCAGTGCTATATGTATCACTAAGAATCCAGTAATGCACTCCAGAACCAAGCATATTGAAATTCGGCATCACTTTATTCGAGATCAGTTTCAAAGTGGGAATATTAAGCTGGAATATGTCAACACAACTGAGCAGTTAGCAGACATATTCACCAAAGCCTTGCCAAAGGAAAGCTTCCATTACATCAGGATGAAACTGGGCATAATAGATCTAAGTGAGATCTGAATTATGTGCCAAATCGATTGGACAAATCGATTTGACCCATAATATATCTATTTGTCTCAGTTTGAACACTCGAAATCGATTAGAGAAATCAAGTGAAAGGAATCGATTTGGATAATCGATGCTGATACAAGTTACATTCTGGACTGATATGACAGAGAAATGAACAATCTCAAAATCGATTTGGGAAATCGATTTACAGTGTACCAATCGATTTGGGGAATCGACTGTTACATCTGATGTGAGATTTTCAATTGACAATCGATTTGGGAAATCGATGCTGATATGGATTGTTTTTCTGAACTGTTACTTGGTGTTATTGGACTGGCTCGAAATCGATTTGGGAAATTGATTTGGTAACTACTAATCGATTAGGGCAATCGATTAGCAATATTACCGTTGGAATATTCACTAGCCGTTACAGTACTTATTACTTTAACATGTTTAACTTCCCCAGTAACAGTAGGATAAATCGATTGACCCAATCGATTTGCACATCAGAAAGTATATAAACAACAGTGTTCAATCGATTTCATTCACAGTTAACCCACACTAAATCGATTCTGCCTCAGAATTTCATAAGAAGAAGAAGAAGAAGAAAAGCACTTCCTCTTCTCCACCTAAGAAGGCTCCTGCAAAAACTAAGCCTGTAGAAGTATCTGATCTGCCTCCTGCATTTCTCAAACGGAAGATACACGAAGCACGCTACATGGACTTCGCCTACTTCGACGAAGACGGATTCACCTTCCAAGATCATCTACGGTTTCACGGTTTAGAAGCCTTCCTATCATGCTCATTGGACTCGTATCCTAACTTGATTAGGGCCTTCTACTCATCCTTCAAAATGAGTGAAATGGGATTCAAAGCTACAATCAAAGGAAAGAAGATTTCCATGACTTTTGAGGAGTTCTCGAGCCTTTCGGGACTGCCTCATCATGGAAACTCTGTGGATGGATGCTCCGAAGCCGACACTGCTGATGAAGGCTGGGAAGCATCTCTGGATCGTCATACAGCGGTGCAGGACCTGATGGTTGAGGGTTTTTCCGAGTTAGTGGCACTACCTATTGGCCAGATGAAGGTTCAGCAATGAATGCTGATGTACACTCTAACCCGGATGCTTGTTCCCAGATCCGGAAACCATGCGGTCGTCCAACTCTTAGACATCGTGCTGCTGTGGGGATTGTGCAAAGAGCTCAAGATGAGCTGGGCTTGGATAGTCCTCAGACATACGTTAGAAGCTGCACAAGGGAAGCTGGTACTTCCTTACCCCCAACTAATCACAAAAATCCTGGAGCACTTCAAGATCTCTTTTAAAGGTGAAGAGTCGACCAAGACCATCCTGTCTTTTGGTGAATCCATTGTGAATCAGATGCAGTTGCGCAAAGTCAATGGAGTTTGGATGCATCCTCAGGCTAGTGCTGAACAAACCCAGCAAAGTGTTGGACCACCAGCTGCTGAGTCTGTTCCAGCAAGCTCTGACGTGATTACCAAACTGCTCGAGTTAATGGAAGCGCAGGCTGCTCACAACACCAAAATGGAAGATGCCCTACAGAAGCTTCAGGCTGATCTGACTCTGATTGCACAGGATGTGGCAGTAATCCAGGAACATCTAGGCATTAAGTTGTCTTTCAGTGATGTTGCTGAGATTGGAAGACAGACAACAGAAGAACAAACTCCGACACACGCCGAGGTTGCTGCAACTCATGTTGAGGAGACACCTGTTGAGGGTAATACAGCGGTCTCAGCCTCTTCCCCAGATGATAATGAGGACCAGCCTACCTTAGATGTTTAGGATTTTAGCTTCTTTTGTTCCTTTTTTGTATCTTTGTACTTTCTTTGTAATTTGCTTGAATGAATGAATATTTTACACATAACTTTTGATTATAAAGTGTGTTGCATTTCATTAACAATACGTGCCATAATCCTGGTTACTTTCGTATTTGATTTACGTTTTGTTTTTCACTGCTCTTGTTGCTAATCTTTCACTTTTTCAGTTTTAGCTAGCAACTCCGGGGGAGCTCAGTTCTGAGTTTTTTGTTACTCCTTTTTGACTTAAATGACAAAGGGGGAGAACAATTTAAAACTTGTATTTGTATTTTGAACTAACTTTTATAATATATGCTGATACTGATACTTTTTAATGCTCTGATACTTGTTAAGCCTGACAATGATAATATATTCACCCTAACTAATGACTTTGCAACCGCTGTGATACATCATGGGCACTAAGAGTTAGGGGGAGCTTAACTAGACTGTTGCAATTAAATTGATTATTATACTTCCTTGAAATATTTCTCAAGTTAAAATTGCAAGTTTGTCACTTAAATCAAAAAGGGGGAGATTGTTGGACATTTGCTTATTTTTGATATTATTGACAAACATATATCATTAAATAAATCTAACATTGTAAACTGAAAAAAATTTCAGGACTAACAACTCAACCCTACAAACTTGAGACAATTGCTTGGAACTTATGAAATCAACAAAAGCTTGAAGATTTACAGGCAAATCGATTCTGTAACAAGGTTGAATGAAATTATGCAGTCTCGGAGTAAGTAATCGATTGGCACAATCGATTTGCACATTTAAGCCTGATATCAATCGATTAGGCAAATCGATTGGTACATCTATCAGAAAATAAAATTGTGCAAGTCAGAGAGCTAGTTAGCCTCAAATCGATTAGGCAAATCGATTGGTTAATCTTCCAGGACTGAACTGATTGCTCACATCGATTAGACAAATCGATTGGTATATTTACTGAAATTAAAATGTGCAAGTCAGTAGCCTGTCTTGTATTCAAATCGATTTGGTAAATCGATTGAGCCAATCATATCAGTGTTGATAATTGTCTATATTGATTGGGATAATCGATTTCAAAAGTCACAGAGCCAAACCAACAATGAGCAAATCGATTGGAGAAATCGATTTACCCAAATTAACTTCAAAACAAACTTGGTATGGGACATCAATCGACTGGGTAAATCGATTGAATGAACCAAACAATAAAATGAGCTTCAGACTTAAATCCACAATTGATTAGACACATCGATTATGTTGTTTTAAATCAATTATGTATCTTGTCAAATCGATTGGACAAATCGATTTATGTAAGTCACTGTGTCTCTGGAACCAGTGAAATCGATTGACCAATTCGATTGGTACAAAAGTTTTTAGAAACAGTGATGGATTAAGGATTATGTATATAGATGCATCGATTGGACACATCGATTGTTTTGATCTCGTTGTTGGAACAAAACATCACAAATCGATTGTGCACATCGATTCAAATATAAACATTCATCCAAGTCTGAAGAACTCAGGTAAACTAATCGATTAGGTAAATCAATTAGTATGTGCAGTTTCAAGATTCAAGAAAAACAAGATTCGCGAAATCGATTGGACAAATCGATTAGCCTGCTTTACATCTTTAAGAAATCGATTAGCCTAATTGATTGACACGTTGTTTTTCCTGAAACTATATAAACTGCATTTACTCATTTCTTCTCATAACAACCATACACATACAACTGAAACTATAACAATACTAAAAATCCTTTCTCAATTGATATTATTTTGAATATCTTTTTCAGCCTTAAACAATCTACATTGGTGATCAACAAGGATTGAAAAATACAAAATTGAGAAAGATAGCTTTGAGAAGAATGAAGATCAAGAACGTTGTATATTTGATCAATTGCAATTTCTGTAATTCAAATTCTGTAACCAAATTACTTTGAGAAAATCCAGTTACAACTGGTAGTGATCTTTTGTGATTGAGGGATCTCATCAAAAGGACATTGGACTGAAATCTTGGAAGAGTTTGTGGGAGATAAACTTTGGGATTCATGGAGAGAAGATTAGAATAGAAAAGAATAGTTTAAGATAGATAGGCGAGAAGCTGGAACATCTGTAAACTGATTCTAAGACATTCTAGTGAAAAGGCTAAGATCGGGTTTGATCTTAGGACTAGATGTAGGCCGTTACAAAGCGGCTGAACCAATATAAATATCTGCGTACACTTTTCTTTCCCTTATCTCTTTTAGATTTCTGCAATTATTGTGTTCTTGATATTGATTGAATGCATGATAAAGATTCTGTGATAGATAGCTTTGCATGACAAATTGTTTTGACATGGCTGCATGAAAATCAATATCCTGAATACAAACTGTTTTGATGCACTTCTCCATATAATCAATAACTGATATTACTTGACATTCTTTAAAATTGATTATTAGGGACCTTCCGCAATCTTGTGTTTTGTAAATTTACAATTTATAAAACTACTGCGCATTTTGTTAGAACAGATATACTTTTTGCATATATTTCCATAAAACTGAAGCCTGATTACCATCATTAGGGTTTTAAACCAATCTTTTGTATCCAATAGGTGTGTTGGTGTCATGGGATTAACATTTAGGTCATTTTCGTCCTCCCTAGTTTTATTCTAGTCTAATTAGGGTTTTTCACCATTCTTGTGCTTCCAATAGGTGTGTTTGTGTCATCTGATTAACATTTAGGTAAATTATGTCCTCCCTATACTTATTCTTGTCAAAATATAATTTTAAACCAATCTTTTACATCCAAACATTTCATTTGTGTTACTATATTACATTTCGGTCATTTTCTTCTGGTCCAATTAGGGTTTTTATACAATCTTGCGCATCCAATGGGTGTCTCCATGGCATTGGAATAAAATTTTGGTCATTTTCGTCCTCCCTAGGCTTATTCTAGTCCATTAGGGTTTTTAACGAATCTTGTGCTACAAATACGTGTGTTTGTGTCATTGAATACACATTTTGGACATTTTCCTCCTCCCTAGGCTTTTTCTAGTCCAATTAAGGTTTATAACAAATGTTGTGTATCTAATAGGTGTGTTTGTGTCATTAGATTAACATTTAGTACATTTTGGTCCTCCCTAGGCTTATTATAGTCCAATTAGGGTTTTTAACCAATCTTGTGCAACCAATAAGTTCATTTTTCTCGTTTGATTAACATTTAGGTCATTTTCTTCGTCCTTAGGCTTATTCTTGTCCAATTATGGTTTATGAACAATCTTGTGCATCCAATATGTTCATTTGTGTCATCGGAATAAGATTTAGTTCATTTTCGTCCTCCCTAGCCTTATTTTACTCCTATTATAGTGTTTAACCAATCTTGTTCATCCAATAGGTGTGATTTTGTGATTAGATTAACATTTAGGTTATTTTTGTCCTCCCTAGGTTATTCTAGTCCAATTAGGGTTTTTATCCATTCATGTGAACCAATAATTGTGTTTGTGTCATTCGATTAACATTTATGTAATTTTCGTCCTCCCTAGGCTTATTGTTGTCCAATTAGGGTTTTTAAACCATATTGTTCACCAATAGGTGTTTGTGTTATTGAATTAACATTTAGGTAATTTTTATCCTCCTTAGGCTTATTCTAGTCCAATTTGGGTTGTTAACCAGTCTTGTGTATCCAAAAAGTTCATTTGTATCAGCTGATTGACATTTAGGTCATTTTTATCCTCCCTATCCTTATTCTAGTCTAATTTGGGTTTTTAACCAATCTTGTGCATCGAATAGGTTTGTTTGTATCATTTGATAAAAATTGTGGTCATTTTCATCCTCCCTTGGCTTATTCTTGTCCAATTCGGGTATTTAACAAATCATGTGCATCTAATAGGTGAGTTTGTGTCATTGGATTAAGATTTTGGTCATTTTCATCCTCCCTTGGCTTATTCTAGTCAAGTTAGGAATTTTATCCAATCTTATGTTTCCAATAAGTTCATTTGGGTCATTGGATTATAATTTAGGTGATTTTAGTTCTCCCTAGGCTTATTCTTGTTCAATTAGGGTTTTAGACAATATTCTGCATCCAATAAGTTCGTTTGCATAATTGAATTAACATTTTGGTCATTTTCATCCTCCCTTGGCTTATTCTAGTTTAGGTGATTGTAGTCCTCCCTAGGCTTATTCTTGTTCAATTAGGGTTTTAGACAATATTCTGCATCCAATAAGTTCGTTTTTGTAATTGAATTAACATTTTGGTCATTTTTCGACCTCCCTAAGCTTATTCTACTCCAATTAGGGTTTTTAACGAATCTTGTGCAACCAATACGTGTGTTTATGTCATCTAGGCTTATTCTACTCTAATTGGATTAACATTTAGGTCATTTTCGTCTTCCCTAAGCTTATTATAGTCCAATTAGGATTTTTAACCAATCTTAGTCATCCACATTTTCGTCAACCTTAGGCTTATTCTAGTCCAATAAGGGTTTTTAACTTATCCTGTTCATCCATAAGTTCGTTTGTGTCATTGGATTAACATTTTGTTAATTTTTGTCCTCCCTAGGCTTATATTTGTTCAATTAGGGTTTTTAAATAATTTTGTCCATCCAATAAGTTCATTTATGTTAGTGGATTAACAATTAGTTCATTTTCGTCCTTCCTAGATTTATTGTTGGTCAACTAAGGTTTTTAAACAATCTTGTGAATCCAATAGTTGTGTCTGTGTCATTAGATTTACATTTTGGTCATTTTTCGTCCTCCCTAAGCTTATTCTTATCCAATTAGGGTTTTAATGAATCTGGTGCATCCAATACGTGTGGTTATGTCATTGGATTAAGATTTAGGTTTTTTTCTTCCCCCATAGGCTTATTCTAGTCCAATTAGGGTTTATAACCAATATAGTGCGTCCAATAGGTGTGTTTGTGTCACTTGATTAAGATTTAGGTTATTTTCGTCCTCCCTAGGCTTATTCTTGTCCAATTAGGGTTTATAAACAATCTGGTGCATCTGATAACTTCAGTTGTGTCATTGGCATCAAATTTATGTCATTTTCGTCCTTTATAGGCTTATTCTTGTCCAATTACAGTTTTTAAAAAATCTTGTGCTTCAATAGGTGTGTTTGTGTCATTAGATTAAAATCTTGGCCATTTTCATCCTCCCTAGGCTTATTATAATCCAATTACGGTTTTTAACCAATTTTGTGCATCCAATAGTTGTGTTTGTGTCATTAGATTAACATTTAGGTCGTTTTCGTCCTCCCTAGGCTTATTGTAGTCCAATTAGGGTTTTTAACCAATCTTGTGCATCCAATAGGTGTGTTTGTGTCATTAGATTAACATTTAGGTCGTATTCGTCCTCCCTAGGCTTATTCTAGTCAAATTTAGGTTTTTAATGAATCTTGTGCATCCAATAGGTGTGTTTGTGTCATTAGATTAATAATTAGGTCATTTTCATCGACCCTAGGCTTATTCTTGTCCAATTAGGGTTTTTAAGAAATCTTGTCCTTCAATAGGTGTGATTGTGTCATTAGATTAAAATTTTGGCCATTTTCGTCCTCCCTTGGCTTATTGTAGTCCAATTAGGGTTTGTAACCAATCTTGTGCATCCAATAGGTGTGTTTGTGTCATTAGATTAACTTTTAGGTCGTTTTCGTCCTCCCTAGGCTTATTCTAGTCCAATTTGGGTTTTTAACGAATCTTGTGCATCCAATAGGAATGATTGTGTCATTGGATTAATAATTAGGTTATTTTCGTCCTCCTTAGCGTTATTTTTGTCCAAT
This sequence comes from Cicer judaicum, assembly GCA_037974835.1. Lineage (NCBI taxonomy): Eukaryota > Viridiplantae > Streptophyta > Magnoliopsida > Fabales > Fabaceae > Cicer > Cicer judaicum. The sequence goes on from JBBPBS010000235.1 coordinate 5,338,291, forward strand.
TATGGTTTTTAACCAATCTTGTGCATGCAATGGGTGTGATTGTGTCATTAGATTTACATTTAGGGAACTTTCGTCCTCCCTAGGCTTCTTCTAGTCCAATTAGGGTTTTTAACCATTTTGGTGCACCAATAAGTGTGTTTGTGTCATTGGATTAACATTTAGGTAATTTTTGTCCTCTCTAGGCTTATTCTAGTCCAGTTAGGGTTTTTAACCAATCTTGTGCATCCAAAAACTTCGTGTTTGTCATTAGATAAACATTTTGGTCATTTTCATGCTTCTTAAGTTTGTTCTTGTCCAATTAGGATTTTTAAACAATCTTGCGCATCCAATAGGGGTGTTTGTGCCATTGGATTAACATTTTAGTCATTTTGTCCTCCCAAGGGTTATTCTAGTCCAATTAGGGTTTTTAACCAATCTTGTGCAACCAATAAGTTCATTTTTCTCGTTGGATTAACATTTTGGTCATTTTCGTCCTCCTTAGGCTTATTCTTGTCCAATTATGGTTTATAAACAATGTTGTGTATCCAATAAGTTCATTTGTGTCATCTGAATAAGATTTAGGTCATTTTCGTCCTTCCTAGCCTTATTCTACTCCAATTATGGTCTTTAACCAATCTTGTTCATCCAATAGGTGTGATTGTGTGAACAAATTAACATTTATGTTGTTTGTGTCCGCCCTAGCTTATTCTAGTGCAATTAGGATTTTTAACCATTCATGTGCACCAATAATTGTGTTTGTGTCATTCTATTAACATTTATGTAATTTTCGTACTCCCTAGGCTTATTGTTGTCCAATTAGGGTTTTTAAACCATATTGTTCACCAATAGGTGTATTTGTGTTATTGGATTAACATTTAGGTAATTTTTATCCTCCCTAGGCTTATTCTAGTCCAATTTGGGTTTTTAACAAATCTTGTGCATCCAAAAAGTTCATTTGTATCATTGGATTGACATTTAGGTCATTTTCATCCTCCCAAACCTTATTCTAGTCCAATTTGGGATTTTAGCCAGTCTTGTGCATCGAATAGGTTTGTTTGTGTCATTTGATAAAAATTGAGGTCATTTTCATCCTCCCTTGGCTCATTCTAGTCCAATTCAGGTATTTAACAAATCTTGTGCATCCAATAGGTGAGTTTGTGTCATTGGATTAACATTTTGGTCATTTTCATCCTCCCTTGGCTTATTCGAGTTTAGGTGATTGTAGTCCTCCCTAGGCTTATTCTTGTTCAATTAGGGTTTTAGACAATATTCTGCATCCAATAAGTTCGCTTTTGTAATTGAATTAACATTTTGGTCATTTTTCGACCTCCCTAAGCTTATTCTACTCCAATTAGGGTTTTTAACGAATCTTGTGCAACCAATACGTGTGTTTATGTCATTGGATTAAGATTTAGGACATTTTTCGTCCTCCCTAGCCTTGTTCTAATTTAATTGGAGTTTTTATCGAATTTTGTGCAACCAATAAATTCAGTTTGTGTCATTGGATTAACATTTAAGTCAGTTTCGATTTCCTTAGGCTTACTCTTGTCCAATTGGGATTTTTAACCAATCTTTTGTGTGTAGTGGATGGGCTTGTGCCATTAGTATAAGATTTAGGTCATTTTCGTCTTCCCTAAGCTTATAACAGTCCAATTAGGATTTTTAAGCAATCTTAGTCATCCAACATGTGTGTGTGTCATTTGATTAACATGTAGGTCATTTTTCTCAACCCTAGGCTTATTCTTGTCCAATAGGGGTTTTTAACTTATCCTTATCATCCAATTAGTTCATTTGTGTTATTGGATTAACATTTGGGTCATTTTCTTCCTCCCTAGCCTTATTGTAGTTCAATAAGGGTTTTTATCAAATCTTGTTCATGCAATAAGTTCAGTTTGTGTCATTGGATTAACATTTAGGTCATTTCCATCATCCCTAGGCTTATTCTAGTCCAATTAGGGTTTTAAACCAATCTTATGTATCCAATAGGTGTGTTTGTGTTATTGGATTAACATTTAGGTGATTTTCATTCTCCCTTGGGTTATTCTAGTCCTATAAGAGTTTTTAACCATTCTTGTGCATCCAACAAGTTCATTTAAGTTAGTTGATTAACATTTAGTTCATTTTCGTCCTTCCTAGGCTTATTCTAGTCCAATTAGGGATTTTAACGAATCTTGTGCATCTAATACGTGTGTTTGTGTCATAAGAATTAAGATTTAGGTCATTTTCTTCCTACATAGGCTTATTCTAGTCCAATTAGGGTATATAACCAATCTAGTTCATCCAATAGGTGTGTTTGATTAACATTTATGTCATTTTCGTCCTTACTAGGCTTATTCTTGTCAAATTAGGGTTTATAAACAATCTTGCGCATCCGATAAGTTTATTTGTGTCATTGGAATAAGATTTAGGTCATTTTCTTACTCCCTAGCCTTATTCTAGTCCAATTATTGTTTTTAAAAAATCTTGTGCTTCCAATAGGTGTGTTTGTGTCATTGGATTATCATTTACGTCATTTTTGTCGTCTTGAGGTTTATTCAAGTCCAACTATGGTTTTGAACTGATCTTGTGTCATAAAATTAAATTTCGGTCAATTTCGTCCTTCCTAGGCTTATTGTTGTCCAATTAGCGTTTTTCAGGAATCTTATGCTTCAATAGGTGCGTTTGTGTCATTGGATTAACATTTTTGCCATTTTCGTTCTCCCTAAGCTTATTCTAGTCCAATTAGGGTGTTTAACCATTTTTGTGCACCAATAAGTGTGTTTGTGTCATTGGATTAAAATTTAGGTAATTTTTGTCCTCCCTAAGCTTATTCTAGTCCAATTAGGGTTTTAAACCAATCTTGTGCGTCCAAAAAGTTCGTTTGTGTCATAGGATTAACATTTAGGTCATTGCATGCTACTAAGGTTGTTCTAGTCCAATTAAAGTTTTTAAATAATTTTGTGCATCCAATAGGTGTGTTTGATCCATTGGATAAACATTTTGGTCATTTTGTCCTCATAAGGGTTATTCTAGTCCAATTAGGATGTTAAATGAATCTTGTGAATCCAATATGTGTGTTTCGGTCATTGGATTAACATTTTCCACATTTTCGTCCTCCCTAGGCTTAACATTTTCCACATTCTCGTCCACGAATCTTGTGTCATTAGAGTAACATTTAGTTAACTTTTGTCCTCCATAGGCTTATTCTAGTCCAATTAGGGTTTTTAACCATTTTTGTGCCCCAATAAGTGTGTTTGTGTCATTGTATTAACATTTAGGTAATTTTTGTCCTCTCTTATTCTAGTCCAGTTAGGGTTTTTAACCAATCTTGTGCATCCAAAAAGTTCGTGTTTGTCATTAGATAAACATTTAGGTCAGTTTCATGCTTCTTAAGCTTGTTCTTGTCCAATTAGGATTTTTAAACAATCTTGCGCATCCAATAGGGGTGTTTGTGCCATTGGATTAACATTTTGGTCATTTTGTCCTCCCAAGGCTTATTCTAGTCCAATTAAGGTTTTTAACGAATCTTGTGCATCCAATATGTGTGTTTGTGTCATTGGATTAACATTTACGGCATTTTCGTCCTCCCTAGGCTTATTCTAGTCCAATTAGGGTTTTTAACCAATCTTATGCATTTAATAGGTGTGTTTGGGTCATAAGAGTAACATTTAGGTCATTTTGGTCCTCCCTAGGCTTATTATAGTTTAGTTACGGTTTTAGTCAATCTTGTGCTACCAATAAGTTCATTTATTTTATTTGATTAAAATTCAGGTCAATTTCATCCTCCCTAGGCTTATTGTTGTCAAATTAGGGTTTATAAAACAAGGTTGTGCTTCAAATAGGTGTGTTTGTGTAATTGGATTAACATTTTGGTCATTTTTCGTCCTCCCTAGGCTTATTGTAGTACAATTAGGCTTTTTAACGAATCTTGTGCATCCAATAGGTGTGTTTGTGTCAATTTATTAATAATTAGGTTATTTTTCGTTCTCCCTAGGCTTATTCTTGTCCAATTAGGGTTTTTAACCAATATCGTGCTCCTTATAGGTGTGATTGTGTCATTGGTTTAACATTACATTCATTTTCATCCTCCCTAGGTTTATTCTAGTCAAACTAGGGTATTTCACCAATCCAGTGAATCCAATAAGTTCATTTATGTTATTGCAATAAGATTTACGTTATTTTCGTCCTACCTAGTTTTTTTCTAGTCCTATTAGGGTTTTTCACCATTCTTGTGCTTCTAATAGGTGTGTTTGTGTCATTGGATTAACATTTAGATCATTTTCTTCCTTCCTAGGCTTATTCTTGTCCAATTAGGGTTATTAACCAATCTTGTGCATCCAACAAGTTCATTTGTGTAATTGCATTAACATTTAGGTCATTTTCCTCCGCTCTAGGCTTATTCTTCTCCAATTAGGGTTTTTAACCAGTCTTGTTATCCAATAGGTGTGTTTGATTCATTGGATGCACAATTAGGCCATTATCGTCCTCCCTATTCTTATTCTTGTCCAGTTAGGGTTTTTAATCTTGTGCAAGCAATACGTGTGTTTATATCACTGATGAACATTTAGGTAATTTTCGTCCTCCCTAGGCCTATTCTTTGCCAATTAGGGTTTTTAACCAATCTTGTGCATCCAATAAGTTCATTTGTGTCATTGGATTAACTTTTAGGTCATTTACTCCTCCCTAGGCTTTTTCTTGTTCAATTAGGGGTATTAACCAATCTTACGCATCCAATTGGTTTGTTTGTGTCATTGGCTGAACATTTAGGTCATTTTCGTCCACCCTAGTCTTATTCTTGTCCAATTATTGTTTTTACAAAATCTTCTACATCCAATAAGTTTATTTGGGTCATGGGATTATCATTTAAGTTATTTCCGTCCTCCTAGGCTTATTCTTGTCCAATTAGGGTTGCTAACCAATCTTGTGCATCCAATAGGTGTGTTTGTGTCACTGGATGAACATTTAGCTCAGTTTCCTCCGCAGTAGGCTTATTCTTGTCCAATTAGGGTTTTTAACCAATCTATGTATCCAAGTGGTGTTTTTGTGTCATTTTATAAACATTTAGAATATTCTCGTCCTGCTTAGGCTTATTCTTGTTCAATTGGGGTTTTTAAACAATCTTGTGCATCCAATAGGTGTGTTAGTGTCATTGGATGAACATTCAGGTCATTTTTGTCCTCCCTAAGCTTATTCTTGTCCAACTACGGTTTTTAATCCATCTTGTGCATCCAGTAGGTGTATTTGTTTCATTGGATGAACAATTAGGTCATTTTCATCCTCCCCTGTCTTATTTTTGTCCAATTAAGGTTTTTAACGATCATGTGCTTCCAATAAGTTCATTTGTGTCATTGAGTGAACATTTAGGTAATTTTCGTCCTCCTTAGGCTTATTAATTTCTAATTACGGATTTTAACCTATCTCGTGCATCCCATAAGTTCGTTTGTGTCATTGGATTAACATTTAGGCCATTTACTACACCCTAGGCTTATTCTTATCCAATTAGTATTTTTATACCTTATTGTGCATCCAATCGGTGTGTTTGTGTCATTTAATTAATATTTAGGTCAATTTTGTCCTCCCGAGGCTTATTCTAGATCAATTAGGGGTTTTAACCGTTTTTGTTCACCAATAGGTTTTAACCGTTTTTGTCCTCCCTAGACTTATTCTAGTCCAATTTGGGTTTTAAAACAATCTTGTGCATCCATAAAGTTCATTTGTATCATTGGATTGACATTTAGGTCATTTTCATACTCCCTAACCTTATTCTAGTCCAATTTGGGTTTTTAGCCAATCTTGTGCATCCAATAGGTTTGTTTGTGTCATTGAATTAAAATTTAGGTCATTTTTATCCTCCCTAGGCTTATTCTAGTCCAATTCTGGTATTTAACCAATCATGTGCATCCAATAAGTTCATTTGGGTCATTGGATTATAATTTAGGCGATTTTCGTCCTCCGTAGGCTTATTCTTGTCCAATTAGAATTTTTAACCAATGTCGTTCATCCTATAAATTCATTTGTGTGTTTGGATTAACGTTTAGGTCATTTTAGTCCTCCCTAGGCTCATTCTTGTTCAATTTGGGTAAGTTCGTTTGTGTAATTGAATTAACATTTTGGTCATTTGTCGTCCTCCTTAGGCATAATCTACTCCAATTAGGTTTTTAACGAAACTTGTGCATCCAATATGTGTGTTTATGTCATTGGATTAAGATTTAGGTCATTTTTCGTTCTCTCTAGCCTTAATCTAGTTTAATTAGTGTTTTTATTCAAGTTTGTGCATCCAATATGTTCAGTTTGTTTCATTGGATTAATATTTAGGTCATTTTCATCATCTCTAGGCTTATTTTAGTCCAATTAGGGTTTTAAACCAATCTTGTGCATTCAATAGGCGTGTTTGTGTCATTGGGTTAACAATAAGGTGATTTTCGTCCTCTCTAGACTTTTTTTAGTTTAATAAGAGGTTTTAACCGTTCTTGTGCATCCAATAAGTTCATTTGTAACATTTGATTAACATTAGGGTAATTTTTCTCCTCTCTAGGCTTATGCTTGTTCAATTAGGGTTTTTAAACAATTTTGTGCATCCAATAAGTTCATTTATGTTAGTGGATTAACATTTAGTTCATTTTTATCCTTCCTAGGTTTATTGTTGGTCAATTAAGGTTTTTAAACAATCTTGTGAATCCAATAGGTGTGTTTGTGTCAATGGATTAACATTTTTCTCATTTTTCGTCCTCCCTAAGCTTATTCTAGTCCAATTAGGGTTTATAACCAATCTAGTCCATCCAATAGGTGTGTTTATGTCATTTGATTAACATTTAGGTCATTTTCGTCCTCCCTATACTTATTCTTGTCCAATTAGACTTTATAAACAATCTTGTGCATCCGATAAGTTCATTTGTGTCATTGGAATAAGATTTAGCTCATTTTCGTCCTCCGTAGCCTTATTCTAGTCCAATTATGATTTTTAATGAATCTTGTGCTTCAATAGGTGTGTTTGTGTCATTGGATTAACATTTTGGGCATTTTGTCCTCCATAGGCTTATTCTAGTCCAATTTGGGTTTTTAACCAATGTTGTTCATCCAATACGTGTGCGTGTGTCATTAGATGAATAGTTAGGTCATTTTCGTCCTCCCTAGGCTTGTTCTTGTCCAATTAGGGTTAATAAACAAACTTGTGCATTAAATAATCTCATACGTGTCATTGGAATAAGATTTAGGTTATTTTAGTCCTCCCTAGGCATATTCTAGACCAATCTTGTGCATCCAATGCGTGTGATTGTGTCATTAGATTAACATTTAGGTAACTTTCGTCCTCCTTTGGTTTATTCTAGTCCAATTAGGGGTTTTAACCATGTTTGTGCACCAATAAGTGTGTTTGTGTCATTGGATTAACATTTGGGTAATTTTTGTCCTCTCTAAGCTCGTTTGTGTCATTGGATTAACATTTAGGTCATTTTCATGCTTTTGAGCCTTGTTCTTGTCCAATTAGGGTTTTTAAACAATCTTGTGAATCCAATAGTTGACTTTGTTCCATTGGATTAACATTTTTGTCATTTTTTCCACCCTAGGCTTATTCTAGTCTAATTAGAGTTTTTAACGAATCTTGTGCATCAAATATGTGTGTTTGTGTCATTGGATTAACATTTAGAACATTTTCGTCCTCCCTACGCTTATTCTAGTCCAATTAGGGTTTTTGACCAAGCTTATGCATCTAATAGGTGTGTTTGTGTCATAAGATTAAAATTTACGTCATTTTGGTCCTCCCTAGGCTTATTCTAGTTTAATTATGGTTTTATCCAATCTTGTGCAACCAATAAGTTCATTTGTTTTATTCGATTAACATTTAGGTCAGTTCCAATTAGGGTTTATAAACAATCTTGTGCATCCAATAAGTTCATTTGTGTCATTGGATTAACATTTAAGTCATTTTTGTTCCCACTAGGCATATTGTTGGTCCATTTAAGTTTTAAAACTAGGTTGTGCATCAAAAAGGTGTATTTGTGTCATTGGCTTAACAATAAGGAGATTTTCGTCCTCCCTAGGCTTATTCTAGTCCAATAAGAGTTTTTAACCATTCTTGTGCATCCTATAAGTTCATTTGTGTCATTGGATTAATATTAGCGTCATTTTTGTCCTCCCTAAGATTATGCTTGTTCAATTTGGATTTTTAAACAATTTTGTGCATCCAATAAGTTCATTTATGTTAGTGGATTAACATTTAGTTTATTTTTGTCCTTCCTAGGTTTATTGTTGGTCAATTAAGGTTTGTAAACAATCTTGTTAATCCAATAGGTGTGTTTGTGTCAATGGATTAACATTTTTGTCATTTTTCGTCCTCCGTAAGCTTATTCTAGTCCAATTAGGGTTTTTAATGAATCTTGTGCATCCAATACGCGTGTTTGTGTCAGTGGAATAAGATTTAGGTTATTTTTTATCCTCCATAGGCTTATTCTTGTCCAATTTGGGTTTATAACCAATCTAGTCCATCCAATAGGTGTGTTTATGTCATTTGATTAACATTTAGGTCATTTTTGTCTTCCCTATGCCTATTCTTGTCCAATTAGGGTTTCTAAACAATCTTGTGCATCCGATAAGTTCATTTGTGTCATTGGAATAAGATCTCCCTAGGCTTATTCTAGTCCAATTATGGTTTTTAACGAATCTTGTGCATCCAATAGGTGTGTTTGTGTCATTGGATTATCGTTTACGTCATTTTAGTCCTCTTGAGGTTTGTTCAACTACAATTATGATTTATAACGAATCTTGTGCTTCAATAGGTATGTTTGTGTCATTAGATTAACATTTCGGCCATTTTCGTCCTCCATAGGCTTATTCTAGTCCAATTGGGGTTTTTAACCATTGGTGTTCATCCAATACGCGTGCTTGTGTCATTAGATTAATATTTAGGTCATTTTCGTTCTCCCTAGGCTTATTCTTGTCCAATTAGGGTTTATAAACAGTCTTGTGCGAAAATAATTTCATATGTGTTATTGGAATAAGATTTAGGTTATTTTCGTCCTCCCTAATCTTGTGCATCCAATGGGTGTCATTGTGTCATAAGATTAACGTTTAGGTCATTTTGGTCCTCCCTAGGCTTATTGTAGTTTAATTAGAGTTTTAACAAATCTTGTGCAACCAATAAGTTCATTTGTTATATTTGATTAACATTTAGGTCAGTTTCATCCTCACTAGGGTTGTGCATCCAATAAGTTATTTTGTGTCATTGGATTAACATTTAAGTCATTTTTGTCCTCACTAGGCTTATTGTTGGTCAATTAGGGTTTTAAAACAAGGTTGTGCATCAAATAGGTGTGTTTGTGTCATTGGATTAACATTTAGGTAATTTATGTCCTCCTTACACTTATTCTTGTCAAAATAAAGGTTTTAACCAATCTTGTTCATCCATTTTCGTCCTCCATATGCTTATTCTTATCCAATTAGCGTTTTTAACCAATCTTGGACATCCAATACGTGTGTCTGTTTCATTGGATGAACAATAAGGTCATTTTCGTCCTCCCAAGTCTTATTCTAGTCCAATTTGGGTTTTTTTACTAATTTTGTGCATCCAATAGGTGTGTTTATATCATTGGATGAACATTTAGGTCATTTTCGTCCTCCGTAGGCCTATTCTTGTCCTATTACGGTTCTTAACAAATCTTGTGCATCCAATAGATGTGTTTATATCATTGCATAAACATTTAGGTCATTTTCGTCCTCCGTAGGCTTATTCTTATCCAATTATGGTTTTTATCCAATCCTATGTGTCCAATAGGTGTGTTTGTGTCATTCGATTAACATTTTGGTCATTTTCGTCCTCCTTAGACTTATTGTTGGCCAATTAGGGTTTTAAATAAATCTTGTGCATCTAATAAGATCATTTGTGTCATTGGATTAACATTTAGATCATTTTCGTCCTCCCTAGGCTTAATCGTGTCTAATTAGGGTTTTTAACCAATCTTGTGCATCCATTAAGTTCATTTGTGTCATTGGATAAACATTTATGTCATTTTCTTCCTCCCTAGGCGTATTCTTGTCCAATTAACGTTTTTAACCAATTTTGTGCATCCAATATGTTCATTTGTGTCATTGGTTGACTATTTAGGTCATTTTCACCCTCCCTAGGCTTATCATTGTCCAATTAGGGTTTTTGACCATTCTTGTGGATCCAAATGGTGTGTTTGTGTCATTGTATTAACATTTAGGTTATTGCATCCTCCCAAGGCTTATTGGTGTCCAATTAGCGGTTTTAACCAATCTCGTGCATCGAATAAGTTCGTTTGTGTCATTGGATTAACATTTATGTCATTTTCGTCCTCCCTAGACTTATTCTCGTCCAATTATGGTTTTTAACCAATCTTGGGCATCCAATTGGTGTGTTTGTGTCATTGGATGAACATTTAGGTAATTTTCGTCCTCCCTAGTCATATTCTTGTCCAATTATTACTTTTAATCAATCTTGTGCATCCAATAAGTTCATTTGTGTAATTGGATAAACATTTAGATTATTTTCGTCCTCCCTAGTCTTATTCTTTTCCAATTAGGGTTTTAACCAATCTTGTGCATCCAACAAGTTCATTAGTGTCATTGCATTAAGATTTAGTTCATTTTCCTGCGCACTAGACTTATTCTTGTCCAATTTGGATTTTTAACCAATCTTGGTATCCAATTGGTGTGTTAGTTTCATTGGATGAACATTTAGGTCATTCTCGTCCTCCCTAGGCTTATTGGTGTCCAATTAGCGTTTTTAACCAATCTCGTGCATCAAATAAGTTCGTTTGTGTCATTGGATTAACATTTATGTCATTTCGTCCTCCCTAGACTTAATCTTGTCAAATTAGGGTTTTAAACCAATCTTGTGCATCCAATAAGTTCATTTGTGTCATTGGATTATCATTTGGGTTATTTTCCTCCTCCCTAGGTTTATTCATGTCCAATTAGGAATTTTCACCAATCTTGTGCATCCAACAATTTCATTTGTGTTATTGGATTAACATTTAGGTCATTTTCATCTGCCCTAGGCCGATTCCTTTCACATTAGGGTTTTGAACCCATCTTTGTTTCCAATTGGTGTGTTTGTTTCATTGGATGAACATTTAGGTCATTCTCATCCTCCCAAGTGTTATTCTTGTCCAATTAAGGTTTTTAACCAATCTTGTGCATCCAATAGTTGTGTTCATGTCATTGGATGAACATTAAGCTCATTTTCGTCCTCCCTATGCTTATTCTTGTCCAATTAGGGTTTTTAGCCAATCTTGTGCATCCAATAGGTGTGTTTGTTTCATTGGATGAACAATTAGGTCATTTTCGTGCTATCTAGTCTTATTCTTGTCCAATTAAGGTTTTTAACTAATCTTGTGCATCCAATAGGCGTGTTTCTATCATTGGATGAACATTCAGGTCATTTTCGTCATCCCTAGGCTTCTTCTTGTCCAATTAGGGTTTCTAACCAATCTTGTGCATCCAATAGGTGTGTTTGTGTCATTGGATGAACATTTAGGTCATTTTCGTCCTCCCTAGGCTTATTCTTGTCCAATTAGGGTTTTTAACCAATCTTGTGCATCCAATAGTTGTGTTTGTGTCATTGGATTAACATTTAAGTAATTTTCTTCCTCCCTAGACGTATTATTGTCCAATTAGGGTTTTTAACCAATTTTGTGCATCCAATATGTTCATTTGTGTCATTGGTTGACTATTAAGGTCATTTTCATCTTCCCAAGGCTTATCATTGTCTAATTAGGGTTTTTGACCAATCTTGTGCATCCAAATGGTGTGTTTGTGTCATTGTATTAACATTTAGGTTATTCCATCCTCGCAAGGCTTATTGGTGTCCAATTAGCGGTTTTATCCAATCTCGTGCATCAAATAAGTTCGTTTGTGTCATTGGATTAACATTTATGTCATTTTCGTCCTCCCTAGACTTATTCTCGTCAAATTACGGTTTTTAACCAATCTTGGGCATCCAATTGGTGTGTTTGTGTCATTGGATGAATATTTAGTTAATTTTCGTCCTCCCTAGTCTTATTCTTGTCCAATTATTACTTTTAATCAATCTTGTGGATCCAATAAGTTCATTTGTGTAATTGGATTAATATTTAGGTTATTTTCGTCCTCCCTAGGCTTATTCTTTTCCAATTAGGGTTTTTAACCAATCTTGTGCATCCAACAAGTTCATTTGTGTCATTGCATTAACATTTAGTTCATTTTCCTGCGCACTAGGCTTATTCTTGTCCAATTAGGATTTTTAACCAATCTTGGTATCCAATTGGTGTGTTAGTTTCATCGGATGAACATTTAGGTCATTCTCGTCCTCCCTAGGCTTATTGGTGTCCAATTAGCACTTTTAACCAATCTCGTGCATCGAATAATTTCGTTTGTGTCATTGGATTAACATTTATGTCATTTTCGTCCTCCCTAGACTTAATCTTGTTCAATTAGGGTTTTAAACCAATCTTGTGCATCCAATAAGTTCATTTGTGTCGTTGGATTAACATTTGGGTTTTTTTCCTCCTCCCTAGGTTTATTCTTGTCCAATTAGGGATTTTCACCAATCTTGTGCATCCAACAAGTTCATTTGTGTCATTGGATTAACATTTAGGTCATTTTCATCTGCCCTAGGCCGATTCTTTTCACATTGGGGTTTTGAACCAATCTTTGTTTCCAATTTGTGTGTTTGTTTCATTGGATGAACATTTAGGTCGTTCTCATCTTCCCATGGCTTTTTCTTGTCCAATTAAGGTCCTCCCTATGCTTATTCTTGTCCAATTAGGGTTTTTAGCCAATCTTGTGCATCCAATATGTGAGTTTGTTTCATTGGATGAACAATTAGGTCATTTTCGTCCTCCCTAGTCTTATTCTTGTCCAATTAAGGTTTTTAACTAATCTTGTACATCCAATAGGCGTGTTTCTATCATTGGATATTCTTGTCCAATTAGTGTTTTTAACCAATCTTGGGAATCCAATATGTTCATTTGTGTTGTTGGGTGAACATTTAGGTCATTTTCGTACTATGTAGGCTTATTATTGTACAATTAGGGTTTTTAATCAATCTTGTGCATCCCATAAGTTAATTTGTGTCATTGGATTAACATTTAGGTCATTTACTCCTCCCAAGGCTTATTCTCATCCAATTCGGGTTTTTAATCAATCTTGGGCATCCAATTGGTATGTTTGTGTTATTAGATGAACAAGTAGGTCAATTTTTCGTCCTACCTCGTCTTATTCTCGTCCAATTATGGTTTTTAAGCAATCTTGTGCATCCAATAAGTTCATTTGTGTCATTGGATTAATATTTAGATTATTTTCGTCCTCCCTAGGCTTATTCTTGTCCAATTTGGGTTTTCAACCAATTTTGTGCATCAAACAAGTTCATTTGTGTCATTGCGTTAACATTTAGGTCATTTTCCTCCGCTTTGAGCATATTCTTGTCCAACTAGGGCTTTTAACCAATCTTGGTATCCAATTAGTGTGTTTGTGTCATTGGATGAACATTTAGGGTATTCTCGTTCTCCCTAAGCTTATTCTTGTCCAATTAGGGTTTTAACCAATCTTGTGCATCCAATAGATGTGTTCGTGTCATTGGATGAACATTTACGTAACTTTTGTCCTCCCTAAGCTTATACTTGTGCAATCAGGGTTTTTAATCTATCGTGTGCATCCAATAGGTGTATTTGTTTCATTGGATGAACAATTAGGTCATTTTCGTCCTCCATGGTCTTATTATTGTCCAACTAGGGTTTTTAACCAATCTTGGGCATCCAATTCGTATGTTTGTGTTATTAGATGAACAAGTAGGTCAATTTTTCGTCCTCCCTAGTCTTATTCTCGTCCAATTATAGTTTTTAAGCAATCTTGTGCATCCAATAAGTTCATTTGTGTCATTGGATTAACATTTAGATTATTTTCGTCCTCCCTAGGCTTATTCTTGTCCAATTTGGGTTTTCAACCAATCTTGTGCATCAAACAAGTTCATTTGTGTCATTGCGTTAACATTTAGGTCATTTTTCTCCGCTTTGAGCATATTCTTGTCCAACTAAGGCTTTTAACCAATCTTGGTATCCAATTAGTGTGTTTGTGTCATTGGATGAACATTTAGGGTATTCTCGTTCTCCCTAAGCTTATTCTTGTCCAATTAGGGTTTTAACCAATCTTGTGCATCCAATAGATGTGTTCGTGTCATTGGATGAACATTTACGTAATTTTTGTCCTCCCTAAGCTTATACTTGTCCAATCAGGGTTTTTAATCTATCGTGTGCATCCAATAGGTGTATTTGTTTCATTGGATGAACAATTAGGTCATTTTCGTCCTCCATGGTCTTATTATTGTCCAACTAGGGTTTTTAACCAATCTTGTGCATCCCATAAGTACATTTGTGTCAATGGATTAACATTTAGGTCATTTACTCCTCCCTAGACTTACTCTCGTCCAATTAGGATTTTTAACCATATCTTGGGTATGCAACAGGTGTGCTTGTTTCATTGGATGAAGAATTAGGTCATATTCCTCCTCCCTAGTCGTATTGTAGTCCAATTAGAGTTTCTAACTAATCTTGTGCATCCAATAGGTATGTTTATATCATTGGATGGACATTTAGGTCATTTTCGTCATCCCAAGGCCTATTCTTGTCCAATTAGGGGTTTTAACAAATCTTGTGCATCCAATAAGTTTATTTGTTTCATTGGGTGAACATTTAGGTCATTTTCATCCTTCCTAGGCTTATTATTGTCCAATTAGGGTTTTTAACCAATCTTGTGCATCCCATAAACTCATTTGTGTCATTAGATTAACATTTAGGTCATTTTCCTCCTCACTAGGCTTTTTTTTGTCCAATTAGGGTTTTTAACCGATCTTGGTATCCAATTGGTGTGTTTGTGTCATTGGATGATCATTTAGGTTATTTTCGTGTTCCCTAAGCTTATTGTGCATCCAATAGGTTTGTTTGTGTCATTGGATTACCATTTAGGTTATTTCGTCCTCCCCATGCTTTTTGTGGTCCAATTAGCGTTTTTAACCAATCTTGTAACCAATCTTGTGCATCGAATAAGTTCGTTTGTGTCATTGGATTAACATTTAGGTTATTTTGTCCTCCCCATGTTTATTGTTGTCCAATTAGGGTTTTTAACCATTCTTGTGCATCCCATAAGATCATTTGTTTTATTGGATTAACATTTAGGTCACACACTCTTCCCTAGGCTTATTCTCATCCAATTACGGTTTTTAACCAATCTTGGGCGTCCAGTTGGTGTGTTTGTGTCATTGTAATAATAATTAGGTCATTTTCGTCCTCCCTAGGCTTACTCATGTCCAATTAGGGTTTTTAACCAATCTTGGTATCCAATTGGTGTGATTGTGTCATTGGATGAACATTTAGGTCATTCTCGTCCTCCCTAGGCTTATTCTTGTCCAATGAGGGTTTTTAACCTATCTTGTGCATCCAATAGGTATGTACGTACGTGTCATTGGATGAACATTTAGGTCATTTTCGTCCTCCCTAGGCTTATTCTTGTCCAATTAGGGTTTTTAATCAATCTTGGGCATCCAATTGGTGTGTTTGAGTCATTGGATGAACATTTAGGTCATTTTTGTCTTTCCTAGTCTTATTCTTGTCCAATTATGGTTTTTCAACAATAAAACTTATGCATCCAATAAGATTATTTGTGTCATTGGATTAACATTTAGATCATTTTCGTCCTCCCTAGGCCTATTCTTGCCCAATTAGGGTTTTTAACCAAACTTGTTCATCCAATAAGTTCATTTGTGTCATTGGATTAACATTTAGGTTAGTTTCGTCTTCCATAGGCTTATTCTAGTCCAATTTGGGTTTTTTTTACCAATCTTGTGCATCCAACAAGTTCATTTGTTTCATTGGATTAACATTTAGGTCATTTTCCTCCTCACTAGGCTTTGTTTTGTCCAATTTGAGTTTTTAACCGATCTTTGTATCCAATTGGTGTGTTTGTGTCATTGGATGAACAATTAGGTCATTTTCTTTCTCGCTAGTCTTATTGTTATCCAATTATGGTTGTTAAGCAATCTAGTGCATCCAATAAGTTCATTTGTGTCATTGGATGAACATTTAGGTCATTTTCGCCCTCCCTAAGTTTATTCTAGTCCAATCAGGGGTTTTAATCAATCTTGTGCATCCAATTGGTGTATTTGTTTCATGGGAGGAACAATTTGGTCATTTTCGTCCTCCATGGCCTTATTCTTGTCCAAATAGAGTTTTTAACTAATCTTATGCATCAATAGTTGTGTTTTTATCATTGGATGAATATTTAGGTCATTTTCGTCCTCCCTATGCGTATTCTTGTCTTGTTAGGGTTTTTAACGATCTTGTGCATCCAATAAGTTCATTTTTGACATTGGGTAAACATTTAGGTCATTTCCGTCCTCCCTAGGCTTATTATTGTCCATTTAGGGTTTTTAACCAATCTTGTGCATCCCATAAGATTATTTGTATCATTGGATTAACATTTAGGTCATTCACTCTTCCCTTGGCTTATTCTCGTCCAATTACGGTTTTTAACCAATCTTGGACATCCAGTTGGTGTGTTTGTGTCATTATAATAGTAATTAGGTCATTTTCGTCCTCCCTAGGCTTATTCATCTCCAATTAGGGTTTCTAACCAATCTTGATATCCAAATGGTGTTATTGTGTCATTGGATGAACATTTAGGTCATTCTCGTCCTCACTGGGCTTATTCTTGTCCAATTAGGGTTTTTAACCTATCTCGTGCATCCAATAGGTGTGTACGTGTCATTGGATGGACATTTAGGTCATTTGCGTCCTCCCTAGGCTTATTCTTGTCCAATTAGGGTTTTTGACCAATCTTGGGCATCCAATTGGTTTGTTTGAGTCATTGGATGAACATTTAGGTCATTTTTGTCCTTCCTAGTCTTATTCTTGTCCAATTAGGGTTTTTAACCAATCTTGTGCATCCAACAAGTTCATTTGTGTCATTGCATTAACATTTAGGTCATTTGCTTCACACTAGGCTTATTCTTGACAAATTTGGCTTTTCAACCAATCTTGGTATCCAACTGCTGTGATTGTGCCATTGGATGAACATTAAGGTCATTCTTGTCCTCCCTAGGCTCATTCTTGTCCAATTAGGGTTTCTAACGTATCTTGTGCATCCAATATGTGTGTTCGTGTCATTGGATGATCGTTTAGCCTCACTAAGCTTATTCTTGTCCAACTAGGGTTTCTAACCAATATTGTGCATCAAATAAGTGTGTCTCTGTCATTGGATTAATATTCAGGTCATTTTCGTCGTCTTTAGAATTATTGTTGTCCAAATAAGGTTTTAAATAAGATCATTTTCGTCCTCCCTAGTCCTATTCTTGCCCAATTAGGGTTTTTAACCAAACTTGTGCATCCAATAAGTTCATTTGTGTCATTGGGTGAACATTTAGGTCATTTTTGTCCTCCCTAGTCTTATTCTTGTCCAATTACGGTTTTTAACCAATTTTTTGTATCCAATTGGTGTGTTTGTGTCGTTGGATGAACATTTAAGTTATTCTCGTTCACCCTTGGCTTATTCTTGTCCAATTAGGGTTTTAACCAATCTTGTACATCCAATAGGTGTGTTCGTGTCTTTGGATTAACATTTAGGTTCTTTTCGTCCTCCCTAAGCTTATTCTTGTCCTATCGGGGTTTTTAATCAATCTTGTGCATCCAATAGCTTTGTTTGTTTCATTAGATTAACAATTAGGTCATTTTCGTCCTCCCTTGTCTTATTCTTGTCAAATTAGGGTTTTTAACTAATTTTGTGCATCCGATAGTTGTGTTTATATCATTGGAAGAACCAATCTTGTTCATCCAATAAGTTCATTTGTGTCATTGGATTAACATTTAGGTTAGTTTCGTCTTCCCTAGGCTTATTCTTGTCCAATTAGGGTTTTTCACCAATCTTGTGCATCCAACAAGTTCATTTGTTTCATTGGATTAGCATTTAGGTCATTTTCTTCCTCACTAGGCTTATTTTTGTCCAATTAGGGTTTTTAACCGATCTTGGTATCCAATTGGTGTGTTTGTGTCATTGGATGAACAAATAGGTCATTTTCGTTCTCCCTAGTCTTATTCTTGTCCAATTATGGTTTTTAAGCAATCTCGTGCATCCAATGAGTTCATTTGTGTCATTGGATGAACATTTAGGTCATTTTCGTCCTCCCTAAGCTTATTCTAGTCCAATCAGGGTTTTTAATCAATCTTGTGCATCCAATTGGTGTATTTGTTTCATTGGAGGAACAATTTGGTCATTTTCGTCCTCCATGGTCTTATTCTTGTCCAAATAGGGTTTTTAACTAATCTTCTGCATCCAATAGTTTTGTTTTTATCATTGGAGGAAAATTTAGGTCATTTTCGTCCTCCCTATGCCTATTCTTGTCCAATTAGGGTTTTTAACGATCCTTTGCATCCAATAAGTTCATTTTTGTCATTGGGTAAACATTTAGGTCATTTTCGTCCTCCCTAGGCTTATTATTGTCCATTTAGGGTTTTTAACCAATCTTGTGCATCCCATAAGATCATTTGTATCATTGGATTAACATTTAGGTCATTAACTCTTCACGAGGCTTATTCTCGTCCAATTACGGTTTTTCACCAATCTTGGGCATCCAGTTGGTGCGTTTGTGTCATTGGATGAACATTTAGGTCATTCTCGTCCTCCCTAGACTTATTCTTCTCCAATTAGGGTTTTTAACCAATCTTGTGCATCCAACAAGTTCATTTGTGTCATTGCATTAACATTTAGGTCATTTTCCTCCGCACTAGGCTTATTCTTGACAAATTAGTGTTTTTAACCAATCTTGGTATCCAAATGGTGTGGCTGTGTCATTGGATGTCCAATTCGAGTTTTAAATAAAACTTTAGAATTATTGTTGTCCAATTAGGGTTTTAAATAAAACTTATGCATCCAATAAGATCAGTTGTGTCATTGGATTAACATTTAGATCAGTTTCGTCCTCCCTAGGCCTAGTCTTGCCCAATTAGGATTTTTAACCAAACTTGTGCATCCAATAAGTTCATTTGTGTCATTGGGTGAACATTTAGGTCATTTTCGTCCGCCCTAGTTTTATTCTTGTTCAATTACGGTTTTTAACCAATCTTTGTATCCAATTGGTGTGTTTGTGTTGGTTGATGAACATTTAGGTTATTCTCGTTCACCCTTGGCTTATTCTTGTCCAATTAGGGTTTTAACCAATCTTGTACATCCAATAGGTGTGTTCATGTCTTTGGATTAACATTTAGGTTATTTTCGTCCACCCTAAGCTTATTGTTGTCCTATCAGGGTTTTTAATCAATCTTGTGCATCTAATAGCTTTGTTTGTTGCATTAGATGAACAATTAGGTAATTTTCGTCCTCCCTAGTCTTATTCTTGTCAAATTAGGGATTTTAACTAATCTTGTGCATTCAATAGTTGTGTTTATATCATTGGATGATCATTTAGGTCATTTTTGTCCTCCCTAGGCTTATTATGATCCAACTAGGGTTTTCAACCAATCTTGGGCATCCAATTGGTGTGTTTGTGTCATTGGATGAACATTTATGTGATTTTCGTCCTACCTAGTCTTATTGTTGTCCAAATATGTTTTTTTAAGCAATCATGTGCATTCAATAAGTTCATTTGAATCATGGGATTAACATTTAGGTTATTTTCGTCCTCCCTAGGCTTATTCTTTTCCAATTAGGGTTTTTAACCAATCTTGTGCATCCAACAGGTGTGGTTGTTTCATTTGACGAACAACTAGGTCATTTTCGTCCTTCCTAGGCTTATTCTTGTCCAATTAGGTTTTTTAACTATTCTTGTGCATCCATTAGGTGTGTTTATATCATTGGATAAACATTTTGGTCATTTTCATCCTCCCTAAGCTTATTCTTGTACAATTAGGGTTTTTAGCCAATCTTGTGTATTGAATAGGTGTGTTTGTGTCATTGGATTAACATTTAGGTCATTTTCGTCCTCTTTAGAATTATTGTTGTCCAATTAGGGTTTTTAATAAAACTTATGCATCTAATAAGATCGTTTGTGTCATTGGAATTAAATTTAGATCATTTTCGTCCTCCCTAGTCCTATTCTTGTCCAATTAGGATTTTTAACCAATCTTGTGCATCCAATAAGTTCATTTGTGTCATTAGATTAACATTTAGGTCATATTTGTCCTCCCTAGGCTTATTATAGTCTAATTAGGGTTTCTAACCAATGTTGTGCATCCCATAAGTTCATTTGTGTCATTGGATTTACATTTAGGTAATTTACTCCTCCCTAGGATTATTCTTGTCCAATTAGGGTTTTTAACCAATCTTGATACCCAATTGGGGTGTTAGCGTCATTGGATGAATATTTAGGTTATTCTCGTTCTCCCCAGGCTTATTCTTGTTCAATTAGGGTTTTAACCAATCTTGTGCATCCTATAGGTGTCTTCGTGTCATTTATTGAACATTTAGGTCATTTTCGTCCTCCCTAAGCTTATTCTTGTCAAATCAAGATTTTTAATCAATCTTGTGCATCCAACAGGTGTATTTGTTTCATTGGATGAACAATTAGGTCATTTTCGTCCTTCTTGGTCTTATTCTTGACCAATTAGGGTTTTTAACTAATCTTGTGCATCGAATAGTTGTCTTTATATCATTGGATGAACTTTTAGGTCATTTACGTCTTCCCTAGGCCTATTCGGTCATCTAATCCTCCCTAGGCTTACTCTTGTCCAAATAGAGTTTTTAACCAATCTTGGGAATCCAAAAAGTTCGTTAGTGTCATTGGGTGAACATTTAGGTCATTTTCGTCCTCCCTAGGCTTATTATTGTCCAAATAGGGTTTTTAACCAATCTTGTGCATCCCATAAGTTCATTTGTGTCATTAGATTAACATTTAGGTCATCTACTCCTCCCTAGGCTTATTCTGGTCCAATTAGGGTTTTTAACCAATCTTAGTATCCAATTTGTGAGTTTGTGTCATCGAATGTACATTTATGTTATTCTCGTTCACCCTAAGCTTATTCTTGTCCAATTAGGGTTTTAGCCAATCTTGTGCATACAATAGGTTTGTTCATATCGTTGGGTGAACATTGAGCTCATTTTCATCCTCCCTTGTCTTATTCTTGTCCAATTAGGATTTTAAACTAATCTTGTACATCCAATTAGTGTGTTTGTGTCATTGGATGAACATTCAGGTCATTTTCGTCCTCCCTAGTCTTATTCTTGTCCAATTATGGTTTTTAAGCAATCTTGTGCATCCAATAAGTTCATTTGTGTCATGGGATTAACATTTAGGTTATTTTCATCCTCCCTAGGCTTATTCTTGTCCAATTCGGGTTTTTAACCAATCTTGTGTGTCAAACAAGTTCATTTGCGTAATTGCATTAACATTTTGGTCATTTTCCTCCGCATTAAGCTTGTTCTTGTGCAATTAGGATTTTTAACCAATCTTGTGAATCCAATAGGTGTATTTTTATCATTGGATGAACAATTAGGTCATTTTCATTCTCACTAGCCTTATTCTTGTCCAATTAGGGTTTTTCACCAATCTTGTGCATCAATTAGGTGTGTTTATATCATTGGATAAACATTTAGGTCATTTGCTTCCTCCCTAGGCCTATTCTTATCCAATTAGGGTTTTTAACGATCTTGTGGATCAAATAAGTTTATTTGTGTCATTGGGTAAACATTTAGGTCATTTTCGTCCTCCCTAGGCATCTTATTGTCCATTTAGGGTTTTTAACCAATCTTATGCATCCCATAAGTTCATTTGTGTCATTGGATTAACATTTAGGTCATTTACTCATCCCTAGGCTTATTCTGGTCCAATTCGGGTTTTAAACCAATCTTGGGCATCCAGTTGGTGTGTTTGTGTCATTGGATGAATATTTAGGTCATTTTCGTGCTCCCTAGTCTTATTCTTGTCCAATTAGGGTTTTTATTTAATCTTGTGCATCCAATTGGTGTGTTTGTGTCATTCGATTAACATTTAGGTCGTTTACTCCTCCCTAGGCTTATTCTTGTCCAATTAGGGTTTTTAACCAATTTTCGGAATCCAATAAGTTCATTTGTGTCATTGGGCGAACATTTAGGTCATTTTCTTCCGCACCAGTCTTATTCTTGTCCAATTAGGGTTTTTAACCAATCTTTGTATCCAATTGGTGTGTTTGTGTCGTTGGATGAACATTTAGGTTATTCTCGTTCACCCTTGGCTTATTCTTGTCCAATTATGGTTTTAACCAATCATGTACATCTAATAGGTGTGTTCGTGTCTTTGGATGATCATTTAGGTCATTTTCGTCCACCCTAGTCTTATTCTTGTCCGATTAGGGTTGTTACCTAATCCTGTGCATCCAATAGTTGTGTTTATATCATTGGATGAACATTTAGGTCATTTTCGTCCTCCCTAGGCCTATTTTTTTCAATTAGGATTTTTAACGATCTTGGGGATCAAATAAGTTTATTTTTGTCATTGGGTAAATATTTAGGTCATTTTCGTCCTCCCTAGGCTTATTATTGTCCATTTAGGGTTTTCAACCAATCATGTGCATCCCATAAGTTCATTTGTGTCATTGGATTAACATTTAGGTCATTTACTCCTCCCAATTAGGGTTTTAACCAATCTTGGGTATCCAATATGCGTGACTGTGTCATTGGATGAACATTTAGGTCATTTTCTCCTCCCTAGTCCTTTTTCTTGTCCAATTATGGTTTTTAAGCAATCTTGTGCATTCAATAAGTTCATTTGTGTCATGGGATTATTATTTAGGTTATTTTCGTCCTCTCTAGGCTTATTCTTTTCCAATTATGGTTTTTAAACAATCTTGTACATTCAACAAGTTCATTTGTGTCATTGCATTAAGATTTAGGTCATTTTCCTACGCACTAGGTTTATTCTTGTCCAATTAGGATTTTTAACCAATCTTGTGCATTTAATAGTTGTGTTTGTGTCATTGGATAAAAATTTAGGTCATTCTCGTCCTTCCTAGGCTTATTCAAGTCCAATTAGGGTTTTTAACCACTCTTGTGCATCCAATAGTTGTGTTTGTTTCATTGGACGAAAATTTAGGTCATTCTCATCCTCCCTAGGCTTATTCTTGTCTAATTAGGGTTTTTAACCACTCTTGTGCATCCAATAGTTGTGTTTGTTTCATTGGACGAACATTTAGGTCATTTTCGTCCACCCTATGCCTATTTTTGTCCAATTAGTTTTTTTAACTATCCTGGTGCATCCATTAGGTGTGTTTATATCATTGGATAAACATTTAGGTCATTTTCGTCCTCCCTAATCTTGTACAATTAGGGTTTTTAACCAATCTTGTGCATTCAATTGGTGTGTTCGTGTCATTGGATTAACATTTAGGTCATTTTCGTCCTCTTTAGAAATATTGTTGTCCAATTAGGGTTTTTAATAAAACTTATGCATCCAATAAGATCGTTTTTGTCATTGGATTTAAATTTAGATCATTTTCGTCCTCCCTAGGGCTATTCTTGTCCAATTAGGGTTTTTAACCAATGTTGTGCATCCAATATGCTTATTCTTACTCCTCCCTATGCTTATTCTTGTCCAATTAGGGTTTTTAACCAATCTTGATATCTAATTAGGGTGTTTGTGTCATTGGATGAACATTTAGGTTATTCTCATTCTCCCTAGGCTTATTCTCGTCGAATTAGGGTTTTAACCAATCTTGTGTATCCGATAGGTGTGTTCGTGTCATTGGTTGAACATTGAGGTCGTGTTCGTCCTCCCTATGCTTTTTCTTGTCCAATCAGGATTTTTAATCAATCTTGTGCATCCAACACGTGTATTTGTTTCATTGGATGAACAATTAGGTCATTTTCGTCCTCCTTGGTCTTATTCTCGACCAATTAGGGTTTTGTAATAATCTTATGCTTCCAATAGTTGTGTTTATATGATTGGATGAACCTTTAGGTTATTTTCGTCCTCCCTAGGTCTATTCTTGTCCAATTAGGGTTTTTAACGATCTTGTGCATCCAATAAGTTCATTTGTGTCATTGGATAAACATTTAGGTTATTTTCGTCCTCCCTAGGCTTATTATTGTCCATTAAAGATTTTTAACCAATCATGTGCATCTCATAAGTTTATTTTTGTCATTGTATTAACATATAGGTCATTTACTCCTCCCTAGGCTTATTCTCGTCCAATTAGGGTTTTTTTACCAATCTAGGGCATCCATTTTGTGTGTTTGTGTCATTGGATGAACATTTATGTCATTTTCGTCCTCCCAAGTCTTATTCTTGTCCAATTAGAGTTTTTAACCAATCTAGTGCATCTAATACGTTTGTTTGTGTTATTGGGTGAACATTGAGGTCATTTTTGTCCTCCCTAGTCTTATTCTTGTCCAATTATGGTTTTTATGCAATCTTGTGCATCCAATAAGTTCATTTGTGTCAAGGGATTAACATTTAGGTTATTTTTGTCCTCCCTAGGCTTATTCTTGTCCAATTCAGGTTTTTAACAAATATTGTACATCCAATCTGTGTGTTTGTGTCGTTGGATGAACATTTAGGTCAATTTCGTCTTCCCTAGTCTTATTCTTGTCCAATTATGATTTTAAGCAATCATATGCATCTAATAAGTTCAATTGTGTCATGGGATTAACATTTAGGTTACTATCTTCCTCCCTAGGCGTATTCTTGTCCAATTTGGGGTTTCTATCCAATCTTGTGCATCCAATAGGTGGATTTGTGTCATTGGATGAATATTTAGGTCGTTTTCTTCCTCCCTCCAATTAATCTTGTCCAATTAGGGTTTTTAACCAATCTTGTGCATCCAATAGTTGTGTTTGTGTTATCGGATGAACATTGAGGTCTTTTTCGACCTCCCTAGGCTTATTCTTGTTGAATTAGGGTTTCTAACCAATATTGTGCATCCAATAGTTATGTTTGTGTCATTGGATGATCATTTAGGTCATTGTTGACCTCCCTAGGCTTATTCTTGTCGAATTATGGTTTCTAACCAATCTTGTGCATCCAATAGTTGTGTTTTTGTCATTCGTTGAACATTTAGGTCATTTTCGTCCTCTCTAACCAATCTTGTACATCTAATGGGTGTGTTTGTCTCAATGGATGAACATTTTGGTCAATTTCGACCTCCCTAGGCTTATTCTTGTCCAATTTGGGTTTTTAACCAATCTTGTGCATCCAATAGTTAGGTTTGTGTCATTGGATGAACATGTAGTTCATTTTAGTCCTCCCTAGACTTATTCTTGTCCAACTAGGGTTTCTAACCAATCTTGTGCATCCAATTGGTGTGTTTGTGTCATTGGATGAACATTTAGGTTATTTTCGACCTCCCTAGGCATAGTCTTGTGCATCCAATACGTGGGTTTGTGTCATTGGATGAATATTTAGGTCGTTTTCTTCCTCCCTTCACTTAATCTTGTCCAATTAGGGTTTTTAACCAATCTTGTGCATCCAATAGTTGTGTTTGTGTTATTGGATAAACATTTAGGTCAATTTCGACCTCGCTAGGCATATTCGTGTCGAATTAGGGTTTCTAACCAATCTTGTGCATCCAATAGGTGTGTTTGTGTCATTGGATGAACATTTTTGTCTTTTTCGTCCTCCCTAGGCTAATTATTGTCCAATTAGGGTTTCTATCCAATCTTGTGCATCTAATAGGTGTGTTTGTGTCATTGGATGAACATTTTGGTTATTTTCGACCTCCCTAAGCTTATTCTTGTCCAATTTTGGTTTTTAACCAATCTTGTGCATCCAATAGTTAGGTTTGTGTCATTGTATCAACATTTAGGTCATGTTCGTCCTCCCTAGGCTTATTCTGGTCCAATTAGGATTTCTAACCAATCTTGTGCATCTAATAGGTGTGTTTGTGTCATTGGATAAACAATTAGGTCATTTTCGTCCACCGTAGGCTTATTCTTGTCGAATTAGGGTTTCTAATCAATCTTGTACATCCAATAGGTGTGTTTGTGTCATTGGATAAACAATTAGGGTTTATAACTAATATTGTGCATCCAATAGGTGTGTTTGTGTCATTGGATGAACATATAGGTCATTTTCGTCTTCCCTAGTCTTATTCTTGTCCAATTATGGTTTTTAAGCAATCTTGTGCATCCAATAAGTTCATTTGTGTCATGGGATTAACATTTAGGTTATTTTCATCCTCCCTAGGCTTATTCTTGTCCAATTCGCGTTTTTAACCAATCTTGTGCATCAAACAAGTTCATTTGCGTAATTGCATTAACATTTTGGTCATTTTCCTCCGCATTAGGCTTGTTCTTGTGCAATTAGGATTTTTAACCAATCTTGTGCATCCAATAGGTGTATTTTTATCATTGGATGAACAATTAGGTCATTTTCGTCCTCACTAGGCTTATTCTTGTCCAATTAGGGTTTTTAACCAATCTTGTGTATCAATTAGGTGTGTTTATATCATTGGATAATCATTTAGGTCATTTGCTTCCTCCCTAGGCCTATTCTTATCCAATTAGGGTTTTTAACGATCTTGTGGATCAAATAAGTTTATTTGTGTCATTGGGTAAACATTTAGGTCATTTTCGTCCTCCCTAGTCATATTATTGTCCATTTAGGGTTTTTAACCAATCTTATGCATCCCATAAGTTCATTTGTGTCATTGGATTAACATTTAGGTCATTTACTCCTCCCTAGGCTTATTCTGGTCCAATTCGGGTTTTAAACCAATCTTGGGCATCCAATTGGTGTGTTTGTGTCATTGGATGAATATTTAGGAGATTTTCGTCCTCCCTAGTCTTATTCTTGTCCAATTAGGGTTTTTATTTAATCTTGTGCATCCAATTGGTGTGTTTGTGTCATTCGATTAACATTTAGGTCGTTTACTCCTCCCTAGGCTTATTCTTGTCCAATTAGGGTTTTTAACCAATTTTCGGAATCCAATAAGTTCATTTGTGTCATTGGGCGAACATTTAGGTCATTTTCTTCCGCACTAGTCTTATTCTTGTCCAATTAGGGTTTTTATCCAATCTTTGTATCCAATTGGTGTGTTTGTGTTGTTGGATGAACATTTAGGTTATTCTCGTTCACCCTTGGCTTATTCTTGTCCAATTATGGTTTTAACCAATCTTGTACATCCAATAGATGTGTTCGTGTCTTTAGATGATCATTTAGGTCTTTTTCGTCCTCCCTAGTCTTACTCTTGTCCGATTAGGGTTTTTACCTAATCCTGTGCATCCAATAGTTGTGTTTATATCATTGGATGAACATTTAGGTCATTTTCGTCCTCCCTAGGCCTATTTTTTTCAATTAGGATTTTTAACGATCTTGTGGATTAAATAAGTTTATTTATGTCATTAGGTAAACATTTAGGTCATTTTCGTCCTCCCTAGGCTTATTATTGTCCATTTAGGGTTTTCAACCAATCATGTGCATCCCATACGTTCATTTGTGTCATTGGATTAACATTTAGCTCATTTACTCCTCCCAATTAGGGTTTTTAACCAATCTTGGGTATCCAATATGCGTGACTGTGTCATTGGATGAACATTTAGGTCATTTTCTCCACCCTAGTCCTTTTTCTTGTCCAATTATGGTTTTTAAGCAATCTTGTGCATTCAATAAGTTCATTTGTGTCATGGGATTATCATTTATGTTATTTTCGTCCTCCCTAGGCTTATTCTTTTCCAATTATGGTTTTTAAACAATCTTGTACATTCAACAAGTTCATTTGTGTCATTGCATTAACATTTAGGTCATTTTCCTACGCACTAGGTTTATTCTTGTCCAATTAGGATTTTTAACCAATCTTGTGCATTTAATAGCTGTGTTTGTGTCATTGGATGAAAATTTAGGTCATTCTCGTCCTTCCTAGGCTTATTCAAGTCCAATTAGGGTTTTTAACCACTCTTGTGCATCCAATAGTTGTGTTTGTTTCATTGGACGAAAATTTAGGTCATTCTCGTCCTCCCTAGGCTTATTCTTGTCCAATTAGGGTTTTTAACCACTCTTGTGCATCCAATAGTTGTGTTTGTTTCATTGGACGAAAAATTAGGTCATTTTCGTCCACCCTATGCCTATTTTTGTCCATTTAGTTTTTTTTAACTATCCTGGTGCATCCATTAGGTGTGTTTATATCATTGGATAAACATTTAGGTCATTTTCGTCCTCCCTAATCTTGTACAATTAGGGTTTTTAACCAATCTTGTGCATTCAATTGGTGTGTTCGTGTCATTGGATTAACATTTAGGTCATTTTCGTCCTCTTCAGAAATATTGTTGTCCAATTAGGGTTTTTAATAAAACTTATGCATCCAATAAGATCGTTTGTGTCATTGGATTTAAATTTAGATCATTTTCGTCCTCCCTAGGGCTATTCTTGTCCAATTAGGGTTTTTAACCAATGTTGTGCATCCAATAAGTTCATTTGTGTCATTGGATTAACATTTAGGTCATATTCGTCCTCCCTAGGCTTATTAATGTCCAATAAGGGTTTTCAACGAATGTTGTGCATCCCATAAGTTCATTTGTGTCATTGGATTAACATTTAGGTTATTTACTCCTCCCTATGCTTATTCTTGTCCAATTAGGCTTTTTAACCAATCTTGATATCTAATTAGGGTGTTTGTGTCATTGGATGAACATTTAGGTTGTTCTCGTTCTCCCTAGGTTTATTGTCGTCGAATTAGGGTTTTAACCAATCTTGTGTATCCGATAGGTGTGTTCGTGTCATTGGTTGAACATTGAGGTCGTGTTCGTCCTCCCTAAGCTTTTTCTTGTCCAATCAGGATTTTTAATCAATCTCTTGCATCCAACACGTGTATTTGTTTCATTGCATGAACAATTAGGTCATTTTCGTCCTCCTTGGTCTTATTCTCGACCAATTAGGGTTTTGTAATAATCTTATGCTTCCAATAGTTGTGTTTATATCATTGGATGAACCTTTAGGTCATTTTCGTCCTCCCTAGGTCAATTCTTGTCCAATTAGGGTTTTTAACGATCTTGTGCATCCAATAAGTTCATTTTTGTCATTGGATAAACATTTAGGTTATTTTCGTCCTCCCTAGGCTTATTATTGTCCATTAAAGATTTTTAACCAATCATGTGCATCTCATAAGTTTATTTTTGTCATTGGATTAACATATAGGTCATTTACTCCTCCCTAGGCTTATTCTCGTCCAATTACGGGTTTTTTACCAATCTAGGGCATCTATTTTGTGTGTTTGTGTCATTGGATGAACATTTATGTCATTTTCGTCCTCCCAAGTCTTATTCTTGTCCAATTAGAGTTTTTAACCAATCTAGTGCGTCTAATACGTTTGTTTGTGTTATTGGGTGAACATTGAGGTCATTTTCGTGCTCCCTAGTCTTATTCTTGTCAAATTATGGTTTTTATGCAATCTTGTGCATCCAATAAGTTCATTTGTGTCAAGGGATTAACATTTAGGTTATTTTTGTCCTCCCTAGGCTTATTCTTGTCCAATTCGGGTTTTTAACAAATATTGTACATCCAATTTGTGTGTTTGTGTCATTGGATGAACATTTAGGTCATTTTCGTCCTCGGTAGTCTTATTCTTGTCCAATTGTGATTTTTAAGCAATAAGGTGCATCTAATAAGTTCAATTGTGTCATGGGATTAACATTTAGGTTACTTTCTTCCTCCCTAGGCTTATTCTTGTCCAATTCGGGTTTTTAACCAATCTTGTGCATCAAACAAGTTCATTTGCGTAATTGCATTAACATTTTGGTCATTGTCCTCCGCATTAGGCTTATTCTTGTGCAATTAGGGTTTTTAACCAATCTTGGTATCCAATTGGTGTGATTGTGTCATTGGATGAACATTTAGGTCATTCTCTCGCTAGGCTTATTCTTTTCCAATTAGGGTTTTTAACCTATCTTGTGCATCCAATAGGTGTGTTCGTGTCATTGGATGAACAATTAGGCCATTTTCGTCAACCCTAGTGTTATTCTAGTCCAATTAGCGTTTTTAAATAATCTTGTGCATCCAATAGTTGTGTTTATATCATTGATGAACATTTAGGTCATTTTCGTCCTCCCTATGCCTATTCTTGTCCAATTAGGGTTTTTAATGATCTTGTGCATCCAATAAGTACAATTAGGTCATTTTCGTCCTCCCTAGGCTTATTATTGTCCAAATAGGGTTTTTAACCAATCTTGTGCATTCCATAAGTTCATTTGTGTCATTGGATTAACATTTAGGTCGTTTTCTCTTCCCTAGGCTTATTCTTGTCCAATTAGGGGTTTTAACCAATCTTGTGCATCCAATTGGTGTGTTTGTGTCATTGGATGAACATATAAGTCATTTTCGTCCTCCCTAGTCTTATTCTTGTGCATCCAATAAGTTCATTTGCGTCGTTGGATTAACATTTAGGTCATTTACTCCTCCCTAGGCTTATTCTTGTCCAGTTAGGGTTTTTAACAAACCATGGGAATACAATAAGTTCATTTGTGTCATTGGGTGAACATTTCGGTTATTTTCGTCCTCCTTAGGCTTATTATTGTCCAATTATTAACCAATCGTGTGCATCCCATAAGTTCATTTGTGTCTTTGGATTAATATTTAGGTCTTTTACTCCTCCCTAGCCGTATTCTTGTCCAATTAGGGGTTTTAACCAATCTTATGCATTTGATAGGTGTGTTCGTGTCATTGGATGAACATTTAGGTCCTTTTCGTTCTCCCTAGGCTTATTCTTCTCCAATTAGGGTTTTTATCCAATCTTGTGCATCTAATAGGCATGTTTGTTTCATTGGATAAACAATTAGGTCAATTTCGTCCTACCTACGCTTATTCTTGTCCAATTAGGGTTTCTAACCAATATTGTACATCTCATTGGTGTGTTTGTGTCATTGGATGAACATATATGTCATTTTCGTCCTCCCTAGGCTTATTCTTGTTCAATTAGGGTTTCTAACCTATCTTGCGCATACAATAGGTGCGTTTGTGTCATTGGATAAATATTTAGGTAATTTTCGACCACCCTAGGCTTATTCTTGTCGAATTAGGGTTTCTAACCAATCTTGTGCATCTAATAGGTGTGTTTGTGTCATTGGATGAACATTTAGGTCATTTTTTTCCTCCCTAAACTTAATCTTGTCCAATTAGGGTTTTAACCATTGTTGTGCATCCAATAGTTGTGTTTGTGTCGTTGGATGAACATTTTGGTCATTTTGGACCTCCCTGGGCTTATTCTTGTCCAATTAGGGTTTCTAAACAATCTTGTGCATCCAATAGGTGTGTTTGTGTCCTTTGATGAACAATTATATCATTTTCGTCGTCCTAGGCTTATTCTTGTATAACTAAGGTTTCTAACCAATCTTGTGCATCCAACGGGTGTGTATGTGTCATTAGACGAACATTTAGGTCATTTCGACCTCCCAAGGCTTATTCTTGTCCAATTAGGGTTTCTGTCCAATCTTGTGCATCCAATAGGTGGGTTTTTGTTATTGGATGAATATTTAGGTCATTTTCTTCCTCCCTACACTAAATCTTGTGCAATAAGGGTTTTTAACCAGTCTTGTGCATCCAATAGTTGTGTTTGTGTTATTGGATGAACATTTAGGTCATTTTCAACCTCCCTATGCTTATTCTTGTGGAATTCAGGTTTCTAACCAATCTTGTGCATCCAGTAGGTGTGTTTGTGTCATTCGATGAACATTTAGGTCATTTTCGTCCTCCCTAGGCTTATTCTTGTCAAATTAGGGTTTTTAACTAATCTTGTGCATCCAATAGGTGTGTTTGTATCATTGGATGAACATCTAGGTCTTTTTCGTCCTCCCTAGGCTTAATCTTGTCCAATTAGGGTTTTAACCAATCTTGTGCATCCAATACTTGTGTTTGTGTCGTTGGATGAACATTTTGGTCATTTTCGACCTCCCTAGGCCTATTCTTGTACAATTAGGGTTTCTAACCAATCACTTGCATCCAATTGGTGTGTTTGTGTCATTGGATGAACAATAAGGTCATTTTCGTCCTCCTTAGGCTTATTCTTGTCCAATTAGGGTTTCTAACCAATCTTGTACATCTAATAGGTGTGTTTGTGTCTTTGGATGAACATTTTGGTCATTTTCGACATCCCAAGGCTTATTCTTGTCCAATTTGGGTTTTGAACCAATCTCGTGCATCCAATCGATAGGTTTGTGTCATTGGATGAACATTTAGGTCATTTTAATCCTCCCTAGGCTTATTCCTGTCCAATTTGGGTTTCTAACCAATCTTGTGCATCCAATTGGTGTGTTTGGGACATTGGATGAACAATTAGGTCATTTTCTCCTTCCTAGGCTTATTCTTGTCCAATAAGGGTTGCTAACCAATCTTGTGTCATTGGATGAACATATAGGTCATTTTCTTCCTCCCTCGGCTTATTCTTCTCCAATTAGGGTTTTTAACTAATCTTGTGCATCCAATTGGTGTGTTTGAGTCATTCGATGAACATTTAGGTCATTTTCGTCCTCCCTAGGCTTATTCTTTTCCAATTGGGGTTTTTAACCAATCTTGTGCATCCAACAAGTGTGTTTGTATCATTGGGTGAACACTTAGATCATTTTCGTCCTCCCTAGGATTATTCATGTCCAACTAGGGTTTCTAACCAATCTTGTGCATCCAATTGGTGTGTTTGTGTCATTGGATGAACATTTAGGTCATTTTCGACCTCCCTAGGCGTATTCTTGTCCAATTAGGGTTTCTATCCAATCTTGTGCATCCAATAGGTGGATTTGTGTCATTGGATGAATATTTACGTCGTTTTCTTCCTCCCTACAATTAATCTTGTCCAATTAGGGTTTTTAACTAATCTTGTGCATCCAATAGTTGTGTGTGTGTTATCGGATGAACATTGAGGTCTTTTTCGACCTCCCTAGGCTTATTCTTGTTGAATTAGGGTTTCTAACCAATCTTGTGCATCCAATAGTTGTGTTTGTGTCATTCGATGAACATTTAGGTCATTTTCGTCCTCTCTAACCAATCTTGTACATCTAATGGGTGTGTTTGTATCAGTGGATGAACATTTTGGTCAATTTCGACCTCCCTAGGCTTATTCTTGTCCAGTTTGGGTTTTTAACCAATCTTGTGCATCCAATAGTTAGGTTTGTGTCATTGGATGAACATGTAGTTCATTTTAGTCCTCCCTAGACTTATTCTTGTCCATCAAGGGTTTCTAACCAATCTTGTGCATCCAATTGGTGTGTTTGTGTCATTGGATGAACATTTAGGTTATTTTCGACCTTCCTAGGCATAGTCTTGTGCATCCAATACGTGGGTTTGTGTCATTCGTTGAATATTTAGGTCGTTTTCTTCCTCCCTTCACTTAATCTTGTCCAATTAGGGTTTTTAACCAATCTTGTGCATCCAATTGTTGTGTTTGTGTTGTTGGATGAACATTTAGGTCATTTTCGACCTCGCTACGCATATTCTTGTCGAATTAGGGTTTCTAACCAATCTTGTGCATCCAATAGGTGTGTTTGTGACATTGGATGAACATTTTTGTCTTTTTCGTCCTCCCTAGGCTTATTCTGGTCCAATTAGGGTTTCTAACCAATCTTGTGCATCTAATAGGTGTGTTTGTGTCATTGGATAAACAATTAGGTCATTTTCGTCCACCGTAGGCTTATTCTTGTCGAATTAGGGTTTCTAACCAATCTTGTACATCCAATAGGTGTGTTTGTGTCATTGGATAAACAATTAGGGTTTATAACTAATATTGTGCATCCAATAGGTGTATTTGTGTCATTGGATGAACATATAGGTCATTTTCTTCCTCCCTAGGCTTATTCTTGTCCAATTATGGTTTTTAACTAATCTTGTGCATCCAATTGGTCTGTTTGAGTCATTGGATGAACATTTAGGTCGTTTTCTTCCTCCCTACACTTAATCTTGTCCAATTAGGCTTTTTAACCAATCTTGTTGAATTATTTTGTTGATCTAGGATTTCTAACCAATCTTGTGCATCTAATAGGTGTGCTTGTGTCATTGGATGAACATTTAGGTCATTTTCGTCCTCTCTAGGCTTAATCTTGTCCAATTAGGGTTTTAACCAATCTTGTGCATCGAATAGTTGTGTTTGTGTCGTTCGATGAACATTTTGATAATTTTCGAGCTCCTTAGGCTTATACTTGTCCAATTAGGGTATCTAACTAATATTGTGCATCCAATAGGTGTGTTTGTGTCATTGGATGAACATATAGGTCATTTTCTTCCCCCCTAGGCATATTCTTGTCCAATTGGGGTTTTTAACTAATCTTGTGAATCCAATTGGTCTGTTTGAGTCATTGGATGAACATTTAGGTCGTTTTCTTCCTCCCTACACTTAATCTTGTCCAATTTGGGTTTTTAACCAATCTTGTGCATCTAATGGATGTGTTTGTGTCATTGGATGAACATTTAGGCCATTTTTGTCCTCTCTAGGAAAAATCTTGTCCAAAAAGGGTTTTAACCAATCTTGTGATCCGAATAGTTGTGTTTGTGTCGGTCGATGAACATTTTGATAATTTTCGACCTCCTTAGGCTTTTTCTTGTCCCATTAGGGTTTCTAACCAATGTTGTGCATCCAATAGGTGTGTTTGTGTCATTGGATGAACAATTAGATCATTTTTGTCCTCCCTAGGCTTATTCTGATCCAACTAGGGTTTCTAACCGTTCTTGTGCGTCCAATTGGTGTGTTTGTGTCATTGGATGAACATTTAGCTCATTTTCGACCTCCCTAGACGAATCTTGTGCATCCAATAGGTGGGTTTGTGTTGGTGTCATTGGATGAACACTTAGGTCATTTTCGACCTCCTTGGGGTTATTCTTGTCGAATTAGGCTTTCTAACCAACCTTGTGCATCCAATAGGTGTGTTTGTGTCATTGGATGAACATTTAGGTCATTTTCGTCCTCTTTAGGCTTATACTTGTCCAATTAGGGTTTTTAACCAATCTTGTGCATCCAATAAGTGTGTTTGTGTCATTAGATGAACATTTAGGTCATTTTTTGCCTCCCTACACTTAATCTTGTCCAATTAGGGTTCTAACCAATCTTGTGCATCCAATGGTTGTGTTTGTGTCGTTGGATGAACATTTTGGTCATTTTGGACCAACCTGGGCTTATTCTTGTCGAATTAGGGTTTCTAAACAATCTTGTGCATCCAATAGGTGTGTTTGTGTCCTTTGATGAACAATTAGATCATTTTCGTCCTCATAGGCTTAATCTTGTCAAACTAAGGTTTCTAACCAATCTTGTGCATCCAACTAGTGTGTTTGTGTCATTGGATGAACATTTAGGTCATTTTCGACCTCCCAAAGCTTATTCTTGTCCAATTAGGGTTTCTATCCAATCTTGTGCATCCAAAAGGTGGGTTTGTGTCATTGGATGAATATTTAGGTCATTTTCTTCCTCCCAACACTAAATCTTGTGCAATAAGGGTTTTTAACCAGTCTTGTGCATCCAATAGTTGTATTTGTGTTATTGGATGAACATTTAGATCATTTTCCACCTCCCTAGGCTTATTCTTGTGGAATTTAGGTTTCTAACCAATCTTGTGCATCCAGTAGGTGTGTTTGTGTCATTGGATGAATATTTAGGTCATTTTCGTCCTCCCTAGGCTTATTCTTGTCCTATTAGGGTTTTTAACTAATCTTGTGCATCCAATAGGTGTGTTTGTATCATTGGATGAACATCTAGGTCTTTTTCGTCCTCCCTAGGCTTAATCTTGTCCAATTAGGGTTTTAACCAATCTTGTGCATCCAATACTTGTGTTTGTGTCGTTGGATGAACATTTTGGTCATTTTCGACCTCCCTAGGCCTATTCTTGTACAATTAGGGTTTCTAACCAATCACTTGCATCCAAT
>JBBPBS010000235.1:5393967-5450826 GCA_037974835.1 Cicer judaicum
CTTATTATTGTCCAATTAGTGTTTCTAACCAATCTTGTGCATTTCATACGTGTGTTTTTATCATTGGATGAACTATTAGGTCTGTTTCGTCCTCCCTAGTCTTATTCTTGTCCAATTAGGGTTTCTAACCAATCTTGTGCATCCAATAGGTGTGCTTGTGTCATTGGATGAACAATTAGGTCATTTTCATCCTCCCTAGTCTTATTCTTGTCCAATTAGGGTTTTAATCAATCTTGTGCGTCCAATAGGTGTGTTTGTGTCATTGGATGAACAATTATGTCATTTTCGTCCAACCTAGGCTTATTCTTGTCCAATTAGGGTTTCTAACTAATCTTGTGCATCCAATAGGTGTGTTTGTGTCATTGGATGAATAATTAGGTCATTTTCGTCTTCCCTAGGCTTATTCCGGTGCAATTAGGGTTTCTAACCTATCTTATACATCCAATAGGTGCGATTGTGTCATTGGATGAACAATTAGGTCATTATGTCCTCCCTACGCTTATTCTTGTCCAATCAGGGTTTCTAACCAATCTTGTGCATCCAATAGGTGTGTTTGTGTCACTGGATGAACATTTAGGTCATTTTTGTCCTCCCTAGGCTTATTCTTGTCCAATTAGGGTTTTTAACCAATCTTGTGCATCCAATAGTTGTGTTTGTGTCATTGGATGTACATTTAGGTTATTTTCGTCCTCCCGAGGCTTATTTTTGTCCAATTAGGGTTTCTAACCAATCTTGTGCATTTCATACGTGTGTTTGTATCATTGAATGAACAATTAGGTCATTTTCGTTCTTCCTAGGCATATTGTTGTCCAAATAGGGTTTCTAACCAATCTTGTGCATCCAATAGGTGTGTTTGTGTCATTGGATGAATAATTAGGTCATTTTTGTCCTCCCTACGCTTATTCTCGTCCAATTAGGGTTTCTAACCAATCTTGTGCATCCAATAGGTGTGTTTGTGTCACTGGATGAACATTTAGGTCATTTTTGTCCTCCCTACGCTTATTCTTGTCCAATTAGGGTTTTCAACCAATCTTGTGCATCGAATAAGTTTGTTTATGTTATTGGATGAAATTTGGTTATTTTCGTCTTCCCTAGGATTAATCTTGTCCAATTAGGGTTTCTAACCAATCTTGTGCATCCAATAGGAATGTTTGTGTCATTGGATGAACAATTATGTCATTTTCGTCCTCCCTAGGCTTATTCTTGTCCAATTAGGGTTTCTAACCAAAATTGTGCATCCGATAGGTGTGTTTGTGTACATGGATGAACATTTAGGTCATTTTCATCCTCCCGAAGCCTATTCATGTCGAATTAGGGTTTCTAACAAATTTTGTGCATTTAATAGGTGTGTTTGTGTCATTAGATGAACATTTAGGTCATTTTCGTCTTCCATAGGCTTATTCTTGTCCAATTAGGATTTCTAACCACTCATGTGCATCCAATAGGTGTGTTTGTGTCTTTGGATGAACAATTAGCTTATTATCGTCCTCCCTAGGCTTATTCTTGTCGAATTAAGGTTTCTAACCAATCTTGTGCATGCAATAGGTGTGTTTGAGTCGTTGGTTGAACATTTATGTCATTTTCGTCCTCCCTACGCTTATTCTTGTCAAATTAGGGATTCTAACCAATCTTGTGCATTTAATACGTCTGTTTGTGTCATTGGATGAACATTTAGGTCATTTTCGACCTCCCTAGGCTTATTCTTATCCAATTAGGGTTTCTAACCAATTTTGTGCATCCAATAGGTGTGTTTGTGTCATTGGATGAACAATTAGGTCATTTTCATCCTCCCTAGGCATACTCTTGTCCAATTAGGGTTTCTAACCAATGTAGTTCATCCAATAGGAGTGTTTGTGTCATTGGATGAACAATTATGTTATTTTCGTCCTCGCTAGGCTTATTCTTGTCCAATTAGGGTTTCTAACCAATCTTGTGCATGCAATAGGTGTGTTTGTGTCATTGGATGAACATTTAGGTCATTTTCGTCCTCCCTAGGCTTATTCTCGTCCAATTAGGGTTTCTAACCAATCTTGTGCATGCAATAGGTGTGTTTGTGTCATTGGATGAACATTTAGGTCATTTTCGTTCTCTAGAGGCTTACTGTTATCCATTTAGGGTTTCTAACCAATCATGTGCATTTAATACGGGGTTTTGTATCATTGGATGTACAATTAGGTAATTTCTTCCTCCCTAGGCTTATTCTTTTCCAATTAGGATTTCTAACCAATCTCGTGCATCCAATTGGTGTGTTTGTGTCATTGGCTGAATATTGAGGTCATTTTTGACCTCCCTAGGCTTATTCTTGTGCAATTATAGTTTATAACCAATCTTGTGCATCCAATAGGAGTGTTTGTGTCATTGGATGACCAATTATGTCGGTTTGTCCTCCCTAGGATTATTCTTGTCCAATTAGGTTTTCTTACCAAAATTGTGTATCCAATAGGTCATTTTCGTCTTCCATGGGCTTATTCTTGTCCAATTAGGGTTTTTAACCAATCTTGTGCATCCAATAGGTGGGTTTGTGTCGTTGGATGAACATTTAGGTCATTTTTGTCCTCCCGAGGCTTATTATTGTCCAATTAGTGTTTCTAACCAATCTTGTGCATTTCATACGTGTGTTTTTATCATTGGATGAACTATTAGGTCTGTTTCGTCCTCCCTAGTCTTATTCTTGTCCAATTAGGGTTTCTAACCAATCTTGTGCATCCAATAGGTGTGCTTGTGTCATTGGATGAACAATTAGGTCATTTTCATCCTCCCTAGTCTTATTCTTGTCCAATTAGGGTTTTAATCAATCTTGTGCGTCCAATAGGTGTGTTTGTGTCATTGGATGAACAATTATGTCATTTTCGTCCAACCTAGGCTTATTCTTGTCCAATTAGGGTTTCTAACTAATCTTGTGCATCCAATAGGTGTGTTTGTGTCATTGGATGAATAATTAGGTCATTTTCGTCTTCCCTAGGCTTATTCCGGTGCAATTAGGGTTTCTAACCTATCTTATACATCCAATAGGTGCGATTGTGTCATTGGATGAACAATTAGGTCATTATGTCCTCCCTACGCTTATTCTTGTCCAATCAGGGTTTCCAACCAATCTTGTGCATCCAATAGGTGTGTTTGTGTCACTGGATGAACATTTAGGTCATTTTTGTCCTCCCTAGGCTTATTCTTGTCCAATTAGGGTTTTCAACCAATCTTGTGGATCGAATAAGTTCGTTTGTGTCATTGGATGAACAACTAGGTCATTTTCATCCTCCCTAGGCTTATTCTTGTCCAATTAGGGTTTCTAACCAATCTGGTGCATCCAATAGGTATGTATGTATCATTGGATGAACAATTAGGTCAAATTCGTCTTCCCTAAGCTTATTCTTGTCCAACTAGGGTTTTTAACCAATCTTGTGCATCCAATAGGTGTGTTTGTGTCATTGGATGAACATTTATGTCATTTTCGTCCTCCCAACACTTAATAATGTCCAGTTAAGGTTTTTAACCAATCTTGTGCATCCAATAGTTGTGTTTGTGTCATTGGATGAACAATTAGGTCATTTTGGTCCTCCCTAGGCATATTGTTGTCCAATTAGGGTTTGTAACCAATCTTGTCCATCCAATAGGTGTGTTTGTGTCATTGGATGAATAATTAGGTCATTTTTGTCTTCCCTAGGCTTATTCTAGTCCAATTAGGGTTTCTAACCTATCTTATGCGTCCAATAGGTGTGTTTGTGTCATTGGATGAACAATTAGGTCATTATGTCCTCCGTACGCTTATTCTTGTCCAATTAGGGTTTCTAACCAATCTTGTGCATCCAATAGGTGTGCTTGTGTCATTGGATGAATAATTAGGTCACTTTCATCCTCCCTAGTCTTATTCTTTTCCAATTAGGGTTTTAATCAATCTTGTGCGTCCAATAGGTGTGTTTGTGTCATTGGATGAACAATTAGGTCATTTTCATCCTCCCTAGGCTTATTCTTGTCCAATTAGGGTTTCTAACCA
This sequence comes from Cicer judaicum, assembly GCA_037974835.1. NCBI lineage: Eukaryota > Viridiplantae > Streptophyta > Magnoliopsida > Fabales > Fabaceae > Cicer > Cicer judaicum. Next base: position 5,397,959 of record JBBPBS010000235.1, read on the forward strand.
ATCTTGTGCATCCAATAGGAGTGTTTGTGTCATTGGATGAACAATTATGTCATTTTCGTCCAACCTAGACTTATTCTTGTCCAATTAGGGTTTCTAACCAATCTTGTGCATCCAATAGGTGTGTTTGTGTCATTGGATGAATAATTAGGTCATTATCGTCTTCCCTACGCTTATTCTTGTCCAATTAGGGTTTATAACCAATCTTGTGCATCCAATAAGTGTGTTTGTGTCACTGGATGAACATTTAGGTCATTTTTGACCTCCCTAGGCTTATTCTTGTCCAATTAGGGTTTTCAACCAATCTTGTGCATCGAATAAGTTCGTTTGTGTCATTGGATGAACAATTAGGTCATATTCATCCTCCCTAGGCTTATTCTTGTCCAATTAGGGTTTCTAACCAATCTGGTGCATCCAATAGGTATGTTTGTATCATTGGACGAACAATTAGGTCAATTTCGTCTTCCCTAAGCTTATTCTTGTCCAATTAGGGTTTTTAACCAATCTTGTGCATCCAATAGGTGTGTTTGTGTCATTGGATGAACATTTATGTCATTTTCGTCCTCCCTACACTTAATAATGTCCAGTTAAGGTTTTTAACCAATCTTGTGCATCCAATAGTTGTGTTTGTGTCATTGGATGAACAATTAGGTCATTTTCGTCCTCCCTAGGCATATTGTTGTCCAATTAGGGTTTGTAACCAATCTTGTGCATCCAATAGGTGTGTTTGTGTCATTGGATGAATAATTAGGTCCTTTTTGTCTTCCCTAGGCTTATTCTTGCCCAATTACGGTTTCTAACCTATCTTATGCATCCAATAGGTGGGTTTGTGTCATTGGATGAACATTTAGGTCATTTTCGTCCTCCCTAGGCTTATTTTTGTCCAATTAGGGTTTCTAACCAATCTTGTGCATTTCGTACGTGTGTTTGTATCATTGGATGAACTATTAGGTCAGTTTCGTCCTCCCTAGTCTTATTCTTGTCCAATTAGGGTTTCTAACCAATCTTGTGCATTTCATACGTGTGTTTGTATCATTGGATGAACTATTAGGTCAGTTTCGTCCTCCCTAGGCTTATTTTTGTCCAATTAGGGTTTCTAACCAATCTTGTGCGTTTCATACGTGTGTTTGTATCATTGGATGAACAATTAGGTCATTTTCGTCCTCCCTAGGCTTATTCTAGTCAAATTAGGGTTTCTAACTAATCTTATGCATGCAATACGTGTGTTTGAGTCGTTGGTTGAACATTTAGGTCATTTTCGTCCTCCCTATGCTTATTCTTGTCAAATTAGGGTTTCTAACCGATCTTGTGCATCCAATTGGTGTGTTTGTGTCATTTTTGCCCTCCCTAGGCTTATTCTTGTGCAACTATAGTTTCTAACTAATCTTGTGCATCCAATAGGAGTGTTTGTGTCATTGGATGAACAATTATGTCATTTTCGTCCTCCCTAGGCTTATTCTTGTCCAATTAGGTTTTCTTACCAAAATTGTGTATCCAATAGGTCATTTTCGTCTTCCATGGGCTTATTCTTGTCCAACTAGGGTTTTTAACCAATCTTGTGCATCCAATAGGTGGGTTTGTGTCATTGGATGAATATTTAGGTCATTTCAGTCCTCCCGACACTTAATCATGTCCAATTAGGGTTTTTAACCAATCTTGTGCATCCAATAGTTGTGTGATTGGATGAAAATTTAGGTCATTTTCGTCCTCCCGAGGCTTATTTTTGGCCAATTAAGGTTTCTAACCAATCTTGTGCATTTCATACGTGTGTTTGTATCATTGGATGAACTATTAGGTCAGTTTCGTCCTCCCTAGTGTTATTCTTGTCCAATTAGGGTTTCTAACCAATCTTGTGCATCCAATAGGTGAGCTTGTGTCATTGGATGAATAATTAGGTCATTTTCGTCCTCCCTAGGCTTATTCTAGTCAAATTAGGGTTTCTAACTAATCTTATGCATGCAATACGTGTGTTTGAGTCGTTGGTTGAACATTTAGGTCATTTTCGTCCTCCCTATGCTTATTCTTGTCAAATTAGGGTTTCTAATCAATCTTGTGCATCCAATTGGTGTGTTTGTGTCATTGGGTGAATATTGAGGTCATTTTTGCCCTCCCTAGGCTTATTCTTGTGCAACTATAGTTTCTAACCAATCTTGTGCATCCAATAGGAGTGTTTGTGTCATTGGATGAACAATTATGTCATTTTCGTCCTCCCTAGGCTTATTCTTGTCCAGTTAGGTTTTCTTACCAAAATTGTGTATCCAATAGGTCATTTTCGTCTTCCATGGGCTTATTCTTGTCCAACTAGGGTTTTTAACCAATCTTGTGCATCCAATAGGTGGGTTTGTGTCATTGGATGAACATTTAGGTCATTTTAGTCCTCCCGACACTTAATCATGTCCAATTAGTGTTTTTAACCAATCTTGTGCATCCAATAGTTGTGTGATTGGATGAACATTTAGGTCATTTTCGTCCTCCCGAGGCTTATTTTTGGCCAATTAGGGTTTCTAACCAATCTTGTGCATTTCATACGTGTGTTTGTATCATTGGATGAACTAACCAATCTTGTGCATCCAATAGGTGAGCTTGTGTCATTGGATGAATAATTAAGTCATTTTCGTCTTCCCTAGGCTTATTCTTGCCCAATTACGGTTTCGAACCTATCTTATGCATCCAATAGGTGGGTTTGTGTCATTGGATGAACATTTAGGTCATTTTCGTCCTCCCTAGGCTTATTTTTGTCCAATTAGGGTTTCTAACCAATCTTGTGCGTTTCATACGTGTGTTTGTATCATTGGATGAACAATTAGGTCCTCCATAGGCTTATTCTTGTCCAATTAGGGTTTCTAACCAATCTTGTGCCTCCAATAGGTGTTATTGTGTCATCGGATGAATAATTAGGTCATAATCGTCTTCCCTAGGCTTATTCTTGTCCAATTAGGGTTTCTAACCTATCTTATGCATCGAATTGGTGGGTTTGTGTCAATGGATGAACAATTAGCTCATTTTGGTCCTCCCTACGCTTATTCTTGTCCAATTATGGTTTCTAACCAATCTTGTGCATCCAATAGGAGTGTTTGTGTCATTCGATGAACAATTATGTCATTTTCGTCCTCCCTAGGCTTACTCTTGTCCAATTAGGGTTTCTAACCAATCTTATGCATGCAATACGTGTGTTTGAGTAGTTGGATGAACAATTATGTCATTTTTGTCCTCCCTAGGCTTATTCTTGTCCAATTAGGGTTTCTAACCAATCTTGTGCATGCAATAGGTGTGTTTGTGTCATTGGATGAACATTTAGGTGATTTTCGTCCTCCCTAGGCTTATTCTGGTCCAATTAGGGTTTCTAACCAATGTTGTGCATGCAATTGGTGTGTATGTGTGACTGGATGAACATTTAGGTCATTTCTTCCTCCCTAGCCTTATTCTTTTCCAATTAGGATTTCTAACCAATCTTGTGCATCCAACTGGTGTGTTTGTGTCATTGGATGAATATTGAGGTCATTTTTCATCTCCCTAGGCTTATTCTTGAGCAATTAGGGGTTCTAACCTATCTTGTGCATCCAATAGGTGGGTTTGTGTCATTGGATGAACAATTAGGTCATTTTCATCGTCCCTAGGCTTATTGTTGTCCAATTAGGGTTTCGAACCAATCTTGTGCATCCAATAGGCGTCTTTGTGTCATTGGCTGAATAATTAGGTCGTTTTCGTCTTCCCTTGTCTTATTCTTGTCCAATTAGGGTTTCTAACCTATCTTATGCATCCACTTGGTAGGTTTGTATCATTGGATAAACAATTAGGTCATTTTCGTCCTCCGTACGCTTATTATTTTCCAATTAGGGTTTCTAACCAGTCTTGTTCATCCAATAGTTGTGTTTGTGTCATTGGATGAACATTTAGGTCTCTTTCGTCCTCTGGAGGCTTACTCTTGTCCATTTAGGGTTCCTAACTAAGCTTGTGCATTTAATACGTGTGTTTGTGTCATTGGATGAACATTTAAGTCATTTTCGTCTTCCCTAGCATTATTCTTGTCCAATTAGGATTTTTAACCAGTCTTGTGCATCTAATAGGTGTGTTTGTGTCATTGGATGAACATTTAGGTCTTTTACGTCCTCCCTACACTTAATCATGTCCAATTAGGGTTTTTAACCAATCTTGTGCAGCCAATAGTTGTGTTTGAGCCATTGGTAGAACATTTAGGTCATTTTCGTCCTCAAAAGGCTTATTCTTGTCCAATTAGGGTTTCTAACCAATCTTGTGCGTTTAATACCTGTGTTTGTGTAATTGGATGAACATTTAGCTCATTTTTGACCTCCCTAGGCTTATTCTTGTCCAATTAGGGTTTTAATAAATCTTATGCATTTAGGTCATTTAGGTCATTTTCGTCCTCCCGAAGCCTATTCTTGTCTAATTAGGGTTTCTAACCAATCTTGTGCACTTAGGTCATTTTCGTCTTCCCTAGGCTTATTCTTTTCCAATTAGGGTTTCTAACCTATCTTATGCATCCAATAGGTGGGTTTGTGTCATTGGATGAACAATTAAGTCATTATCGTCCTCAATACGCTTATTCTTGTCCAATTAGGGTTTCTAACCAATCTTGTGCATTTAATACGTGAGTTTGTGTCATTGGATGAACATTTAGGTCATTTTCGTCTTCCCTGGGCTTATTCTTGTCCAATTAGGGTTTTTAACCAATCTTGTGCATCCAATAGGTGGTTTTGTGTCATTAGATGAACATTTAGGTCATTTTTGTTCTCCCGAGGCTTATTCTTGTCCAGTTAGGGTTTCTAACCAATCTTGTGCATTTAATACATGTGTTTGTATCATTGGATGAACAATTAGGTCCTTTTCGTCTTCCATAGGCTTATTCTTGTCCAATTAGGGTTTCTAACCAATCTTATGCATCCAATAGGTGGGTTTGTGTCATTGGATGAACATTTAGGTCATTTTCGTCCTCCCTACGCTTATTCTTGTCCAATTAGGGTTTCTAACCAATAGGTCTGTTTGTGTCATTGGATGAACATTTAGGTCTTTTTAGTCCTTTGGAGGCTTACTCTTGTCCATTTAGGGTTCCTAACCTAGCTAGTGCATTTAATACGTGTGTTTGTGCATTTTCGTCTTCCCTAGGATTATTCTGGTCCAGTTAGGGTTTTTAACCAGTCTTGTGCATCTAATAGATGTGTTTGTGTCATTGGATGAACATTTAGGTCATTTATGTCCTCCCTCCACTTAATCATGTCCAATTAGGGTTTCAAACAAATCTTGTCCATCCAATAGGTGTGTTTGTGTCATTGGATGAATAATTAGTTCATTTTCGTCTTCCCTAGGCTTATTCTTGTGCAATTAGGGTTTCTAACCTATCTTATGCATCCAATAGGTGTGTTTGTGTCATTGGATGAACAATTAGGTCATTATGTCCTCCCTACGCTTATTCTTGTCCAATTAGGGTTTCTAACCAATCTTGTGCATCCAATAGGTGTGTTTATGTCATTAGATGAATAATTAGGTCATTTTCGTCTTCCCTAGGCTTATTCTTGTCCAATTAGGGTTTCTAACCTATCTTATGCATCCAATAGGTGGGTTTGTGTCATTGGATGAACATTTAGGTCATTTTCGTCCTTCCTAGGCTTATTTTTGTCCAATTAGGGTTTCTAACCAATCTTGTGCGTTTCATACGTGTGTTTGTATCATTGGATGAACAATTAGGCTTATTCTTATCCAATAAGGGTTTCTAACCTATCTTATGCATCCAATAGGTGCGTTTGTGTCATTGGATGAACAATTAGGTCATTATGTCCTCCCTACGCTTATTCATGTCCAATTAGGGTTTCTAACCAAAATTGTGCATCCAACAGGTGTGTTTGTGTCATTGGAGGAACATTTAGGTCATTTTCGTCCTCCCGAAGCCTATTCTTGTCCAATTAGGGTTTCTAAGCAATCTTGTGCATTTAATACATGTGTTTGTGTCATTGGATGAACATTTAGGTCATTTTCGTGTTCCCTTGGATTATTCTTGTCCAATTAGGGTTTTTAACATGTCTTGTGCACCCAATAGGTATGTTTGTGTCATTGGACGAACAATTAGATCGTTTTCGTCCTCCCTACACTAAATCATGTCCAATTAGGGTTTTTAACCAATCTTGTGCATCCAATAGTTGTGTTTGTGTCGTTGGTTGAACATTTAGGTCACTTTCGTCCTCCATACGCTTATTCTTGTCCAATTAGGGTTTTTAACCAATCTTGTGCATCCCATAGGTGGGTTTGTGTCATTGGATGAACATTCAGGTCATTTTCGTCCTCCCTACACTAAATCATGTCCAATTAGGGTTTTTAACCAAAATTGTGCATCCAATAGGTGTGTTTGTCATTGGAATAACATTTAGGTCATTTTCATCTTCCATAGGCTTATTCTTGTCCAATTAGGATTTCTAACCAATCTTGTGCATCAAATATGTGGGGTTGTGTCATTGGATGAACAATTAGGTCATTTTCGTCCTCCCTAGGCTTATTCTTGTCCAATTAGGGGTTCTAACCTATCTTATGCATCCAATATTTGTGTTTGTGTCATTGGATGAACAATTATGTCATTTTCGTCCTCCCTAGGCTTATTCTTGTCCAATTAGGGTTTCTAACCAAAATTGTGCATCCAACAGGTGTGTTTGTGTCATTGGATGAACATTTAGGTCATTTTCGTCCTCCCGAAGCATATTCTTGTCCAGTTAGTGTTTCTAACCAATCTTGGGCATCCAATAGGTGTGTTTGTGTCATTGGATGAATAATTAGGTCATTTTCGTCTTCCCTAGGCTTATTCTTGTCCAATTAGGGTTTCTAACCTATCTTATGCATCGAATAGGTGGGTTTGTGTCATTGGATGAACAATTATGTCATTTTCGTCCTCCCTACGCTTATTCTTGTCCAATTAGGGTTTCTAACCAAAATTGTGCATCCAACATGTGTGTTTGTGTCATTGGATGAACATTTAGGTCATTTTCGTCCTCCCGAAGCCTATTCTTGTCCAATCTTGTGCATTTAATACGTGTGTTTGTGTCATTGGATGAACATTTAGGTCATTTTCGTCTTCCCTGGGCTTTTTCTTGTCCAATCAGGGTTTCTAACCAAGCTTGTGCATCCAATAGTTGTGTTTGAGTCGTTGGTTGAACATTTAGGTCGTTTTCGTCCACCCTACACTAAATTATGTCCAATTAGGGTTTTTAACCAATCTTTTGCATCCAATTAGGGTTTCTAACCAATCTTGTGCATTTAATACGTGTGTTTGTGTCATTGGATTAACAATTAGCTCATTTTCGACATGCCTAGGCTTATTCTTGTCCAATTAGGGTCTCTAACCAATCTTATGCATCCAATATGTGTGTTTGTGTCATTGGATGAACAATTATGTCATTTTCGTCCTCCCTAGGCTTATTCTTGTCCAATTAGGGTTTCTAACCAAAATTGTGCATCCAACAGGTGTGTTTGTGTCATTGGATGAACATTTAGGTCATTTTCGTCCTCCCGAAGCATATTCTTGTCCAGTTAGTGTTTCTAACCAATCTTGTGCATTCAATAGGTGTGTTTGTGTCATTGGATGAATAATTAGGTTATTTTCGTCTTCCCTAGGCTTATTCTTGTCGAATTAGGGTTTCTAACCTATCTTATGCATCGAATAGGTGGGTTTGTGTCATTGGATGAACAATTATGTCATTTTCGTCCTCCCTACGCTTATTCTTGTCCAATTAGGGTTTCTAACCAAAATTGTGCATCCAACATGTGTGTTTGTGTCATTGGATGAACATTTAAGTCATTTTCGTCCTCCCGAAGCCTATTCTTGTCCAATCTTGTGCATTTAATACGTGTGTTTGTGTCATTGGATGAACATTTAGGTCATTTTCGTCTTCCATGGGCTTTTTCTTGTCCAATCAGGGTTTCTAACCAAGCTTGTGCATCCAATAGTTGTGTTTGAGTCGTTGGTTGATCATTTAGGTCGTTTTCGTCCACCCTACACTAAATCATGTCCAATTAGGGTTTTTAACCAATCTTTTGCATCCAATTAGGGTTTCTAACCAATCTTGTGCATTTAATACATGTGTTTGTATCATTGGATTAACAATTAGCTCATTTTCGACATGCCTAGGCTTATTCTTGTCCAATTAGGGTCTCTAACCAATCTTCTGCATCCAATAGGTGTGTTTGTGTCATTGGATGAACAATTATGTCATTTTCGTCCTCCCTAGACGTATTCTTTTCCAATTATGGTTTCTAACCAAAATTGTGGATCCAGCAGGTGTGTTTGTGTCATTGGATGAACATTTAGGTTATTTTCGTCCTCCCGAAGCCTATTCTTGTGCAATTAGGGTTTCTAACCAATCTTGTGCATTTAATACGTGTGTTTGTGTCATTGGATGAACATTTAGGTCATTTTCGTCTTCCCTAGGCTTATTGTTGTCCAATAAGGGTTTTTAGGCAATCTTGTGCATCCCATAGGTGGGTTTGTTTCAGTCGACGATCATTTAGGTCATTTTCGTCCTCCCTACACTTAATCGTGTCGAATTAGGGTTTTTAACCAAAATTGTGCATGCAATAGGTATGTTTGTGACATTAGATCAACATTTAGGTCATTTTCGTCCTCCCGAGGTTAATTCTTGTCCAATTAGGGTTTCTAACCAATCTTGTGCATTTAATACGTGTGTTTGTATGATTGGATGAACAATTTGGTCATTTTCGTACTCCCTAGGCTTATTCTTGTCCAATTAGGGTTTCTAACCAATGTTGTGCATCCAATAGGTGTGTTTGTGTCACTAGATGAATAATTAGGTTATTTTTGTCTTCCCTAGGCTTATTCCTGTCCAATTAGGGTTTCTAACCAATCTTATGCATCGAATAGGTGGGTTTGTGTTGTTGGATGAACATATATGTCATTTTCCTCCTCCCTACCCTTAATCATGTCCAGTTAAGGTTTTTAACCAATCTTGTGCATCCTATAGTTGTCTTTGTGTCATTGGATGAACAATTAGGGCATTTTCTTCCTCCCTAGGCTTATTCTTTTCCAATTAGGATTTCTAACAAATCTTGTGCATCCAATTGCTGTGTTTGTGTCATTGGATGAACATTGAGGTCATTTTTGACCTCCCTAGGCTTATTCTTGTCCAATTACCAGTTCTAACCTATCTTGTGCATCCAATAGGTGGGTTTGTGTCATTGGATGAACAATTAGGTCATTTTCGTCGTTCCTAGGCTTATTCTTGTCCAATTATGGTTTCGAACCAATCTTGTGGATCCAATAGGTGTCATTGTGTCATTGGCTGAATAATTAGGTCATTTTCGTCTACCCTTGGCTTATTCTTGTCCAATTAGGGTTTCTAACCTATCTTATGCATCCAATTGGTGGGTTTGTATCATTGGATAAACAATTAGGTCTTTTTCATTCTCTGGTGGCTTACTCTTGTCCATTTAGGGTTCCAAACCAAGCTTGTGGATGTAATACATGTGTTTGTGTCTTTGGATGAACATTTAGGTCATTTTCGTCTTCCCTAGGATTATTCTTGTCCAATTACGGTTTTTAACCAATCTTGTGCATCCCATAGGTCGGTTTGTGTCATTGGATGAACATTCAGGTCATTTTCGTCCTCCCTACACTTAATCATTTCCAATTAGGGTTTTTAACCAAAATTGTGCGTCCAATAGGTGTGTTTGTGTCATTGGAATAACATTTAGGTCATTTTCATCTTCCATAGGCTTATTCTTGTCCAATTAGGGTTTCTAACCAATCTTGTGCATCCAATATGTGGGTTTGTGTCGTTGGATGAACAATTAGGTCATTTTCGTCCTCCCTAGGCTTATTCTTGTCCAAATAGGGTTTCTAACCAAAATTGTGCATCCAACAGGTGTGTTTGTGTCATTGGATGAACATTTAGGTCTTTTTCATTCTCTGGAGGCTTACTCTTGTCCATTTAGGGTTCCAAACCAAGCTTGTGGATTTAATACATGTGTTTGTGTCTTTGGATGAACATTTAGGTCATTTTCGTCTTCCCTAGGATTATTCTTGTCCAATTAGGGTTTTTAACCAATCTTGTGCATCCCATAGGTTGGTTTGTGTCATTGGATGAACCTTCAGGTCATTTTCGTCCTCCCTACACTTAATCATGTCCAATTAGGGTTTTTAACCAAAATTGTGCATCCAATAGGTGTGTTTGTCATTGGAATAACATTTAGGTCATTTTCATCTTCCATAGGCTTATTCTTGTCCAATTAGGGTTTCTAACCAATCTTGTGCATCCAATATGTGGGGTTGTGTCATTGGATGAACAATTAGGTCATTTTTGTCCTCCCTAGGCTTATTCTTGTCCAATTAGGGGTTCTAACCTATCTTATGCATCCAATATATGTGTTTGTGTCATTGGATGAACCATTATGTCATTTTCGTCCTCCCTAGGCTTATTCTTGTCCAATTAAGGTTTCTAACCAATCTTGTGCATCCAATAGGTGTGTTCGTGTCATTGGATGAATAATTAGGTCATTTTCGTCTTCCCTAGACTTATTCTTGTCCAATTACGGTTTCTAACCTATCTTATGCATCGAATAGGTGGGTTTGTGCCATTGGATGAACAATTATGTCATTTTCGTCCTCGCTACGCTTATTCTTGTCCAATTAGGGTTTCTAACCAATCTTGTGCATCCAATAGGAGTGTTTGTGACATTGGATGAACATTCAGGTCATTTTCGTCCTCCCTACACTTAATCATGTCCAATTAGGGTTTTTAACCAATCTTGTGCATCCAATAGTTGTGTTTATGTCATTGGATGAACATTTAGGTCATTTTCGTCTTCCCTAGGATTATTGTTGTCCAATTAGGGTTTTTAACAAATCTTGTGCATCCCATAGGTGGGTTTGTGTCATTGGATGAACATTCAGGTCATTTTCGTCCTCCCTACACTAAATCATGTCCAATTAGGGTTTTAACCAATCTTGTGCATCCAATAGTTGTGTTTGTGTCATTGGATGAACATTTAGGTCATTTTCGTCCTCCCGAGGCTTATTCTTCTCCAACTAGGGTTTCTAACCAATTTTGTGCATTTAATGCATGTGTTTGTATCATTGGATGAACAATTAAGTCATTTTCGTCCTCCCTATGCTTATTCTTGTCCAATTAGGGTTTCTAATCTATCTTATGCATCCAGTAGGTGCGTTTGTGTCATTGGATGAAAAATTAGGTCATTATATCCTCCCTAGGCTTATTCTTGTCCAATTAGGGTTTCTAACCAAAATTGTGCATCCAACAGGTGTGTTTGTGTCATTGGATGAACATTTAGGTATTTTCGTCCTCCTGAAGCTTATTCTTGTCCAATTAGGGTTTCTAACCAATCTTGTGCATTTAATACGTGTGTTTGTGTCATTGGATGAACATTTAGGTCATTTTCGTCTTCCATGGGCTTATTCTAGTCCAATTAGGGTTTTTAACCAATCTTGTGCAACCAATAGTGGGTTTGTGTTATTTGCTGAACATTTAGGTTATTTTCGTCCTCCCTACACTTAATCATGTCCAATTAGGGTTTTTAACCAATCTTGTGCATCCATTAGGTGGGTTTGTGTCATTGGATGAAGATTTAGGTCATTTTCGTCCTCCCGAGGCTTATTCATGTCTAGTTAGGGTTTCTAACCAATCTTGTGCATTTAATGCATGTGTTTGTACCATTGGATGAAGAATTAAGTCATTTTCGTCCTCCCTATGCTTATTCTTGTCCAATTAGGGTTTCTAACCAATCTTGTGCATCCAATAGGAGTGTTTGTGTCATTGGATGAACAATTATGTCATTTTCGTATTCCCTAGGCTTATTCTTCTCCAATTAGGGTTTCTAACCAATCTTGTGCATCCAATAGGTGTGTTTGTGTGATTGGATGAATAATTAGGTCATTTTCGTCTTCCCTAGGATTATTCTTGTCCAATAAGGGTTTCTAACCTATCTTATGCATCTAATAGGTGCGTTTGTGTCATTGGTTGAACAATTAGGTCATTATGTCCTCCATACGCTTATTCTTGTCCAATTAGGGTTTCTAAGCAATCTTGTGCATTTAATACGTGTGTTTGTGTCAATTGATGAACATTTAGGTCATTTTCGTCTTCCCTGGGCTTATTCTTGTCCAATCGGGGTTTCTAACCAAGCTTGTGCATTTAATACGTGTGTTTGTGTAATTGGATGAACATTTAGGTCATTTTCGTGTTCCCTAGGATTATTCTTGTCCAATTAGGGTTTTTAACCAGTCATGTGCATCCAATAGGCGTGTTTGTGTCATTGGATGAACATTTAGGTCGTTTCCGCCCTCCCTACACTTAATCATGTCCAATTAGGATTTTTAACCAATCTTGTGCATCCAAAAGTTGTGCTTGAGTCGTTGGTTGAACATTTAGGTCATTTTCGTCCTCCCGAAGCCTAGTCTTGTCCAATTAGGGTTTCTAACCAATCTTTTGCATTTAATACGAGTGTTTGTGTCATTGGATGTACATTTAGGTCATTTTCGTCTTCCCTAGGCTTATTCTTGTCCAATTAGGGTTTCTAACCTATCTTATGCATCGAATAGGTGGGTTTGTGTCATTGGATGAACAATTATGTCATTTTCGTCCTCCCTACGCTTATTCTTGTCCAATTAGGGTTTGTAACCAATCTTGTGCATCCTATAGGTGTGTTTGTGTCATTGGATGAACATTTAGGTCATTTTCATCCTCCCTACACTTAATCATGTCCAATTAGGGTTTTTAACCAATCTTGTGTATCCAATAGATGTGTTTGTTTCATTGGATGAACATTTAGGTCATTTTCGTCCTCCCGAGGCTTATTCTTGTCTAGTTAGGGTTTCTAACCAATCTTGTGCATTTAATGCATGTGTTTGTATCATTGGATGAACAATTAAGTCATTTTCGTCCTCCCTATGCGTATTCTTTTCCAATTAGGGTTTCTAACTAATCTTGTGCATCCAATAGGAGTGTTTGTGTCATTGGATGAACAATTATGTCATTTTCGTCTTCCCTAGGCTTATTCTTGTCCAATAAGGGTTTCTAACCTATCTTATGCATCCAATAGGTGCGTTTGTGTCATTGGATGAACAATTAAGTCATTTTTGTCCTCCCTATGCTTATTCTTCTCCAATTAGGGTTTCTAACCAATCTTGTGCATCCAATAGGTGTGCTTGTGTGATTGGATGAATAATTAGGTCATTTTCGTCTTCCCTAGGCTTATTCTTGTCCAATAAGGGTTTCTAACCTATCTTATGCATCCAATAGGTGCGTTTGTGTCATTGGATGAACAATTAGGTCATTATGTCCTCCCTACTCTTATTCTTGTCCAATTAGGGTTTCTAACCAAAATTGTGCATCCAACAGGTGTGCTTGTGTCATTGGATGAACATTTAGGTCATTTTCGTCCTCCCGGAGCTTATTCTTGTCCAATTAGGGTTTCTAACCAATCTTGTGCATTTAATACATGTGTTTGTTCCATTGCATCAACATTTAGGTCATTTTCGTCTTCCCTGGGCTTATTCTAGTCCAATTAGGGTTTTTAACCAATCTTGTGCATCCAGTAGGTGGGTTTGTGTCATTGGATGAACATTTAGGTCATTTTCGTCCTCCCTACACTTAATCATGTCCAATTATGGTTTTTAACCAATCTTGTGCATCCAATAGTTGTGTTTATGTCATTGGATGAACATTTACGTCATTTTCGTCCTCCCGAGGCTTATTCTTGTCTGGTTAGGATTTCTAACCAATCTTGTGCATTTAATGCATGTGTTTGTATCATTGGATGAATAATTAAGTCATTTTCGTCCTCCCTATGCTTAGTCTTGCCCAATTAGGGTTTCTAACCAATCTTGTGCATCCAATAGGTGTGTTTGTGTCATTGGATAAACAATTATGTCATTTTCGTCCTCCCTAGGCTTATTCTTGTCCAATAACAGTTTCTAACCAAAATTGTGCATCCAACAGCTGTGTTTGTGTCATTGGATGAACATTTAGGTTATTTTCGTCTTCCCTGGACTTATTCTTGTCCAATTAGGGTTTCTAACCTATCTTATGCATCGAATAGGTGGGTTTGTGTCATTGGATAAACAATTATGTCATTTTCGTCCTCCCTATGCTTATTCTTGTCCAATAAGAGTTTCTAACCAATCTTGTGCATCCAATAGGAGTGTTTGTGTCATCGGATGAACAATTATGTCATTTTCGTCCTCCCTAGGCTTATTCTTGTCCAATTAGAGTTTCTTACCAAAATGGTGCATCCAATAGGTGTGTTTGTGTCATTGGATGAACATTTAGGTATTTTCGTCCTCCCGAAGCTTATTCTTGTCCAATTAGGGTTTCTAACCAATCTTGTGCATTTAATATGTGTTTGTGTCATTGGATGAACATTTAAGTCATTTTCATCTTCCCTGCGCTTATTCTAGTCCAATTAGGGTTTTTAACCAATCTTGTGCATCCAATAGGTTTTTTTGTGTCATTGGATGAACATTTAGGTCATTTTCGTCCTCCCTACACTTAATGATGTCCAATTTGGGTTTTTAACCAATCTTGTGCATCCAATAGTTGTGTTTGTGTCATTGGATGAACAATTATGTCATTTTCGTCTTCCCTAGGCTTATTCTTCTCCAATTACGGTTTCTAACGAATCTTGTACATCCAATAGGTGTGTTTGTGTGATTGGATGAATAATTAGGTCATTTTCGTCTTCCCTAGGCTTATTCTTGTCCAATAAGGGTTTCTAACCTATCTTATGCATTCAATAGGTGCGTTTGTGTCATTGGATGAACAATTAGGTCATTATGTCCTCCCTACGCTTATTCTTGTCCAATTAGGGTTTCTAACCAAAATTGTGCATCCAATAGGTGTGTTTGTGTCATTGGATGAACATTTAGGTCATTTTTGTCCTCCCGAAGCCTATTCTCCTCCAATTAAAGTTTCTAACCAATCTTGTGCATTTAATACGTGTGTTTGTATCATTGGATGAACATTTAGGTCATTTTCGTCTTCCTTGGGCTTATTCTAGTCCAATTAGGGTTTCTAACCAATCTTGTGCTTTTAATACGTGTGTTTGTATCATTGGATGAACATTGAGGTCATTTTTGACCTACCTAGGCTTATTCTTGTCCAATTAGGGGTTCTAACCTATCTTGTGCATCCAATAGGTCGGTTTGCGTCATTGGATTAACAATTAGGTCATTTTCGTCGTCCCTAGGCTTATTCTTGTCCAATTAGGGTTTCAAACCAATCTTGTGCATCGAATAGGTGTCTTCGTGTCATTGGCTGAATAATTAGGTCATTTTTGTCTTCCCTAGGCTTATTCTTGTCCAATTAGGGTTTCTAATCTATCTTATGCATCCACTTGGTGGGTTTGTATCCTTGGATAAACAATTAGGTAATTTTCGTTCTACCTACGCTTATTCTTGTCCAATTAGGGTTTCTAACCACTCTTGTGCATCCAATAGGTGTGGTTGTGTCATTGGATGAACATTTAGGTCATTTTCGTCCTCCTGAAGCCTATTCTTGTCCAATTAGGGTTTCTAACCAATCTTGTGCATTTAATATGTGTGTTTGTGTCATTGGAAGAACATTTAGGTCATTTTCGTCTTCCATAGGCTTATTCTTGTCCAATTAGGGTTTCTAACCAATCCTGTGCATCCAATAGGTGTGTTTGTGTCATTGGATGAACAATTATGTCATTTACGTCCTCCCTAGGCTTATTCTTGTCCAATTAGGGTTTCTAACCTATCTTATGCATCCATTATGTGGGTTTGTGTCATTGGATGAACAATTATGTCATTTTCGTCCTACCCTAGCCTTATTCTTGTCCGATTAGGGTTTCTAACCAATCTTCTGCTTCCAATAGGTGTGTTTGTGTCATTGGATGAATAATTAGGTCAGTTTCGTTTTCCCTAGGCTTATTCTTGTCCATTTAGGGTTTCTAACCTATCTTATGCATCGAATCGGTGTGTTTGTGTCATTGGATGAACAATTAGCTCATTTTCGTCCTCCATACGCCTATTCTTGTCCAATTATGGTTTCTAACCAATCTTGTGCATGCAATAGGAGTGTTTGTGTCATTGGATGAACAATTATGTCGTTTTCGTCCTCCCAAGGATTATTCTTGTCCAATCAGGGTTTCTTACCAAAATTGTGTATCCAATATGTGTGTTTGTGTCATTGGATGAACATTTAGGTCATTTTCGTCCTACCGAAGCTTATTCTTGTCCAATTATGGTTTCTAACCAATCTTGTGCATTTAATATGTGTGTTTGTGTCATTGGATGACCATTTAGGTCATTTTCGTCTTGCATGGGCTTATTCTTGTCCAATTATGGTTTTTAACCAATCTTTTGCATCCAATATGTGGGTTTGTGTCATTGGATGAATATTTAGGTCATTTTCGTCCTCCCTACACTGAATCATGTCCAATTAGGGGTTTTAACCAATCTTGTGCATCCAATAGTTGTGTTTGTGTCATTGGATGAACATTTTAGTCATTTTCTTCCTCCCGAGGCTTATTTTTGTCCAATTAGGGTTTCTAACCAATCTTGTGCATTTCATACGTGTGTTTGTATCATTGGATGAACTATTAGGTGAGTTTCGTCCTCCCAAGGCTTATTCTTGTCCAATTAGGGTTTCTAACCAATCTTGTCCATCCAATAGGTGTGCTTGTGTCATTGGATGAATAATTAGGTCATTTTCGTCATCCGTAGGCTTATTTTTGTCCAATTAGGGTTTCTAACCTATCTTATGCATCCAATAGGTGGGTTTGTGTCATTGGATGAACATTTAGGTCATTTTCGTCCTCCCTAGGCTTATTTTTGTCCAATTAGGGTTTCTAACCAACCTTGTGCATTTCATACGTGTGTTTGTATCATTAGATGAACTATTAGGTCAGTTTCGTCCTCCCTAGGCTTATTCTTGTCCAATTAGGGTTTCTAACCCATCTTGTCCATCCAATAGGTGTGCTTGTGTCATTGGATGAATAATTAGGTCATTTTCGTCATCCCTAGGCTTATTCTTGTCCATTTATGGTTTCTAACCAATCTTGTGCATCCAATAGGTGTGTTTGTGTCATTGGATGAACAATTATGTCATTTTCGTCCTCCCTAGGCTTATTCTTGTCCAATTAGGGTTTCTAATCAATCTCGTGCATCCAATAGGTGTGTTTGTGTCATTGGATGAATAATTAGGTCATTTTCGTCTTCCCTAGGCTTATTCTTGTCCAATTATGGTTTCTAACCTATCTTATGCATCGAATTGGTGGGTTTGTGTCATTGGATGAACAATTAGCTCATTTTGGTCCTCCCTACGCTTATTCTTGTCCAATTATGGTTTCTAACCAATCTTGTGCATCCAATAGGAGTGTTTGTGTCGTTGGATGAACAATTATGTCATTTTCGTCCTCCTTAGGCTTATTCTAGTCAAATTAGGGTTTCTAACCAATCTTATGCATGCAATACGTGTGTTTGAGTCGTTGGTTGAACATGTAGGTCATTTTCATCCTCCCTATGCTTATTCTTGTCAAATTAGGGTTTCTAACCGATCTTGTGCATTATAATACGTGTGTTTGTGTCATTGGATGAACATTTAGGTCATTTTTGAGCTCCCTAGGCTTATTCTTGTCCAATTAGGGTTTCTAACCAATCTTGTGCATCCAATAGGTGTGGTTGTGTCATTGGAAGAACAATTAGGTCATTTTCATCCTCCCTAGGCTTACTCTTTTCCAATTAGGGTTTCTAACCAATCTTGTTCATCCAATAAGAGTGTTTGTGTCATTGGATGAACAATTAGGTCATTTTTGTCCTCCCTAGGCTTATTCTTGTCCAATTAGGGTTTCTAACCAATCTTGTGCATCCAATAGGTGTGTTTGTGTCATTGGATGAACATTTCGGTCATTTTCGTCCTCCCTAGGCTTATTCTTGTCCAATTAGGGTTTCTAACCAATCTTGTGCATGCAATTGGTGTGTATGTGTCATTGGATGAACATTTAGGTCATTTTCGTTCTTTGGAGGCTTACTGTTGTCCATTTAGGGTTTCTATCCAATCTTGTGCATTTAATACGTGTGTTTGTATCATTGGATGAACAATTAGGTCATTTCTTCCTCCCTAGGCTTATTCTTTTCCAATTAGGATTTCTAACCAATCTTTTGCATCCAATTGGTGTGTTTGTGTCATTGGATGAATATTTAGGCAGTTTGAGCAATTAGGGGTTCTAACCTATCTTGTGCATCCAATAGGTGGGTTTGTGTCATTGGATGAACAATTAGGTCATTTTCGTCGTCCCTAGGCTTATTATTGTCCAATTAGGGTTTCGAACCAATCTTGTGCATACAATAGGTGTCTTTGTGTCATTGGCTGAATAATTAGGTCATTTTCGTCTTCCCTTGTCTTATTCTTGTCCAATTAGGGTTTCTAACCAATCTTATGCATCCACTTGGTAGGTTTGTATCATTGGATAAACAATTAGGTCATTTTCGTCCTCCCTACGCTTATTATTGTCCAATTAGGGTTTCTAACCAATCTTGTTCATCCAATAGGTGTGTTTGTGTCATTGGATGAACATTTAGGTCTTTTTCGTCCTCTGGAGGCTTACTCTTGTCCATTTAGGGTTCCTAACCAAGGTTGTGCATTTAATATGTGTGTTTGTGTCAATGGATGAACATTTAGTCATTTTCGTCTTACCTAGGCTTATTCATGTCCAATTAGGGTTTCTAACCAATCTTGTGCATTTCATACCTGTGTTTGTATCATTGGATGAACAATTAGGTCATTTTCATCCTCCCTAGGCTTATTCTTGTCCAATTAGGGTTTCTAACCAATATTGTGCATTTAATATGTGTGTTTGTGTCATTGGATGAACATTTAGTTCATTTTCGTCTTCCATAGGCTTATTCTTGTCCAATTAGGGTTTCTAACCAATCTTGTGCATCCAATAGGTGTGTTTGTGTCATTGGATGAACATTTAGGTCTTTTACCTCCTCCCTCCACTTAATCATGTCCAATTAGGGTTTTTAACCAATCTTGTGCAGCCAATAGTTGTGTTTGAGTCATTATTAGAACATTTAGGTCATTTTCGTCCTCAAAAGGCTTATTCTTGTCCAATTAGGGTTTCTAACCAATCTTGTGCATTTAATTCGTGTGTTTGTGTAATTGGTTGAACATTTACCTCATTTTTGACCTCCCTAGGCTTATTCTTGTCCAATTACGGTTTTAATCAATCTTGTGCGTCCAATAGGTTTGTTTGTGTCATTGGATGAACAATTAGGTCTTTTTCATCCTCCCTAGGCTTATTCTTGTCCAATTAGGGTTTCTAACCAATCTTGTGCATCAAATAGGAGTGTTTGTGTCATTGGATGAACAATTATGTTATTTTCGTCCTCCCTAGGCTTATTCTTGTCCAATTAGGGTTTCTAACTAATCTTGTGCATCCAATAGGTGTCTTTGTGTCATTGGATGAATAATTAGGTCATTTTTGTCTTCCCTAGGCTTATTTTGGTGCAATTAGGGTTTCTAACCTATCTTATACATCCAATAGGTGCGATTGTGTCATTCGATGAACAATTAGGTCATTATGTCCTCCCCACGCTTATTCTTGTCCAATTAGGGTTTCTAACCAATCTTGTGCATCCAATAGGTGTGTTTGTGTCACTGGATGAACATTTAGGTCATTTTTGTCCTCCCTTGGCTTATTCTTGTCCAATTAGGGTTTTCAACCAATCTTGTGCATCGAATAAGTTCGTTTGTGTCATTGGATGAACAATTAGGTCATTTTCATCCTCCCTAAGCTTATTCTTGTCCAATTAGGGTTTTCAACCAATCTTGTGCATCCAATAGGTGTGTTTGTCTCATTGGATGAACATTTATGTCATTTTCGTGCTCCCTACACTTAATAATGTCCAGTTAAGGTTTTTAACCAATCTTGTGCATCCAATAGTTGTGTTTGTGTCATTGGAGGAACAATTAGGTCATTTTCTTCCTCCCTAGGCATATTGTTGTCCATTTAAGGTTTCTAACCAATCTTGTGCATCCAATAGGTGTGTTTGTGTCATGGGATGAATAATTAGGTCATTTTTGTCTTCCCTAGGCTTATTCTTGTCCAATTAGGGTTTCTAACCTCTTATGCATCCAGTAGGTGCGTTTGTGTCATTGGATGAACAATTAGGTCATTATGTCCTCCCTACGCTTATTCTTGTCCAATTAGGGTTTCTAACCAATCTTGTGCATGTAATAGGTGTGTTTGTGTCACTGGATGAACATTTAGGTCTTTTTCGTCCTCTAGAGGCTTACTCTTGTCCATTTAGGGTTCTTAACCAAGCATGTGCATTTCATACGTGTGTTTGTGTCATCGGATGAACATTTAAGTCATTTTCGTCTTCCCTAGGATTATTCTTGTCCATAGGTGTTTTTGTGTCATTGGATGAACATTTAGGTGATTTTCGTTCTCTAGAGGCTTACTGTTGTCCATTTACGGTTTCTAACCAATCTTGTGCTTTTAATACGTGTGTTTGTATCATTGGATGAACATTGAGGTCATTTTTGACCTACCTAGGCTTATTCTTGTCCAATTAGGGGTTCTAACCTATCTTGTGCATCCAATAGGTGGGTTTGCGTCATTGGATTAACAATTAGGTCATTTTCGTCGTCCCTAGGCTTATTCTTGTCCAATTAGGGTTTCAAACCAATCTTGTGCATCGAATAGGTGTCTTCGTGTCATTGGCTGAATAATTATGACATTTTTGTCTTCCCTAGGCTTATTCTTGTCCAATTAGGGTTTCTAATCTATCTTATGCATCCACTTGGTGGGTTTGTATCGTTGGATAGACAATTAGGTCATTTTCGTTCTACCTACGCTTATTCTTGTCCAATTAGGGTTTCTAACCACTCTTGTGCATCCAATAGGTGTGGTTGTGTCATTGGATGAACATTTAGGTCATTTTCGTCCTCCTGAAGCCTATTCTTGTCCAATTAGGGTTTCTAACCAATCTTGTGCATTTAATATGTGTGTTTGTGTCATTGGAAGAACATTTAGGTCATTTTCGTCTTCCATAGGCTTTTTCTTGTCCAATTAGGGTTTCTAACCAATCTTGTGCATCCAATAGGTGTGTTTGTGTGATTGGATGAACAATTAGGTTATTATCGTCCTCCCTAGGCTTATTCTTGTCCAATTAGGGTTTCTAACCAATCTTGTGCATCCAATAGGTGTGTTTGTGTCATTGGATGAACAATTATGTCATTTACGTCCTCCCTAGGCTTATTCTTGTCCAATTAGGGTTTCTAACCTATCTTATGCATCCATTATGTGGGTTTGTGTCATTGGATGAACAATTATGTCATTTTCGTCCTACCCTAGCCTTATTCTTGTCCGATTAGGGTTTCTAACCAATCTTGTGCTTCCAATAGGTGTGTTTGTGTCATTGGATGAATAATTAGGTCATTTTCGTTTTCCCTAGGCTTATTCTTGTCCAATTAGGGATTCTTACCACAATTGTGTATCCAATAGGTGTGTTTGTGTCATTGGATGATCATTTAGGTCATTTTTGTCCTCCAGAAGCCTATTCTTGTCCAATTATGGTTTCTAACCAATCTTCCCTGGGCTTATTCTTGTCCAATTAGGGTTTTTAACCAATCTTGTGCATCCAATAGTTGTGTTTGTGTCATTCGATAAACATTTAGGTTATTTTCGTCCAATTAGGGTTTCTAACCAATCTTGTGCATTTCATACGTGTGTTTGTATCATTGGATGAACAATTAGGTCATTTTCGTGCTCCCTAGGCATATTGTTGTCCAATTAGGGTTTCTAACCAATCTTGTGCATCCAATAGGTGTGTTTGTGTCATTGGATGAATAATTAGGTCATTTTCGTCCTCCTTACGCTTATTCTTGTCCAATTATGGTTTCTAACCAATATTGTGCATCCAAGAGGAGTGTTTGTGTCATTGGATAAACAATTATGTCATTTTCGTCATCCCTATCCTTATTCTTGTCCAATTAGGGTTTCTAAACAATCTTGTGCATGCAATAGGTGTGTTTGAGTCGTTGGTTGAACATTGAGGTCATTTTCGTCCTCCCTACGCTTATTCTTGTCAAATTTGGGACTCTAACCAATCTTGTGCATTTAATACGTCTGATTGTGTCATTGGATGAACATTTAGGTCACTTTCGACCTCCCAAGGCTTATTCTTATCCAATTAGGGTTTCTAACCAATCTTGTGCATGCAATAGGTGTGTTTGTGTCATTGGATGAACATTTAGGTCATTTTCGTCCTCCCTAGGCTTATTCTTGTCCAATTAGGGTTTCTAACCTATCTTGTGCATGCAATAGGTGTATTTGTGTCATTCGATGAACATTTATGTCATTTTCGTTCTTTGGAGGCTTACTGTTATCCATTTAGGGTTTCTAACCAATCATGTGCATTTAATACGGGTTTTTGTATCATTGGATGAACAATTAGGTAATTTCTTCCTCCCTAGGCTTATTCTTTTCCAATTAGGATTTCTAACCAATCTTGTGCATCCAATTGGTGTGTTTGTGTCATTGGGTGAATATTGAGGTCATTTTTGACCTCCCTAGGCTTATTCTTGTGCTATTATAGTTTCTAACCAATCTTGTGCATCCAATAGGAGTGTTTGTGTCATTGGATGAACAATTATGTCATTTTGTCCTCCATAGGCTTATTCTTGTCCAATTAGGTTTTCCTACCTAAATTGTGTAACCAATAGGTCATTTTCGTCTTCCATGGGCTTATTCTTGTCCAATTAGGGTTTTTAACCAATCTTGTGCATCGAATAGGTGGGTTTGTGTCATTGGATGAACATTTAGGTCATTTTCGTCCTCCCGAGGCTTATTTTTGTCCAATTACGGTTTCTAACCAATCTTGTGCATTTCATACGTGTGTTTGTATCATTGAACGAACTATTAGGTTTGTTTCGTCCTCCCTCGTCTTATTCTTGTCCAATTAGGGTTTCTAACCAATCATGTGCATCCAATAGGTGTGCTTGTGTCATTGGCTGAACAATTAGGTCATTTTCATCCTCCCTAGTCTTATTCTTGTCCAATTAGGGTTTCTAACCAATCTTGTGCATCCAATCGGAGTGTTTGTGTCATTGGTTGAACAATTAGGTCATTTTCATCCTCCCTAGGCTTATTCTTGTCCAATTAGGGTTTCTAACCAATCTTGTGCATCCAATCGGAGTGTTTGTGTCATTGGATGAACAATTGTGTCATTTTCGTCCAACCTAGGCTTATTCTTGTCCAATTAGGGTTTCTAACCAATCTTGTGCATCCAATAGGTGTGTTTGTGTCATAGGATGATTAATTAGGTCATTTACGTCTTCCCTAGGCTTATTTTGGTGCAATTTGGGTTTCTAACCTATCTTATACATTTAATAGGTGCGATTGTGTCATTGGATGAACAATTAGGTCATTATGTCCTCCCTAGGCTTATTCTTGTCCAATTAGGGTTTCTAACAAATCTTGTGCATCCAATCGGAGTGTTTGTGTCATTGGATGAACAATTATGTCATTTTCGTCCAACCTAGGCTTATTCTTGTCCAATTAGGGTTTCTAACCAATCTTGTGCATCCAATAGGTGTGTTTGTGTCATTGGATGAATAATTAGGTCATTTTCGTCTTCCCTAGGCTTATTCTGGTGCAATTTGGGTTTCTAACCTATCTTATACATTCAATAGGTGCAATTGTGTCATTGGATGAACAATTAGGTCATTATGTCCTCCCTAGGCTTATTCTTGTCCAATTAGGGTTTCTAACCAATCTTGTGCATGCAATAGGTGTGTTTGAGTCGTCGGTTGAACATTTAGGTCATTTTCGTCCTCCCTACGCTTATTCTTGCAAATTTGGGACTCTGACCAATCTTGTGCATTTAATACGTCTGTTTGTTTCATTGGATGAACAATTAGCTCATTTTCATCCTCCCTTCGCTTATTCTTGTCCAATTATGGTTTCTAACCAATCTTGCGCATCTAATAGGAGTGTTTGTGTCATTGGATGAACAATTATGTCATTTTCGTCCTCCCTAGGCTTATTCTTGTCCAATTAGGGTTTCTTATCAAAATTGTGTATCCAATACGAGTGTTTGTGTCATTGGATGAACATTTAGGTCATTTTCGTCTTTCCTAGGCTTATTCTTGTCCAATAATGGTTTCTAACCAATCTTGTGCATGCAATAGGTGTGTATGTGTCATTGGATGAACATTTAGGTCATTTTCGTCCTCCCTAGGCTTATTCTTGTCCAATTAGGGTTTCTAACCTATCTTGTGCATGCAATAGGTGTATTTGTGTCATTGGATGAACATTTATGTCATTTTCGTTCTCTGGAGGCTTACTGTTATCCATTTAGGGTTTCTAACCAATCATGTGCATTTAATACGGGTTTTTGTATCATTGGATGAACAATTAGGTAATTTCTTCCTCCCTAGGCTTATTCTTTTGCAATTAGGATTTCTAACCAATCTTGTGCATCCAATTGGTGTGTTTGTGTCATTGGGTGAATATTGAGGTCATTTTTGACCTCCCTAGGCTTATTCTTGTGCTATTATAGTTTCTAACCAATCTTGTGCATCCAATAGGAGTGTTTGTGTCATTGGATGAACAATTATGTCATTTTGTCCTCCCTAGGCTTATTCTTGTCCAATTAGGTTTTCTTATTAAAATTGTGTATCCAATAGGTCATTTTCATCTTCCATGGGCTTATTCTTGTCCAATTAGGGTTTTTAACCAATCTTGTGCATCCAATAGGTGGGTTTGTGTCATTGGATGAACATTTAGGTCATTTTCGTCCTCTCGAGGCTTATTTTTGTCCAATTAGGGTTTCTAACCAATCTTGTGCATTTCATACGTGTGTTTGTATCATTGAACGAACTATTAGGTTTGTTTCGTCCTCCCTAGTCTTATTCTTGTCCAATTAGGGTTTCTAACCAATCTTGAGCATCCAATAGGTGTGCTTGTGTCATTGGATGAACAATTAGGTCATTTTCATCCTCCCTAGTCTTATTCTTGTCCAATTAGGGTTTTAATCAATCTTGTGCGTCCAATAGGTGTGTTTGTGTCATTGGATGAAATATTAGGTCATTTTCATCCTCCCTAGGCTTATTCTTGTCCAATTAGGGTTTCTAACAAATCTTGTGCATCCAATCGGAGTGTTTGTGTCATTGGATGAACAATTATGTCATTTTCGTCCAACCTAGGCTTATTCTTGTCCAATTAGGGTTTCTAACCAATCTTGTGCATCCAATAGGTGTGTTTGTGTCATTGGATGAATAATTAGGTCATTTTCGTCTTCCCTAGGCTTATTCTGGTGCAATTTGGGTTTCTAACCTATCTTATACATTCAATAGGTGCAATTGTGTCATTGGATGAACAATTAGGTCATTATGTCCTCCCTACGCTTATTGTTGTCCAATTAGGGTTTCTAACCAATCTTGTGCATCCAATAGGTGTGTTTGTGTCACTGGATGAACATTTAGGTTATTTTTGTCCTCCCTAGGCTTATTCTTGTCCAATTAGGGTTTTCAACCAATCTTGCGCATCGAATAAGTTCGTTTGTGTCATTGGATGAACAATTAGGTCATTTTCATCCGCCCTAGGCTTATTCTTGTCCAATTAGGGTTTCTAACCAATCTGGTGAACCCAATAGGTATGTTTGTATCATTGGATGAACAATTAGGTCAATTTCGTCTTCCCTAAGCTTATTCTTGTCCAATTAGGGTTTTTAACCAATCTTGTGCATCCAATAGGTGTGTTTGTGTGATTGGATGATAATTTCCAGTTAAGGTTTTTAACCAATCTTGTGCATCCAATAGTTGTGTTTGTGTCATTGGATGAACAATTAGGTCATTTTCGTCCTCCCTAGGCATATTGTTGTCCAATTAGGGTTTGTAACCAATCTTGTGCATCCAATAGGTGCGTTTGTGTCATTGGATGAACAATTAGGTCATTATGTCCTCCCTACGCTTATTCTTGTCCAATTAGGGTTTCTAACCAATCTTGTGCATCCAATAGGTGTGTTTGTGTCACTAGATGAACATTTAGGTCATTTTTGTCCTCCCTAGGCTTATTCTTGTCCAATTAGGGTTTTTAACCAATCTTGTGCATCGAATAAGTTCGTTTGTGTTATTGGATGAAATTTGGATATTTTCGTCTTCCCTAGGATTAATCTTGTCCAATTAGGGTTTCTAACCTATCTTATGCATCGTATAGGTGTGTTTGTGTCGTTGGATGAACAATTAGGTCATTTTCGTCCTCCGTAGGCTTATTCTTGAGCAATTAGGGGTTCTAACCTATCTTGTGCATCCAATAGGTGGGTTTGTGCCATTGGATGAACAATTAGGTTATTTTCGTCGTCCCTAGGCTTATTATTGTCCAATTAGGGTTTCTACCCTATCTTATGCATCCACTTGGTAGGTTTGTATCATTGGATAAACAATTAGGTCATTTTCGTCCTCCCTACGCTTATTATTGTCCAATTAGGGTTTCTAACCAATCTTGTCCATCCAATAGGTGTGTTTGTGTCATTAGATCAACATTTAGGTCTTTTTCGTCCTCTGGAGACTTACTCTTGTCCATTTAGGGTTCCTAACCAAGCTTGTGCATTTAATACGTGTGTTTGTGTCAATGGATGAACATTTAAGTCATTTTCGTCTTCCCTAGGATTATTCTTGTCCAATTAGGGTTTTTAACCAGTCTTGTGCATCTAATAGGTGTGTTTGTGTCATTGGATGAACATTTAGGTCTTTTACCTCCTCCCTCCACTTAATCATGTCCAATTAGGGTTTTTAACCAATCTTGTGCAGCCAATAGTTGTGTTTGAGTCATTATTAGAACATTTAGGTCATTTTCGTCCTCAAAAGGCTTATTCTTGTCCAATTAGGGTTTCTAACCTATCTTGTGCATTTAATTCGTGTGTTTGTGTAATTGGATGAACATTTAGCTCATTTATGACCTCCCTAGGCTTATTCTTGTCCAATAATGGTTTTAATCAATCTTGTGCGTCCAATAGGTGTGTTTGTGTCATTGGATGAACAATTATGTCATTTTCGTCCTCTGTAGGCTTATTCTTTTCCAATTAAGGTTTCTAACCAATCTTGTGCATCCGATAGGTTTGTTTGTGTCATTGGATGAATAACTAGGTCATTTTCGTCTTCCCTAGGGTTATTCTTGTCCAATTAGGGTTTCTAACCTATCTTATGCATCGTATAGGTGTGTTTGTGTCATTGGATGAACAATTAGCTCATTTTCGTCCTCCCTACGCTTATTCTTGTCCGATTATGGTTTCTAACTATTCATGCGCATCTAATAGGAGTGTTTGTGTCATTGGATGAACAATTATGTCATTTTCGTCCTCCCTAGGCTTATTCTTGTCCAATTAGGGTTTCTTACCAAAATTCTGTATCCAATAGGTGTGTTTGTGTCATGGGATGAAAATATAGGTCAATTTCGTCCTCCCGAAGCTTATTCTTGTCTAATTATGGTTTCTAACCAAGCTTCCCTAGGCTTTTGCTTGTCCAATTAGGGTTTTTAACCAATCTTGTGCATCCAATAGTTGTGTTTGTGTCATTGGATGTACATTTAGGTTATTTTCGTCCTCCCGAGGCTTATTTTTGTCCAATTAGGGTTTCTAACCAATCTTGTGCATTTCATACGTGTGTTTGTATCATTGGATGAACAATTAGGTCATTTTCGTTCTTCCTAGGCATATTGTTGTCCAAATAGGGTTTCTAACCAATCTTGTGCATCCAATAGGTGTGTTTGTGTCATTGGATGAATAATTAGGTCATTTTTGTCCTCCCTACGCTTATTCTTGTCCAATTAGGGTTTCTAACCAATCTTGTGCATCCAATAGGTGTGTTTGTGTCACTGGATGAACATTTAGGTCATTTTTGTCCTCCCTACGCTTATTCTTGTCCAATTAGGGTTTTCAACCAATCTTGTGCATCGAATAAGTTTGTTTGTGTTATTGGATGAAATTTGGTTATTTTCGTCTTCCCTAGGATTAATCTTGTCCAATTAGGGTTTCTAACCAATCTTGTGCATCCAATAGGAATGTTTGTGTCATTGGATGAACAATTATGTCATTTTCGTCCTCCCTAGGCTTATTCTTGTCCAATTAGGGTTTCTAACCAAAATTGTGCATCCGATAGGTGTGTTTGTGTACATGGATGAACATTTAGGTCATTTTCATCCTCCCGAAGCCTATTCATGTCGAATTAGGGTTTCTAACAAATTTTGTGCATTTAATATGTGTGTTTGTGTCATTAGATGAACATTTAGGTCATTTTCGTCTTCCATAGGCTTATTCTTGTCCAATTAGGATTTCTAACCACTCATGTGCATCCAGTAGGTGTGTTTGTGTCTTTGGATGAACAATTAGCTTATTATCGTCCTCCCTAGGCTTATTCTTGTCGAATTAAGGTTTCTAACCAATCTTGTGCATGCAATAGGTGTGTTTGAGTCGTTGGTTGAACATTTATGTCATTTTCGTCCTCCCTACGCTTATTCTTGTCAAATTAGGGATTCTAACCAATCTTGTGCATTTAATACGTCTGTTTGTGTCATTGGATGAACATTTAGGTCATTTTCGACCTCCCTAGGCTTATTCTTATCCAATTAGGGTTTCTAACCAATTTTGTGCATCCAATAGGTGTGTTTGTGTCATTGGATGAACAATTAGGTCATTTTCATCCTCCCTAGGCATACTCTTGTCCAATTAGGGTTTCTAACCAATCTAGTTCATCCAATAGGAGTGTTTGTGTCATTGGATGAACAATTATGTTATTTTCGTCCTCGCTAGGCTTATTCTTGTCCAATTAGGGTTTCTAACCAATCTTGTGCATGCAATAGGTGTGTTTGTGTCATTGGATGAACATTTAGGTCATTTTCGTCCTCCCTAGGCTTATTCTCGTCCAATTAGGGTTTCTAACCAATCTTGTGCATGCAATAGGTGTGTTTGTGTTATTGGATGAACATTTAGGTCATTTTCGTTCTCTAGAGGCTTACTGTTATCTATTTAGGGTTTCTAACCAATCATGTGCATTTAATACGGGGTTTTGTATCATTGGATGTACAATTAGGTAATTTCTTCCTCCCTAGGCTTATTCTTTTCCAATTAGGATTTCTAACCAATCTCGTGCATCCAATTGGTGTGTTTGTGTCATTGGCTGAATATTGAGGTCATTTTTGACCTCCCTAGGCTTATTCTTGTGCAATTATAGTTTATAACCAATCTTGTACATCCAATAGTAGTGTTTGTGTCATTGGATGACCAATTATGTCGGTTTGTCCTCCCTAGGATTATTCTTGTCCAATTAGGTTTTCTTACCAAAATTGTGTATCCAATAGGTCATTTTCGTCTTCCATGGGCTTATTCTTGTCCAATTAGGGTTTTTAACCAATCTTGTGCATCCAATAGGTGGGTTTGTGTCGTTGGATGAACATTTAGGTCATTTTTGTCCTCCCGAGCCTTATTATTGTCCAATTAGTGTTTCTAACCAATCTTGTGCATTTCATACGTGTGTTTTTATCATTGGATGAACTATTAGGTCTGTTTCGTCCTCCCTAGTCTTATTCTTGTCCAATTAGGGTTTCTAACCAATCTTGTGCATCCAATAGGTGTGCTTGTGTCATTGGATGAACAATTAGGTCATTTTCATCCTCCCTAGTCTTATTCTTGTCCAATTAGGGTTTTAATCAATCTTGTGCGTCCAATAGGTGTGTTTGTGTCATTGGATGAACAATTATGTCATTTTCGTCCAACCTAGGCTTATTCTTGTCCAATTAGGGTTTCTAACTAATCTTGTGCATCCAATAGGTGTGTTTGTGTCATTGGATGAATAATTAGGTCATTTTCGTCTTCCCTAGGCTTATTCCGGTGCAATTAGGGTTTCTAACCTATCTTATACATCCAATAGGTGCGATTGTGTCATTGGATGAACAATTAGGTCATTATGTCCTCCCTACGCTTATTCTTGTCCAATCAGGGTTTCTAACCAATCTTGTGCATCCAATAGGTGTGTTTGTGTCACTGGATGAACATTTAGGTCATTTTTGTCCTCCCTAGGCTTATTCTTGTCCAATTAGGGTTTTCAACCAATCTTGTGGATCGAATAAGTTCGTTTGTGTCATTGGATGAACAACTAGGTCATTTTCATCCTCCCTAGGCTTATTCTTGTCCAATTAGGGTTTCTAACCAATCTGGTGCATCCAATAGGTATGTATGTATCATTGGATGAACAATTAGGTCAAATTCCTCTTCCCTAAGCTTATTCTTGTCCAACTAGGGTTTTTAACCAATCTTGTGCATCCAATAGGTGTGTTTGTGTCATTGGATGAACATTTATGTCATTTTCGTCCTCCCTACACTTAATAATGTCCAGTTAAGGTTTTTAACCAATCTTGTGCATCCAATAGTTGTGTTTGTGTCATTGGATGAACAATTAGGTCATTTTGGTCCTCCCTAGGCATATTGTTGTCCAATTAGGGTTTGTAACCATTCTTGTCCATCCAATAGGTGTGTTTGTGTCATTGGATGAATAATTAGGTCATTTTTGTCTTCCCTAGGCTTATTCTAGTCCAATTAGGGTTTCTAACCTATCTTATGCGTCCAATAGGTGTGTTTGTGTCATTGGATGAACAATTAGGTCATTATGTCCTCCGTACGCTTATTCTTGTCCAATTAGGGTTTCTAACCAATCTTGTGCATCCAATAGGTGTGCTTGTGTCATTGGATGAATAATTAGGTCACTTTCATCCTCCCTAGTCTTATTCTTTTCCAATTAGGGTTTTAATCAATCTTGTGCGTCCAATAGGTGTGTTTGTGTCATTGGATGAACAATTAGGTCATTTTCATCCTCCCTAGGCTTATTCTTGTCCAATTAGGGTTTCTAACCAATCTTGTGCATCCAATAGGAGTGTTTGTGTCATTGGATGAACAATTATGTCATTTTCGTCCAACCTAGACTTATTCTTGTCCAATTAGGGTTTCTAACCAATCTTGTGCATCCAATAGGTGTGTTTGTGTCATTGGATGAATAATTAGGTCATTATCGTCTTCCCTACGCTTATTCTTGTCCAATTAGGGTTTATAACCAATCTTGTGCATCCAATAAGTGTGTTTGTGTCACTGGATGAACATTTAGGTCATTTTTGACCTCCCTAGGCTTATTCTTGTCCAATTAGGGTTTTCAACCAATCTTGTGCATCGAATAAGTTCGTTTGTGTCATTGGATGAACAATTAGGTCATTTTCATCCTCCCTAGGCTTATTCTTGTCCAATTAGGGTTTCTAACCAATCTGGTGCATCCAATAGGTATGTTTGTATCATTGGACGAACAATTAGGTCAATTTCGTCTTCCCTAAGCTTATTCTTGTCCAATTAGGGTTTTTAACCAATCTTGTGCATCCAATAGGTGTGTTTGTGTCATTGGATGAACATTTATGTCATTTTCGTCCTCCCTACACTTAATAATGTCCAGTTAAGGTTTTTAACCAATCTTGTGCATCCAATAGTTGTGTTTGTGTCATTGGATGAACAATTAGGTCATTTTCGTCCTCCCTAGGCATATTGTTGTCCAATTAGGGTTTGTAACCAATCTTGTGCATCCAATAGGTGTGTTTGTGTCATTGGATGAATAATTAGGTCATTTTTGTCTTCCCTAGGCTTATTCTTGCCCAATTACGGTTTCTAACCTATCTTATGCATCCAATAGGTGGGTTTGTGTCATTGGATGAACATTTAGGTCATTTTCGTCCTCCCTAGGCTTATTTTTGTCCAATTAGGGTTTCTAACCAATCTTGTGCATTTCGTACGTGTGTTTGTATCATTGGATGAACTATTAGGTCAGTTTCGTCCTCCCTAGTCTTATTCTTGTCCAATTAGGGTTTCTAACCAATCTTGTGCATTTCATACGTGTGTTTGTATCATTGGATGAACTATTAGGTCAGTTTCGTCCTCCCTAGGCTTATTTTTGTCCAATTAGGGTTTCTAACCAATCTTGTGCGTTTCATACGTGTGTTTGTATCATTGGATGAACAATTAGGTCATTTTCGTCCTCCCTAGGCTTATTCTAGTCAAATTAGGGTTTCTAACTAATCTTATGCATGCAATACGTGTGTTTGAGTCGTTGGTTGAACATTTAGGTCATTTTCGTCCTCCCTATGCTTATTCTTGTCAAATTAGGGTTTCTAACCGATCTTGTGCATCCAATTGGTGTGTTTGTGTAATTTTTGCCCTCCCTAGGCTTATTCTTGTGCAACTATAGTTTCTAACTAATCTTGTGCATCCAATAGGAGTGTTTGTGTCATTGGATGAACAATTATGTCATTTTCGTCCTCCCTAGGCTTATTCTTGTCCAATTAGGTTTTCTTACCAAAATTTTGTATCCAATAGGTCATTTTCGTCTTCCATGGGCTTATTCTTGTCCAACTAGGGTTTTTAACCAATCTTGTGCATCCAATAGGTGGGTTTGTGTCATTCGATGAATATTTAGGTCATTTCAGTCCTCCCGACACTTAATCATGTCCAATTAGGGTTTTTAACCAATCTTGTGCATCCAATAGTTGTGTGATTGGATGAAAATTTAGGTCATTTTCGTCCTCCCGAGGCTTATTTTTGGCCAATTAGGGTTTCTAACCAATCTTGTGCATTTCATACGTGTGTTTGTATCATTGGATGAACTATTAGGTCAGTTTCGTCCTCCCTGGTGTTATTCTTGTCCAATTAGGGTTACTAACCAATCTTGTGCATCCAATAGGTGAGCTTGTGTCATTGGATGAATAATTAGGTCATTTTCGTCCTCCCTAGGCTTATTCTAGTCAAATTAGGGTTTCTAACTAATCTTATGCATGCAATACGTGTGTTTGAGTCGTTGGTTGAACATTTAGGTCATTTTCGTCCTCCCTATGCTTATTCTTGTCAAATTAGGGTTTCTAATCAATCTTGTGCATCCAATTGGTGTGTTTGTGTCATTGGGTGAATATTGAGGTCATTTTTGCCCTCCCTAGGCTTATTCTTGTGCAACTATAGTTTCTAACCAATCTTGTGCATCCAATAGGAGTGTTTGTGTCATTGGATGAACAATTATGTCATTTTCGTCCTCCCTAGGCTTATTCTTGTCCAGTTAGGTTTTCTTACCAAAATTGTGTATCCAATAGGTCATTTTCGTCTTCCATGGGCTTATTCTTGTCCAACTAGGGTTTTTAACCAATCTTGTGCATCCAATAGGTAGGTTTGTGTCATTGGATGAACATTTAGGTCATTTTCGTCCTCCCTAGGCTTATTTTTGTCCAATTAGGGTTTCTAACCAATCTTGTGCGTTTCATACGTGTGTTTGTATCATTGGATGAACAATTAGGTCCTTCATAGGCTTATTCTTGTCCAATTAGGGTTTCTAACCAATCTTGTGCCTCCAATAGGTGTTATTGTGTCATCGGATGAATAATTAGGTCATAATCGTCTTCCCTAGGCTTATTCTTGTCCAATTAGGGTTTCTAACCTATCTTATGCATCGAATTGGTGGGTTTGTGTCAATGGATGAACAATTAGCTCATTTTGGTCCTCCCTACGCTTATTCTTGTCCAATTACGGTTTCTAACCAATCTTGTGCATCCAATAGGAGTGTTTGTGTCATTCGATGAACAATTATGTCATTTTTGTCCTCCCTAGGCTTACTCTTGTCCAATTAGGGTTTCTAACCAATCTTATGCATGCAATACGTGTGTTTGAGTAGTTGGATGAACAATTATGTCATTTTTGTCCTCCCTAGGCTTATTCTTGTCCAATTAGGGTTTCTAACCAATCTTGTGCATGCAATAGGTGTGTTTGTGTCATTGGATGAACATTTAGGTGATTTTCGTCCTCCCTAGGCTTATTCTGGTCCAATTAGGGTTTCTAACCAATGTTGTGCATGCAATTGGTGTGTATGTGTGACTGGATGAACATTTAGGTCATTTCTTCCTCCCTAGCCTTATTCTTTTCCAATTAGGATTTCTAACCAATCTTGTGCATCCAACTGGTGTGTTTGTGTCATTGGATGAACATTTAGCTCATTTTTGACCTCCCTAGGCTTATTCTTGTCCAATTAGGGTTTTAATAAATCTTATGCATTTAGGTCATTTTCGTCCTCCCGAAGCCTATTCTTGTCCAATTAGGGTTTCTAACCAATCTTGTGCACTTAGGTCATTTTCGTCTTCCCTAGGCTTATTCTTTTCCAATTAGGGTTTCTAACCTATCTTATGCATCCAATAGGTGGGTTTGTGTCATTGGATGAACAATTAAGTCATTATCGTCCTCAATACGCTTATTCTTGTCCAATTAGGGTTTCTAACCAATCTTGTGCATTTAATACGTGAGTTTGTGTCATTGGATGAACATTTAGGTCATTTTCGTCTTCCCTGGGCTTATTCTTGTCCAATTAGGGTTTTTAACCAATCTTGTGCATCCAATAGGTGGTTTTGTGTCATTAGATGAACATTTAGGTCATTTTTGTTCTCCCGAGGCTTATTCTTGTCCAGTTAGGGTTTCTAACCAATCTTGTGCATTTAATACATGTGTTTGTATCATTGGATGAACAATTAGGTCCTTTTCGTCTTCCATAGGCTTATTCTTGTCCAATTAGGGTTTCTAACCAATCTTATGCATCCAATAGGTGGGTTTGTGTCATTGGATGAACATTTAGGTCATTTTCGTCCTCCCTACGCTTATTCTTGTCCAATTAGGGTTTCTAACCAATAGGTGTGTTTGTGTCATTGGATGAACATTTAGGTCTTTTTAGTCCTTTGGAGGCTTACTCTTGTCCATTTGGGGTTCCTAACCTAGCTAGTGCATTTAATACGTGTGTTTGTGCATTTTCGTCTTCCCTAGGATT
Source organism: Cicer judaicum (assembly GCA_037974835.1). Taxonomy (NCBI): domain Eukaryota; kingdom Viridiplantae; phylum Streptophyta; class Magnoliopsida; order Fabales; family Fabaceae; genus Cicer; species Cicer judaicum. The sequence goes on from JBBPBS010000235.1 coordinate 5,432,839, forward strand.
ATTCTGGTCCAGTTAGGGTTTTTAACCAGTCTTGTGCATCTAATAGATGTGTTTGTGTCATTGGATGAACATTTAGGTCATTTATGTCCTCCCTCCACTTAATCATGTCCAATTAGGGTTTCAAACAAATCTTGTCCATCCAATAGGTGTGTTTGTGTCATTGGATGAATAATTAGTTCATTTTCGTCTTCCCTAGGCTTATTCTTGTGCAATTAGGGTTTCTAACCTATCTTATGCATCCAATAGGTGTGTTTGTGTCATTGGATGAACAATTAGGTCATTATGTCCTCCCTACGCTTATTCTTGTCCAATTAGGGTTTCTAACCAATCTTGTGCATCCAATAGGTGTGTTTATGTCATTAGATGAATAATTAGGTCATTTTCGTCTTCCCTAGGCTTATTCTTGTCCAATTAGGGTTTCTAACCTATCTTATGCATCCAATAGGTGGGTTTGTGTCATTGGATGAACATTTAGGTCATTTTCGTCCTTCCTAGGCTTATTTTTGTCCAATTAGGGTTTCTAACCAATCTTGTGCGTTTCATACGTGTGTTTGTATCATTGGATGAACAATTAGGCTTATTCTTATCCAATAAGGGTTTCTAACCTATCTTATGCATCCAATAGGTGCGTTTGTGTCATTGGATGAACAATTAGGTCATTATGTCCTCCCTACGCTTATTCATGTCCAATTAGGGTTTCTAACCAAAATTGTGCATCCAACAGGTGTGTTTGTGTCATTGGAGGAACATTTAGGTCATTTTCGTCCTCCCGAAGCCTATTCTTGTCCAATTAGGGTTTCTAAGCAATCTTGTGCATTTAATACATGTGTTTGTGTCATTGGATGAACATTTAGGTCATTTTCGTGTTCCCTTGGATTATTCTTGTCCAATTAGGGTTTTTAACATGTCTTGTGCACCCAATAGGTATGTTTGTGTCATTGGATGAACAATTAGATCGTTTTCGTCCTCCCTACACTAAATCATGTCCAATTAGGGTTTTTAACCAATCTTGTGCATCCAATAGTTGTGTTTGTGTCGTTGGTTGAACATTTAGGTCACTTTCGTCCTCCATACGCTTATTCTTGTCCAATTAGGGTTTTTAACCAATCTTGTGCATCCCATAGGTGGGTTTGTGTCATTGGATGAACATTCAGGTCATTTTCGTCCTCCCTACACTAAATGATGTCCAATTAGGGTTTTTAACCAAAATTGTGCATCCAATAGGTGTGTTTGTCATTGGAATAACATTTAGGTCATTTTCATCTTCCATAGGCTTATTCTTGTCCAATTAGGATTTCTAACCAATCTTGTGCATCAAATATGTGGGGTTGTGTCATTGGATGAACAATTAGGTCATTTTCGTCCTCCCTAGGCTTATTCTTGTCCAATTAGGGGTTCTAACCTATCTTATGCATCCAATATGTGTGTTTGTGTCATTGGATGAACAATTATGTCATTTTCGTCCTCCCTAGGCTTATTCTTGTCCAATTAGGGTTTCTAACCAAAATTGTGCATCCAACAGGTGTGTTTGTGTCATTGGATGAACATTTAGGTCATTTTCGTCCTCCCGAAGCATATTCTTGTCCAGTTAGTGTTTCTAACCAATCTTGGGCATCCAATAGGTGTGTTTGTGTCATTGGATGAATAATTAGGTCATTTTCGTCTTCCCTAGGCTTATTCTTGTCCAATTAGGGTTTCTAACCTATCTTATGCATCGAATAGGTGGGTTTGTGTCATTGGATGAACAATTATGTCATTTTCGTCCTCCCTACGCTTATTCTTGTCCAATTAGGGTTTCTAACCAAAATTGTGCATCCAACATGTGTGTTTGTGTCATTGGATGAACATTTAGGTCATTTTCGTCCTCCCGAAGCCTATTCTTGTCCAATCTTGTGCATTTAATACGTGTGTTTGTGTCATTGGATGAACATTTAGGTCATTTTCGTCTTCCCTGGGCTTTTTCTTGTCGAATCAGGGTTTCTAACCAAGCTTGTGCATCCAATAGTTGTGTTTGAGTCGTTGGTTGAACATTTAGGTCGTTTTCGTCCACCCTACACTAAATCATGTCCAATTAGGGTTTTTAACCAATCTTTTGCATCCAATTAGGGTTTCTAACCAATCTTGTGCATTTAATACATGTGTTTGTGTCATTGGATTAACAATTAGCTCATTTTCGACATGCCTAGGCTTATTCTTGTCCAATTAGGGTCTCTAACCAATCTTATGCCTCCAATATGTGTGTTTGTGTCATTGGATGAACAATTATGTCATTTTCGTCCTCCCTAGGCTTATTCTTGTCCAATTAGGGTTTCTAACCAAAATTGTGCATCCAACAGGTGTGTTTGTGTCATTGGATGAACATTTAGGTCATTTTCGTCCTCCCGAAGCATATTCTTGTCCAGTTAGTGTTTCTAACCAATCTTGTGCATTCAATAGGTGTGTTTGTGTCATTGGATGAATAATTAGGTCATTTTCGTCTTCCCTAGGCTTATTCTTGTCGAATTAGGGTTTCTAACCTATCTTATGCATCGAATAGGTGGGTTTGTGTCATTGGATGAACAATTATGTCATTTTCGTCCTCCCTACGCTTATTCTTGTCCAATTAGGGTTTCTAACCAAAATTGTGCATCCAACATGTGTGTTTGTGTCATTGGATGAACATTTAAGTCATTTTCGTCCTCCCGAAGCCTATTCTTGTCCAATCTTGTGCATTTAATACGTGTGTTTGTGTCATTGGATGAACATTTAGGTCATTTTCGTCTTCCATGGGCTTTTTCTTGTCCAATCAGGGTTTCTAACCAAGCTTGTGCATCCAATAGTTGTGTTTGAGTCGTTGGTTGAACATTTAGGTCGTTTTCGTCCACCCTACACTAAATCATGTCCAATTAGGGTTTTTAACCAATCTTTTGCATCCAATTAGGGTTTCTAACCAATCTTGTGCATTTAATACATGTGTTTGTGTCATTGGATTAACAATTAGCTCATTTTCGACATGCCTAGGCTTATTCTTGTCCAATTAGGGTCTCTAACCAATCTTCTGCATCCAATAGGTGTGTTTGTGTCATTGGATGAACAATTATGTCATTTTCGTCCTCCCTAGACGTATTCTTTTCCAATTATGGTTTCTAACCAAAATTGTGGATCCAGCAGGTGTGTTTGTGTCATTGGATGAACATTTAGGTTATTTTCGTCCTCCCGAAGCCTATTCTTGTGCAATTAGGGTTTCTAACCAATCTTGTTCATTTAATACGTGTGTTTGTGTCATTGGATGAACATTTAGGTCATTTTCGTCTTCCCTAGGCTTATTGTTGTCCAATAAGGGTTTTTAGGCAATCTTGTGCATCCCATAGGTGGGTTTGTTTCAGTCGACAAACATTTAGGTCATTTTCGTCCTCCCTACACTTAATCGTGTCGAATTAGGGTTTTTAACCAAAATTGTGCATGCAATAGGTATGTTTGTGACATTAGATCAACATTTAGGTCATTTTCGTCCTCCCGAGGTTAATTCTTGTCCAATTAGGGTTTCTAACCAATCTTGTGCATTTAATACGTGTGTTTGTATGATTGGATGAACAATTTGGTCATTTTCGTACTCCCTAGGCTTATTCTTGTCCAATTAGGGTTTCTAACCAATGTTGTGCATCCAATAGGTGTGTTTGTGTCACTAGATGAATAATTAGGTTATTTTTGTCTTCCCTAGGCTTATTCCTGTCCAATTAGGGTTTCTAACCAATCTTATGCATCGAATAGGTGGGTTTGTGTTGTTGGATGAACATATATGTCATTTTCCTCCTCCCTACCCTTAATCATGTCCAGTTAAGGTTTTTAACCAATCTTGTGCATCCTATAGTTGTCTTTGTGTCATTGGATGAACAATTAGGGCATTTTCTTCCTCCCTAGGCTTATTCTTTTCCAATTAGGATTTCTAACAAATCTTGTGCATCCAATTGCTGTGTTTGTGTCATTGGATGAACATTGAGGTCATTTTTGACCTCCCTAGGCTTATTCTTGTCCAATTACCAGTTCTAACCTATCTTGTGCATCCAATAGGTGGGTTTGTGTCATTGGATGAACAATTAGGTCATTTTCGTCGTTCCTAGGCTTATTCTTGTCCAATTATGGTTTCGAACCAATCTTGTGGATCCAATAGGTGTCATTCTGTCATTGGCTGAATAATTAGGTCATTTTCGTCTACCCTTGGCTTATTCTTGTCCAATTAGGGTTTCTAACCTATCTTATGCATCCAATTGGTGGGTTTGTATCATTGGATAAACAATTAGGTCTTTTTCATTCTCTGGTGGCTTACTCTTGTCCATTTAGGGTTCCAAACCAAGCTTGTGGATTTAATACATGTGTTTGTGTCTTTGGATGAACATTTAGGTCATTTTCGTCTTCCCTAGGATTATTCTTGTCCAATTACGGTTTTTAACCAATCTTGTGCATCCCATAGGTCGGTTTGTGTCATTGGATGAACATTCAGGTCATTTTCGTCCTCCCTACACTTAATCATTTCCAATTAGGGTTTTTAACCAAAATTGTGCATCCAATAGGTGTGTTGGTGTCATTGGAATAACATTTAGGTCATTTTCATCTTCCATAGGCTTATTCTTGTCCAATTAGGGTTTCTAAGCAATCTTGTGCATCCAATATGTGGGTTTGTGTCATTGGATGAACAATTAGGCCATTTTCGTCCTCCCTAGGCTTATTCTTGTCCAATTAGGGGTTCTAACCTATCTTGTGCATCCAATAGGTGTGTTTGTGTCATTGGATGAACTTTTAGGTCTTTTTCATTCTCTGGAGGCTTACTCTTGTCCATTTAGGGTTCCAAACCAAGCTTGTGGATTTAATACATGTGTTTCTGTCTTTGGATGAACATTTAGGTCATTTTCGTCTTCCCTAGGATTATTCTTGTCCAATTAGGGTTTTTAACCAATCTTGTGCATCCCATAGGTGGGTTTGTGTCATTGGATGAACATTCAGGTCATTTTCGTCCTCCCTACACTTAATCATTTCCAATTAGGGTTTTTAACCAAAATTGTGCATCCAATAGGTGTGTTTGTGTCATTGGAATAACATTTAGGTCATTTTCATCTTCCATAGGCTTATTCTTGTCCAATTAGGGTTTCTAACCAATCTTGTGCATCCAATATGTGGGTTTGTGTCGTTGGATGAACAATTAGGTCATTTTCGTCCTCCCTAGGCTTATTCTTGTCCAAATAGGGTTTCTAACCAAAATTGTGCATCCAACAGGTGTGTTTGTGTCATTGGATGAACATTTAGGTCTTTTTCATTCTCTGGAGGCTTACTCTTGTCCATTTAGGGTTCCAAACCAAGCTTGTGGATTTAATACATGTGTTTGTGTCTTTGGATGAACATTTAGGTCATTTTCGTCTTCCCTAGGATTATTCTTGTCCAATTAGGGTTTTTAACCAATCTTGTGCATCCCATAGGTTGGTTTGTGTCATTGGATGAACCTTCAGGTCATTTTCGTCCTCCCTACACTTAATCATGTCCAATTAGGGTTTTTAACCAAAATTGTGCATCCAATAGGTGTGTTTGTCATTGGAATAACATTTAGGTCATTTTCATCTTCCATAGGCTTATTCTTGTCCAATTAGGGTTTCTAACCAATCTTGTGCATCCAATATGTGGGGTTGTGTCATTGGATGAACAATTAGGTCATTTTTGTCCTCCCTAGGCTTATTCTTGTCCAATTAGGGGTTCTAACCTATCTTATGCATCCAATATATGTGTTTGTGTCATTGGATGAACCATTATGTCATTTTCGTCCTCCCTAGGCTTATTCTTGTCCAATTAAGGTTTCTAACCAATCTTGTGCATCCAATAGGTGTGTTCGTGTCATTGGATGAATAATTAGGTCATTTTCGTCTTCCCTAGACTTATTCTTGTCCAATTACGGTTTCTAACCTATCTTATGCATCGAATAGGTGGGTTTGTGCCATTGGATGAACAATTATGTCATTTTCGTCCTCGCTACGCTTATTCTTGTCCAATTAGGGTTTCTAACCAATCTTGTGCATCCAATAGGAGTGTTTGTGACATTGGATGAACATTCAGGTCATTTTCGTCCTCCCTACACTTAATCATGTCCAATTAGGGTTTTTAACCAATCTTGTGCATCCAATAGTTGTGTTTGTGTCATTGGATGAACATTTAGGTCATTTTCGTCTTCCCTAGGATTATTCTTGTCCAATTAGGGTTTTTAACCAATCTTGTGCATCCCATAGGTGGGTTTGTGTCATTGGATGAACATTCAGGTCATTTTCGTCCTCCCTACACTTAATCATGTCCAATTAGGGTTTTAACCAATCTTGTGCATCCAATAGTTGTGTTTGTGTCATTGGATGAACATTTAGGTCATTTTCGTCCTCCCGAGGCTTATTCTTCTCCAGTTAGGGTTTCTAACCAATTTTGTGCATTTAATGCATGTGTTTGTATCATTGGATGAACAATTAAGTAATTTTCGTCCTCCCTATGCTTATTCTTGTCCAATTAGGGTTTCTAATCTATCTTATGCATCCAGTAGGTGCGTTTGTGTCATTGGATGAAAAATTAGGTCATTATATCCTCCCTAGGCTTATTCTTGTCCAATTAGGGTTTCTAACCAAAATTGTGCATCCAACAGGTGTGTTTGTGTCATTGGATGAACATTTAGGTATTTTCGTCCTCCCGAAGCTTATTCTTGTCCAATTAGGGTTTCTAACCAATCTTGTGCATTTAATACGTGTGTTTGTGTCATTGGATGAACATTTAGGTCATTTTCGTCTTCCATGGGCTTATTCTAGTCCAATTAGGGTTTTTAACCAATCTTGTGCAACCAATAGTGGGTTTGTGTCATTTGCTGAACATTTAGGTTATTTTCGTCCTCCCTACACTTAATCATGTCCAATTAGGGTTTTTAACCAATCTTGTGCATCCATTAGGTGGGTTTGTGTCATTGGATGAAGATTTAGGTCATTTTCGTCCTCCCGAGGCTTATTCATGTCTAGTTAGGGTTTCTAACCAATCTTGTGCATTTAATGCATGTGTTGGTATCATTGGATGAAGAATTAAGTCATTTTCGTCCTCCCTATGCTTATTCTTGTCCAATTAGGGTTTCTAACCAATCTTGTGCATCCAATAGGAGTGTTTGTGTCATTGGATGAACAATTATGTCATTTTCGTATTCCCTAGGCTTATTCTTCTCCAATTAGGGTTTCTAACCAATCTTGTGCATCCAATAGGTGTGTTTGTGTGATTGGATGAATAATTAGGTCATTTTCGTCTTCCCTAGGATTATTCTTGTCCAATAAGGGTTTCTAACCTATCTTATGCATCTAATAGGTGCGTTTGTGTCATTGGTTGAACAATTAGGTCATTATGTCCTCCATACGCTTATTCTTGTCCAATTAGGGTTTCTAACCAAAATTGTGCATCCAACAGGTGTGTTTGTGTCATTGGATGAACATTTAGGTCATTTTCGTTCTCCCGAAGCCTATTCTTGTCCAATTAGGGTTTCTAAGCAATCTTGTGCATTTAATACGTGTGTTTGTGTCAATTGATGAACATTTAGGTCATTTTCGTCTTCCCTGGGCTTATTCTGGTCCAATCGGGGTTTCTAACCAAGCTTGTGCATTTAATACGTGTGTTTGTGTAATTGGATGAACATTTAGGTCATTTTCGTGTTCCCTAGGATTATTCTTGTCCAATTAGGGTTTTTAACCAGTCATGTGCATCCAATAGGCGTGTTTGTGTCATTGGATGAACATTTAGGTCGTTTCCGCCCTCCCTACACTTAATCATGTCCAATTAGGATTTTTAACCAATCTTGTGCATCCAATAGTTGTGCTTGAGTCGTTGGTTGAACATTTAGGTCATTTTCGTCCTCCCGAAGCCTAGTCTTGTCCAATTAGGGTTTCTAACCAATCTTTTGCATTTAATACGAGTGTTTGTGTCATTGGATGTACATTTAGGTCATTTTCGTCTTCCCTAGGCTTATTCTAGTCCAATTAGGGTTTTTAACCAATCTTGTGCATCCAGTAGGTGGGTTTGTGTCATTGGATGAACATTTAGGTCATTTTCGTCCTCCCTACACTTAATCATGTCCAATTATGGTTTTTAACCAATCTTGTGCATCCAATAGTTGTGTTTATGTCATTGGATGAACATTTACGTCATTTTCGTCCTCCCGAGGCTTATTCTTGTCTGGTTAGGATTTCTAACCAATCTTGTGCATTTAATGCATGTGTTTGTATCATTGGATGAATAATTAAGTCATTTTCGTCCTCCCTATGCTTAGTCTTGCCCAATTAGGGTTTCTAACCAATCTTGTGCATCCAATAGGTGTGTTTGTGTCATTGGATAAACAATTATGTCATTTTCGTCCTCCCTAGGCTTATTCTTGTCCAATAACAGTTTCTAACCAAAATTGTGCATCCAACAGGTGTGTTTGTGTCATTGGATGAACATTTAGGTTATTTTCGTCTTCCCTGGACTTATTCTTGTCCAATTAGGGTTTCTAACCTATCTTATGCATCGAATAGGTGGGTTTGTGTCATTGGATGAACAATTATGTCATTTTCGTCCTCCCTATGCTTATTCTTGTCCAATAAGAGTTTCTAACCAATCTTGTGCATCCAATAGGAGTGTTTGTGTCATCGGATGAACAATTATGTCATTTTCGTCCTCCCTAGGCTTATTCTTGTCCAATTAGAGTTTCTTACCAAAATGGTGCATCCAATAGGTGTGTTTGTGTCATTGGATGAACATTTAGGTATTTTCGTCCTCCCGTAGCTTATTCTTGTCCAATTAGGGTTTCTAACCAATCTATGGCATTTAATATGTGTTTGGGTCATTGGATGAACATTTAAGTCATTTTCGTCTTCCCTGCGCTTATTCTAGTCCAATTAGGGTTTTTAACCAATCTTGTGCATCCAATAGGTTTTTTTGTGTCATTGGATGAACATTTAGGTCATTTTCGTCCTCCCTACACTTAATGATGTCCAATTTGGGTTTTTAACCAATCTTGTGCATCCAATAGTTGTGTTTGTGTCATTGGATGAACAATTATGTCATTTTCGTCTTCCCTAGGCTTATTCTTCTCCAATTACGGTTTCTAACGAATCTTGTACATCCAATAGGTGTGTTTGTGTGATTGGATGAATAATTAGGTCATTTTCGTCTTCCCTAGGCTTATTCTTGTCCAATAAGGGTTTCTAACCTATCTTATGCATTCAATAGGTGCGTTTGTGTCATTGGATGAACAATTAGGTCATTATGTCCTCCCTACGCTTATTCTTGTCCAATTAGGGTTTCTAACCAAAATTGTGCATCCAATAGGTGTGTTTGTGTCATTGGATGAACATTTAGGTCATTTTTGTCCTCCCGAAGCCTATTCTCCTCCAATTAAAGTTTCTAACCAATCTTGTGCATTTAATACGTGTGTTTGTATCATTGGATGAACATTTAGGTCATTTTCGTCTTCCTTGGGCTTATTCTAGTCCAATTAGGGTTTTTAACCAATCTTGTGCATTTAATACGTGTGTTTGTGTCATTGGATGAACATTTAGGTCATTTTCGTCTTCCCTGGGCTTCTTCTAGTCCAATTAGGGTTTTTAACTAATTTTGTGCATCCAATAGGTGGGTTTGTGTCATTGAATGAACATTTAGGTCATTTTCGTCCTCCCTACACTTAATCATGTCCAATTAGGGTTTTTAACCTATCTTGTGCATCCAATAGTTGTGTTTGTCATTGGATGAATATTTAGGTCATTTCCGTCCTCCCTGGGCTTATTCTTGTCCAATTAGGGTTTCTAACCAAAATTGTGCATCCAATAGGTGTGTTTGTGTCATTGGATGAACATTTAGGTCATTTTCGTCCTCCCGAGGCTTATTGTTGTCTAGTTGGGGTTTCTAACCAATCTTGTGCAATTAGGGTTTCTAACCATAATTGGATGAACAATTAAGTCATTTTCGTCCTCCCTATGCTTATTCTTGTCCAATTAGGGTTTCTAACCAATCTTGTGCATCCAATAGCAGTGTTTGTGTCATTGGATGAACAATTATGTCATTTTCGTCTTCCCTAGGCTTATTCTTCTCCAATTAGGGTTTCTAACCAATCTTGTGCATCCAATAGGTGTTTTTGTGTGATTCGATGAATAATTAGGTCATTTTCGTCTTCCCTCGGCTTATTCTTGTCCAATAAGGGTTTCTAACCTATCTTATGCATCCAATAGGTGCATTTGTGTCATTGGATGAACAATTAGGTCATTATGTCCTCCCTACGCTTATTCTTGTCCAATTAGGGTTTCTAACCAAAATTGTGCATCCAACAGCAGTGTTTGTGTCATTGGATGAACATTTAGGTCATTTTCGTCCTCCCGAAGCTTATTCTTGTCCAATTAAGGTTTCTAACCAATCTTGTGCATTTAATACGTGTGTTTGTGTCATTGGATGAACATTTAGGTCATTTTCGTCTTCCCTGGGCTTATTCTAGTCCAATTAGGGTTTTTAACCAATCTTGTGCATTTAATACGTGTGTTTGTGTCATTGGATGAACATTTTGGTCATTTTCGTCTTCCCTGGGCTTCTTCTAGTCCAATTAGGGTTTTTAACTAATTTTGTGCATCCAATAGGTGGGTTTGTGTCATTGGATGAACATTTAGGTCATTTTCGTCCTCCCTACACTTAATCATGTCCAATTAGGGTTTTTAACCTATCTTGTGCATCCAATAGTTGTGTTTGTGTCATTGGATGAATATTTGGGTCATTTTCGTCCTCCCTACGCTTATTCTTGTCCAATTTGGGTTTCTACCCAAAATTGTGCATCCAACAGGTGTGTTTGTGTCATTGGATGAACATTTAGGTCATTTTCGTCCTCCCGAAGCTTGTTCTTGTCCAATTAAGGTTTCTAACCAATCTTGTGCATTTAATACGTGTGTTTGTGTCATTGGATGAACATTTAGGTCATTTTCGTCTTCCCTGGGCTTATTCTTGTCCAATCAGGGTTTGTAACCAAGCTTGTGCATTTAATACGTGTGTTTGTGTCATTGGATGAACATTTAGGTCATTTTCGTGTTCCCTAGGATTATTCTTGTCCAATTAGGGTTTTTAACCAGTCTTGTGCATCCAATAGGCGTGTTTGTGTCATTGGATGATCTTTTAGGTTGTTTTCGTCCTCCCTACACTTAATCATGTCCAATTAGGGTTTTTAACCAATCTTGTGCATCCAATAGTTGTGCTTGAGTCGTTGGTTGAACATTTAGGTCATTTTCGTCCTCCCTACGCTTATTCTTGTCCAATTAGGGTTTCTAACCAATGTTGTGCATTTAATACGTGTGTTTGTGTCATTGGATTAACAATTAGCTCATTTTTGACCTCCCTAGTCTTATTCTTGTCCAATTAGGGTTTCTAACCAATCTTGTGCATCCAACAGGTGTGTTTGTGTCATTGGATGAACATTTAGGTCATTTTCGTCTTCCCTGGACTTATTCTTGTCCAATTAGGGTTTCTAACCAATCTTACGCATCCAATAGGTGCGTTTGTGTCATTGGATGAACAATTAGGTCATTATGTCCTCCCTACGCTTATTCTTGTCCAATTAGGGTTTCTAACCAAAATTGTGCATCCAACATGTGTGTTTGTGTCATTGGATGAACATTTAGGTCATTTTCTTCCTCCCGAAGCCTATTCTTGTCCAATTAGGGTTTCTAACCAATCTTGTGCATTTAATACGAGTGTTTTTGTCATTGCATGAACATTCAGGTCATTTTCGTCTTCCCTGGACATATTCTTGTTCAATTCGGGTTTCTAACCTATCTTATGCACCGAATAGGTGGGTTTGTGTCATTGGATGAACAATTATGTCATTTTCGTCCTCCCTATGGTTATTCTTGTCCAATTAGGGTTTCTAACCAATCTTGTGCATCCAATAGCAATTTTTGTTTTATTGGATGAACAATTATGTCATTTTCGTCTTCCCTAGGCTTATTCTTCTCCAATTAGGGTTTCTAACCAATCTTGTGCATCCAATAGGAGCGTTTGTGTCATTGGTTGAACATTTATGTCATTTTCGTCTTCCCTAGGCTTATTCTTCTCCAATTAGGGTTTCAAACCAATCTTCTGCATCCAATAGGTGTGTTTGTGTGATTGGATGAATAATTAGGTCATTTTCGTCTTCCCTAGGCTTATTCTTGTCCAATAAGGGTTTCTTACATATCTTATGCATCCAATAGGTGTGTTTGTGTCATTAGATTAACCTTTATGTCATTTTCGTCCTCCCTAGGCTTATTCTTGTCCAATTAGGGTTTCTAACCAAAATTGTGCATCGAATAGGTGTGTTTCTGCCATTGGATGAACATTTAGGTCATTTTCGTCCTCCCAAAGCCTATTCTTGTCCAATTAGGGTTTCTAACCAATCTTGTGCATTTAATACGAGTGTTTGTGTCATTGGATGAACATTTAGTTCATTTTCGTCCTCCCGAAGCTTATTCTTGTCCAATTAGGTCATTTTCGTCTTCCCTAGGCTTATTCTTGTCCAATTAGGGTTTCTAACCTATCTTATGCATCGAATAGGTGGGTTTGTGTCATTGGATTAACAATTATGTCATTTTCGTCCTCCCTACGCTTATTCTTTTCCAATTAGGGTTTCTAACCAATCTTGTGCATCCAATAGGAGTGTTTGTGTCATTGGATGAACAATTATGTCGTTGTCGTCCTCCCTAGGCTTATTCTTGTTCAATTAGGGTTTCTTACCAAAATTGTGTATCCAATAGGTGTGTTTGTGTCATTGGACGAACATTTAGATATTTTCGTCCTCCCGAAGCTTACTCTTGTGCAATTTGTGTTTCTAACCAATCTTGTGCATTTAATACGTGTGTTTGTTTCATTGGATGAACATTTAGGTCATTTTCGTCTTCCCTGGGCTTCTTCTAGTCCAATTACGGTTTTTAACCAATCTTGTGCATCCAATAGGTGGGTTTGTGTCATTGAATGAACATTTAGGTCATTTTCGTCCTCCCTACACTTGATCATGTCCAATTAGGGTTTTTAACCAATCTTGTGCATCCAATAGTTGTGTTTGTGTCATTGGATGAACATTTAGGTCATTTTCGTCCTCCCGAGGCTTATTCTTGTCTAGTTGGGTTTTCTAACCAATCTTGTGCAATTAGGGTTTCTAACCATAATTGGATGAACAATTAAGTCATTTCCGTCCTCCCTATGCTTATTCTTGTCCAATTAGGGTTTCTAACCAATCTTGTGCATCCAATAGCAGTGTTTGTGTCATTGGATGAACAATTATGTCATTTTCGTCTTCCCTAGGCTTATTCTTTTCCAATTAGGGTTTCTAACCAATCTTGTGCATCCAATAGGTGTTTTTGTGTGATTCGATGAATAATTAGGTCATTTTCGTCTTCCCTAGGCTTATTCTTGTCCAATAAGGGTTTCTAACGTATCTTATGCATCCAATAGGTGCGTTTGTGTCATTGGATGAACAATTAGGTCATTTTCATCTTCCATAGGCTTATTCTTGTCCAATTAGGGTTTCTAACCAATCTTGTGCATCCAATATGTGGGGTTGTGTCATTGGATGAACAATTAGGTCATTTTCGTCCTCCCTAGGCTCATTCTTGTCCAATTAGGGGTTCTAACCTATCTTATGCATCCAATATGTGTGTTTGTGTCATTGGATGAACAATTAGGTCATTTTCGTCCTCCCTAGGCTTATTCTTGTCCAATTAGGGTTTCTAACCAATCTTGTGCATCCAATTAGGATGAATAATTAGACCATTTTCGTCTTCCCTAGACTTATTCTTGTCCAATTACAGTTTCTAACCTATCTTATGCATCGAATAGGTGGGTTTGTGTCATTGGATGAACAATTATGTCATTTTCTTCCTCCCTACGCTTATTCTTGTCCAATTAGGGTTTCTAACCAATCTTGTGCATCCAATAGGAGTGTTTGTGACATTGGATGAACATTCAGGTCATTTTCGTCCTCCCTACACTTAATCATGCCCAATTAGGCTTTTTAACCAATCTTGTGCATCCAATAGTTGTGTTTGTGTCATTCGATGAACATTTAGGTCATTTTGGTCTTCCCTAGGATTATTCTTGTCCAATTAGGGTGTTTAACCAATCTTGTGCATCCCATAGGTGGGTTTGAGTCATTGGATGAACATTCAGGTCATTTTCGTCCTCCCTACACTTAATCATGTCCAATTAGGGTTTTAACCAATCTTGTGCATCCAATAGTTGTGTTTGTGTCATTGCATGAACATTTAGGTCATTTCCGTCCTCCCGAGGCTTATTCTTCTCCAATTAGGGTTTCTAACCAATTTTGTGCATTTAATGCATGTGTTTGTATCATTGGATGAACAATTAAGTCATTTTCGTCCTCCCTATGCTTATTCTTGTCCAATTAGGGTTTCTAACCTATCTTATGCATCCAATAGGTGCGTTTGTGTCATTGGATGAACAATTAGGTCATTAAGTCCTCCCTAGGGTTATTCTTGTCCAATTAGGGTTTCTAACCAAAATTGTGCATCCAACAGGTGTGTTTGTGTCATTCGATAAACATTTAGGTATTTTCGTCCTCCCGAAGCTTATTCTTGTCCAATTAGGGTTTCTAACCAATCTTGTGCATTTAATACGTGTGTTTGTGTCATTGAATGAACATTTAGGTCATTTTCGTCTTCCATGGGCTTATTCTAGTCCAATTAGGGTTTTTAACCAATCTTGTGCATCCAATAGTGGGTTTGTGTCATTTGATGAACATTTAGGTTATTTTCGTCCTCCCTACACTTAATCATGTACAATTAGGGTTTTTAACCAATCTTGTGCATCTAATAGGTGAGTTTGTGTCATTGGATGAAGATTTAGGTCATTTTCGTCCTCCCGAGGCTTATTCATGTCTAGTTAGGGTTTCTAACCAATCTTGTGCATTTAATGCATGTGTTTGTATCATTGGATGAACAATTAAGTCATTTTCGTCCTCCCTATGCTTATTCTTGTCCAATTAGGGTTTCTAACCAATCTTGTGCATCCAATAGGAGTGTTTGTGTCATTGGATGAACAATTATGTCATTTTAGTATTCCCTAGGCTTATTCTTCTCCAATTAGGGTTTCTAACCTATCTTATGCATCCAATATGTGTGTTTGTGTCATTGGATGAACAATTATGTCATTTTCGTCCTCCCTAGGCTTATTCTTGTCCAATTACGGTTGTTAACCAATCTTGTGCATCCCATAGGTGGGTTTGTGTCATTGGATGAACATTCAGGTCATTTTCGTCCTCCCTACACTTAATCATTTCCAATTAGGGTTTTTAACCAAAATTGTGCATCCAATAGGTGTGTTTGTGTCATTGGAATAACATTTAGGTCATTTTCATCTTCCATAGGCTTATTCTTGTCCAATTAGGGTTTCTAACCAATCTTGTGCATCCAATATGTGGGTTTGTGTCGTTGGATGAACAATTAGGTCATTTTCGTCCTCCCTAGGCTTATTCTTGTCCAAATAGGGTTTCTAACCAAAATTGTGCATCCAACAGGTGTGTTTGTGTCATTGGATGAACATTTAGGTCTTTTTCATTCTGTGGAGGCTTACTCTTGTCCATTTAGGGTTCCAAACCAAGCTTGTGGATTTAATACATGTGTTTGTGTCTTTGGATGAACATTTAGGTCATTTTCGTCTTCCCTAGGATTATTCTTGTCCAATTAGGGTTTTTAACCAATCTTGTGCATCCCATAGGTTGGTTTGTGTCATTGGATGAACCTTCAGGTCATTTTCGTCCTCCCTACACTTAATCATGTCCAATTAGGGTTTTTAACCAAAATTGTGCATCCAATAGGTGTGTTTGTCATTGGAATAACATTTAGGTCATTTTCATCTTCCATAGGCTTATTCTTGTCCAATTAGGGTTTCTAACCAATCTTGTGCATCCAATATGTGGGGTTGTGTCATTGGATGAACAATTAGGTCATTTTTGTCCTCCTTAAGCTTATTCTTGTCCAATTAGGGGTTCTAACCTATCTTATGCATCCAATATGTGTGTTTGTGTCATTGGATGAACAATTATGTCATTTTCGTCCTCCCTAGGCTTATTCTTGTCCAATTAGGGTTTCTAACCAATCTTGTGCATCCAATAGGTGTGTTCGTGTCATTGGATGAATAATTAGGTCATTTTCGTCTTTCCTAGACTTATTCTTGTCCAATTACGGTTTCTAACCTATCTTATGCATCGAATAGGTGGGTTTGTGCCATTGGATGAACAATTATGTCATTTTCGTCCTCCCTACGCTTATTCTTGTCCAATTAGGGTTTCTAACCAATCTTGTGCATCCAATAGGAGTGTTTGTGACATTGGATGAACATTCAGGTCATTTTCGTCCTCCCTACACTTAATCATGTCCAATTAGGGTTTTTAACCAATCTTGTGCATCCAATAGTTGTGTTTGTGTCATTGGATGAACATTTAAGTCATTTTCGTCTTCCCTAGGATTATTCTTGTCCAATTAGGGTTTTTAACCAATCTTGTGCATCCCATTGGTGGGTTTGTGTCATTGGATGAACATTCAGGTCATTTTCGTCCTCCCTACACTTAATCATGTCCAATTAGGGTTTTAACCAATCTTGTGCATCCAATAGTTGTGTTTGTGTCATTGGATGAACATTTAGGTCATTTTCGTCCTCCCGAGGCTTATTCTTCTCCAATTAGGGTTTCTAACCAATTTTGTGCATTTAATGCATGTGTTTGTATCATTGGATGAACAATTAAGTCATTTTCGTCCTCCCTATGCTTATTCTTGTCCAATTAGGGTTTCTAACCTATCTTATGCATCCAATAGGTGCGTTTGTGTCATTGGATGAACAATTAGGTCATTATGTCCTACCTAGGCTTATTCTTGTCCAATTAGGGTTTCTAACCAAAATTGTGCATCCAACAGGTGTGTTTGTGTCATTCGATGAACATTTAGGTATTTTCGTCCTCCCGAAGCTTATTCTTGTCCAATTAGGGTTTCTAACCAATCTTGTGCATTTAATACGTGTGTTTGTGTCATTGAATAAACATTTAGGTCATTTTCGTCTTCCATGGGCTTATTCTAGTCCAATTAGGGTTTTTAACCAATCTTGTGCATCCAATAGTGGGTTTGTGTCATTTGATGAACATTTAGGTTATTTTCGTCCTCCCTACACTTAATCATGTACAATTAGGGTTTTTAACCAATCTTGTGCATCTAATAGGTGCGTTTGTGTCATTGGATGAAGATTTAGGTCATTTTCGTCCTCCCGAGGCTTATTCATGTCTAGTTAGGGTTTCTAACCAATCTTGTGCATTTAATGCATGTGTTTGTATCATTGGATGAACAATTAAGTCATTTTCGTCCTCCCTATGCTTATTCTTGTCCAATTAGGGTTTCTAACCAATCTTGTGCATCCAATAGGAGTGTTTGTGTCATTGGATGAATAATTATTTCATTTTAGTATTCCCTAGGCTTATTCTTCTCCAATTAGGGTTTCTAACCTATCTTATGCATCCAATATGTGTGTTTGTGTCATTGGATGAACAATTATGTCATTTTCGTCCTCCCTAGGCTTATTCTTGTCCAATTACGGTTGTTAACCAATCTTGTGCATCCCATAGGTGGGTTTGTGTCATTGGATGAACATTCAGGTCATTTTCGTCCTCCCTACACTTAATCATTTCCAATTAGGGTTTTTAACCAAAATTGTGCATCCAATAGGTGTGTTTGTGTCATTGGAATAACATTTAGGTCATTTTCATCTTCCATAGGCTTATTCTTGTCCAATTAGGGTTTCTAACCAATCTTGTGCATCCAATATGTGGGTTTGTGTCGTTGGATGAACAATTAGGTCATTTTCGTCCTCCCTAGGCTTATTCTTGTCCAAATAGGGTTTCTAACCAAAATTGTGCATCCAACAGGTGTGTTTGTGTCATTGGATGAACATTTAGGTCTTTTTCATTCT
>JBBPBS010000235.1:5455910-5495923 GCA_037974835.1 Cicer judaicum
ATGAACATTTAGGTCATTTTCGTCCTCCCGAGGCTTATTCTTCTCCAATTAGGGTTTCTAACCAATTTTGTGCATTTAATGCATGTGTTTGTATCATTGGATGAACAATTAAGTCATTTTCGTCCTCCCTATGCTTATTCTTGTCCAATTAGGGTTTCTAACCTATCTTATGCATCCAATAGGTGCGTTTGTGTCATTGGATGAACAATTAGGTCATTATGTCCTACCTAGGCTTATTCTTGTCCAATTAGGGTTTCTAACCAAAATTGTGCATCCAACAGGTGTGTTTGTGTCATTCGATGAACATTTAGGTATTTTCGTCCTCCCGAAGCTTATTCTTGTCCAATTAGGGTTTCTAACCAATCTTGTGCATTTAATACGTGTGTTTGTGTCATTGAATAAACATTTAGGTCATTTTCGTCTTCCATGGGCTTATTCTAGTCCAATTAGGGTTTTTAACCAATCTTGTGCATCCAATAGTGGGTTTGTGTCATTTGATGAACATTTAGGTTATTTTCGTCCTCCCTACACTTAATCATGTACAATTAGGGTTTTTAACCAATCTTGTGCATCCAATAGGTGCGTTTGTGTCATTGGATGAAGATTTAGGTCATTTTCGTCCTCCCGAGGCTTATTCATGTCTAGTTAGGGTTTCTAACCAATCTTGTGCATTTAATGCATGTGTTTGTATCATTGGATGAACAATTAAGTCATTTTCGTCCTCCCTATGCTTATTCTTGTCCAATTAGGGTTTCTAACCAATCTTGTGCATCCAATAGGAGTGTTTGTGTCATTGGATGAACAATTATGTCATTTTAGTATTCCCTAGGCTTATTCTTCTCCAATTAGGGTTTCTAACCTATCTTATGCATCCAATATGTGTGTTTGTGTCATTGGATGAACAATTATGTCATTTTCGTCCTCCCTAGGCTTATTCTTGTCCAATTACGGTTGTTAACCAATCTTGTGCATCCCATAGGTGGGTTTGTGTCATTGGATGAACATTCAGGTCATTTTCGTCCTCCCTACACTTAATCATTTCCAATTATGGTTTTTAACCAAAATTGTGCATCCAATAGGTGCGTTTGTGTCATTGGAATAACATTTAGGTCATTTTCATCTTCCATAGCCTTATTCTTGTCCAATTAGGGTTTCTAACCAATCTTGTGCATCCAATATGTGGGTTTGTGTCGTTGGATGAACAATTAGGTCATTTTCGTCCTCCCTAGGCTTATTCTTGTCCAAATAGGGTTTCTAACCAAAATTGTGCATCCACTAGGTGTGTTTGTGTCATTGGATGAACATTTAGGTCTTTTTCATTCTCTGGAGGCTTACTCTTGTCCATTTAGGGTTCCAAACCAAGCTTGTGGATTTAATACATGTGTTTGTGTCTTTGGATGAACATTTAGGTCATTTTCGTCTTCCCTAGGATTATTCTTGTCCAATTAGGGTTTTTAACCAATCTTGTGCATCCCATAGGTTGGTTTGTGTCATTGGATGAACCTTCAGGTCATTTTCGTCCTCCCTACACTTAATCATGTCCAATTAGGGTTTTTAACCAAAATTGTGCATCCAATAGGTGTGTTTGTCATTGGAATAACATTTAGGTCATTTTCATCTTCCATAGGCTTATTCTTGTCCAATTAGGGTTTCTAACCAATCTTGTGCATCCAATATGTGGGGTTGTGTCATTGGATGAACAATTAGGTCATTTTTGTCCTCCTTAAGCTTATTCTTGTCCAATTAGGGGTTCTAACCTATCTTATGCATCCAATATGTGTGTTTGTGTCATTGGATGAACAATTATGTCATTTTCGTCCTCCCTAGGCTTATTCTTGTCCAATTAGGGTTTCTAACCAATCTTGTGCATCCAATAGGTGTGTTCGTGTCATTGGATGAATAATTAGGTCATTTTCGTCTTTCCTAGACTTATTCTTGTCCAATTACGGTTTCTAACCTATCTTATGCATCGAATAGGTGGGTTTGTGCCATTGGATGAACAATTATGTCATTTTCGTCCTCCCTACGCTTATTCTTGTCCAATTAGGGTTTCTAACCAATCTTGTGCATCCAATAGGAGTGTTTGTGACATTGGATGAACATTCAGGTCATTTTCGTCCTCCCTACACTTAATCATGTCCAATTAGGGTTTTTAACCAATCTTGTGCATCCAATAGTTGTGTTTGTGTCATTGGATGAACATTTAAGTCATTTTCGTCTTCCCTAGGATTATTCTTGTCCAATTAGGGTTTTTAACCAATCTTGTGCATCCCATAGGTGGGTTTGTGTCATTGGATGAACATTCAGGTCATTTTCGTCCTCCCTACACTTAATCATTTCCAATTAGGGTTTTTAACCAAAATTGTCCATCCAATAGGTCTGTTTGTGTCATTTTCGTCCTCCCGAAGCTTGTTCTTGTCCAATTAAGGTTTCTAACCAATCTTGTGCATTTAATACATGTGTTTGTGTCATTGGATGAACATTTAGGTCATTTTCGTCTTCCCTGGGCTTATTCTTGTCCAATCAGGGTTTGTAACCAAGCTTGTGCATTTAATACGTGTGTTTGTGTCATTGGATGAACATTTAGGTCATTTTCGTGTTCCCTAGGATTATTCTTGTCCAATTAGGGTTTTTAACCAGTCTTGTGCATCCAATAGGCGTGTTTGTGTCATTGGATGATCTTTTAGGTTGTTTTCGTCCTCCCTACACTTAATCATGTCCAATTAGGGTTTTTAACCAATCTTGTGCATCCAATAGTTGTGCTTGAGTCGTTGGTTGAACATTTAGGTCATTTTCGTCCTCCCTACGCTTATTCTTGTCCAATTAGGGTTTCTAACCAATGTTGTGCATTTAATACGTGTGTTTGTGTCATTGGATTAACAATTAGCTCATTTTTGACCTCCCTAGTCTTATTCTTGTCCAATTAGGGTTTCTAACCAATCTTGTGCATCCAACAGGTGTGTTTGTGTCATTGGATGAACATTTAGGTCATTTTCGTCTTCCCTGGACTTATTCTTGTCCAATTAGGGTTTCTAACCAATCTTACGCATCCAATAGGTGCGTTTGTGTCATTGGATGAACAATTAGGTCATTATGTCCTCCCTACGCTTACTCTTGTCCAATTAGGGTTTCTAACCAAAATTGTGCATCCAACATGTGTGTTTGTGTCATTGGATGAACATTTAGGTCATTTTCTTCCTCCCGAAGCCTATTCTTGTCCAATTAGGGTTTCTAACCAATCTTGTGCATTTAATACGAGTGTTTTTGTCATTGCATGAACATTTAGGTCATTTTCGTCTTCCCTGGACATATTCTTGTCCAATTCGGGTTTCTAACCTATCTTATGCACCGAATAGGTGGGTTTGTGTCATTGGATGAACAATTATGTCATTTTCGTCCTCCCTATGGTTATTCTTGTCCAATTAGGGTTTCTAACCAATCTTGTGCATCCAATAGCAATGTTTGTTTTATTGGATGAACAATTATGTCATTTTCGTCTTCCCTAGGCTTATTCTTCTCCAATTAGGGTTTCTAACCAATCTTGTGCATCCAATAGGAGTGTTTGTGTCATTGGTTGAACATTTATGTCATTTTCGTCTTCCCTAGGCTTATTCTTCTCCAATTAGGGTTTCAAACCAATCTTCTGCATCCAATAGGTGTGTTTGTGTGATTGGATGAATAATTAGGTCATTTTCGTCTTCCCTAGGCTTATTCTTGTCCAATAAGGGTTTCTTACATATCTTATGCATCCAATAGGTGTGTTTGTGTCATTAGATTAACATTTATGTCATTTTCGTCCTCCCTAGGCTTATTCTTGTCCAATTAGGGTTTCTAACCAAAATTGTGCATCGAATAGGTGTGTTTCTGTCATTGGATGAACATTTAGGTCATTTTCGTCCTCCCAAAGCCTATTCTTGTCCAATTAGGGTTTCTAACCAATCTTGTGCATTTAATACGAGTGTTTATGTCATTGGATGAACATTTAGTTCATTTTCGTCCTCCCGAAGCTTATTCTTGTCCAATTAGGTCATTTTCGTCTTCCCTAGGCTTATTCTTGTCCAATTAGGGTTTCTAACCTATCTTATGCATCGAATAGGTGGGTTTGTGTCATTGGATTAACAATTATGTCATTTTCGTCCTCCCTACGCTTATTCTTTTCCAATTAGGGTTTCTAACCAATCTTGTGCATCCAATAGGAGTGTTTGTGTCATTGGATGAACAATTATGTCATTTTCGTCCTCCCTAGGCTTATTCTTGTTCAATTAGGGTTTCTTACCAAAATGGTGCATCCAATAGGTGTGTTTGTGTCATTGGACGAACATTTAGATATTTTCGTCCTCCCGAAGCTTACTCTTGTGCAATTTGTGTTTCTAACCAATCTTGTGCATTTAATACGTGTGTTTGTTTCATTGGATGAACATTTAGGTCATTTTCGTCTTCCCAGGGCTTCTTCTAGTCCAATTACGGTTTTTAACCAATCTTGTGCATCCAATAGGTGGGTTTGTGTCATTGAATGAACCTTTAGGTCATTTTCGTCCTCCCTACACTTGATCATGTCCAATTAGGGTTTTTAATCAATCTTGTGCATCCAATAGTTGTGTTTGTGTCATTGGATGAACATTTAGGTCATTTTCGTCCTCCCGAGGCTTATTCTTGTCTAGTTGGGGTTTCTAACCAATCTTGTGCAATTAGGGTTTCTAACCATAATTGGATGAACAATTAAGTCATTTCCGTCCTCCCTATGCTTATTCTTGTCCAATTAGGGTTTCTAACCAATCTTGTGCATCCAATAGCAGTGTTTGTGTCATTGGATGAACAATTATGTCATTTTCGTCTTCCCTAGGCTTATTCTTTTCCAATTAGGGTTTCTAACCAATCTTGTGCATCCAATAGGTGTTTTTGTGTGATTCGATGAATAATTAGGTCATTTTCGTCTTCCCTAGGCTTATTCTTGTCCAATAAGGGTTTCTAACGTATCTTATGCATCCAATAGGTGCGTTTGTGTCATTGGATGAACAATTAGGTCATTTTCATCTTCCATAGGCTTATTCTTGTCCAATTAGGGTTTCTAACCAATCTTGTGCATCCAATATGTGGGGTTGTGTCATTGGATGAACAATTAGGTCATTTTCGTCCTCCCTAGGCTTATTCTTGTCCAATTAGGGGTTCTAACCTATCTTATGCATCCAATATGTGTGTTTGTGTCATTGGATGAACAATTATGTCATTTTCGTCCTCCCTAGGCTTATTCTTGTCCAATTAGGGTTTCTAACCAATCTTGTGCATCCAATTAGGATGAATAATTAGACCATTTTCGTCTTCCCTAGACTTATTCTTGTCCAATTACAGTTTCTAACCTATCTTATGCATCGAATAGGTGGGTTTGTGTCATTGGATGAACAATTATGTCATTTTCTTCCTCCCTACGCTTATTCTTGTCCAATTAGGGTTTCTAACCAATCTTGTGCATCCAATAGGAGTGTTTGTGACATTGGATGAACATTCAGGTCATTTTCGTCCTCCCTACACTTAATCATGCCCAATTAGGCTTTTTAACCAATCTTGTGCATCCAATAGTTGTGTTTGTGTCATTCGATGAACATTTAGGTCATTTTGGTCTTCCCTAGGATTATTCTTGTCCAATTAGGGTTTTTAACCAATCTTGTGCATCCCATAGGTGGGTTTGAGTCATTGGATGAACATTCAGGTCATTTTCGTCCTCCCTACACTTAATCATGTCCAATTAGGGTTTTAACCAATCTTGTGCATCCAATAGTTGTGTTTGTGTCATTGCATGAACATTTAGGTCATTTCCGTCCTCCCGAGGCTTATTCTTCTCCAATTAGGGTTTCTAACCAATTTTGTGCATTTAATGCATGTGTTTGTATCATTGGATGAACAATTAAGTCATTTTCGTCCTCCCTATGCTTATTCTTGTCCAATTAGGGTTTCTAACCTATCTTATGCATCCAATAGGTGCGTTTGTGTCATTGGATGAACAATTAGGTCATTATGTCCTCCCTAGGGTTATTCTTGTCCAATTAGGGTTTCTAACCAAAATTGTGCATCCAACAGGTGTGTTTGTGTCATTCGATAAACATTTAGGTATTTTCGTCCTCCCGAAGCTTATTCTTGTCCAATTAGGGTTTCTAACCAATCTTGTGCATTTAATACGTGTGTTTGTGTCATTGAATGAACATTTAGGTCATTTTCGTCTTCCATGGGCTTATTCTAGTCCAATTAGGGTTTTTAACCAATCTTGTGCATCCAATAGTGGGTTTGTGTCATTTGATGAACATTTAGGTTATTTTCGTCCTCCCTACACTTAATCATGTACAATTAGGGTTTTTAACCAATCTTGTGCATCTAATAGGTGCGTTTGTGTCATTGGATGAAGATTTAGGTCATTTTCGTCCTCCCGAGGCTTATTCATGTCTAGTTAGGGTTTCTAACCAATCTTGTGCATTTAATGCATGTGTTTGTATCATTGGATGAACAATTAAGTCATTTTCGTCCTCCCTATGCTTATTCTTGTCCAATTAGGGTTTCTAACCAATCTTGTGCATCCAATAGGAGTGTTTGTGTCATTGGATGAACAATTATGTCATTTTAGTATTCCCTAGGCTTATTCTTCTCCAATTAGGGTTTCTAACCTATCTTATGCATCCAATATGTGTGTTTGTGTCATTGGATGAACAATTATGTCATTTTCGTCCTCCCTAGGCTTATTCTTGTCCAATTACGGTTGTTAACCAATCTTGTGCATCCCATAGGTGGGTTTGTGTCATTGGATGAACATTCAGGTCATTTTCGTCCTCCCTACACTTAATCATTTCCAATTAGGGTTTTTAACCAAAATTGTGCATCCAATAGGTGTGTTTGTGTCATTGGAATAACATTTAGGTCATTTTCATCTTCCATAGGCTTATTCTTGTCCAATTAGGGTTTCTAACCAATCTTGTGCATCCAATATGTGGGTTTGTGTCGTTGGATGAACAATTAGGTCATTTTCGTCCTCCCTAGGCTTATTCTTGTCCAAATAGGGTTTCTAACCAAAATTGTGCATCCAACAGGTGTGTTTGTGTCATTGGATGAACATTTAGGTCTTTTTCATTCTGTGGAGGCTTACTCTTGTCCATTTAGGGTTCCAAACCAAGCTTGTGGATTTAATACATGTGTTTGTGTCTTTGGATGAACATTTAGGTCATTTTCGTCTTCCCTAGGATTATTCTTGTCCAATTAGGGTTTTTAACCAATCTTGTGCATCCCATAGGTTGGTTTGTGTCATTGGATGAACCTTCAGGTCATTTTCGTCCTCCCTACACTTAATCATGTCCAATTAGGGTTTTTAACCAAAATTGTGCATCCAATAGGTGTGTTTGTCATTGGAATAACATTTAGGTCATTTTCATCTTCCATAGGCTTATTCTTGTCCAATTAGGGTTTCTAACCAATCTTGTGCATCCAATATGTGGGGTTGTGTCATTGGATGAACAATTAGGTCATTTTTGTCCTCCTTAAGCTTATTCTTGTCCAATTAGGGGTTCTAACCTATCTTATGCATCCAATATGTGTGTTTGTGTCATTGGATGAACAATTATGTCATTTTCGTCCTCCCTAGGCTTATTCTTGTCCAATTAGGGTTTCTAACCAATCTTGTGCATCCAATAGGTGTGTTCGTGTCATTGGATGAATAATTAGGTCATTTTCGTCTTTCCTAGACTTATTCTTGTCCAATTACGGTTTCTAACCTATCTTATGCATCGAATAGGTGGGTTTGTGCCATTGGATGAACAATTATGTCATTTTCGTCCTCCCTACGCTTATTCTTGTCCAATTAGGGTTTCTAACCAATCTTGTGCATCCAATAGGAGTGTTTGTGACATTGGATGAACATTCAGGTCATTTTCGTCCTCCCTACACTTAATCATGTCCAATTAGGGTTTTTAACCAATCTTGTGCATCCAATAGTTGTGTTTGTGTCATTGGATGAACATTTAAGTCATTTTCGTCTTCCCTAGGATTATTCTTGTCCAATTAGGGTTTTTAACCAATCTTGTGCATCCCATAGGTGGGTTTGTGTCATTGGATGAACATTCAGGTCATTTTCGTCCTCCCTACACTTAATCATTTCCAATTAGGGTTTTTAACCAAAATTGTCCATCCAATAGGTCTGTTTGTGTCATTTTCGTCCTCCCGAAGCTTGTTCTTGTCCAATTAAGGTTTCTAACCAATCTTGTGCATTTAATACATGTGTTTGTGTCATTGGATGAACATTTAGGTCATTTTCGTCTTCCCTGGGCTTATTCTTGTCCAATCAGGGTTTGTAACCAAGCTTGTGCATTTAATACGTGTGTTTGTGTCATTGGATGAACATTTAGGTCATTTTCGTGTTCCCTAGGATTATTCTTGTCCAATTAGGGTTTTTAACCAGTCTTGTGCATCCAATAGGCGTGTTTGTGTCATTGGATGATCTTTTAGGTTGTTTTCGTCCTCCCTACACTTAATCATGTCCAATTAGGGTTTTTAACCAATCTTGTGCATCCAATAGTTGTGCTTGAGTCGTTGGTTGAACATTTAGGTCATTTTCGTCCTCCCTACGCTTATTCTTGTCCAATTAGGGTTTCTAACCAATGTTGTGCATTTAATACGTGTGTTTGTGTCATTGGATTAACAATTAGCTCATTTTTGACCTCCCTAGTCTTATTCTTGTCCAATTAGGGTTTCTAACCAATCTTGTGCATCCAACAGGTGTGTTTGTGTCATTGGATGAACATTTAGGTCATTTTCGTCTTCCCTGGACTTATTCTTGTCCAATTAGGGTTTCTAACCAATCTTACGCATCCAATAGGTGCGTTTGTGTCATTGGATGAACAATTAGGTCATTATGTCCTCCCTACGCTTACTCTTGTCCAATTAGGGTTTCTAACCAAAATTGTGCATCCAACATGTGTGTTTGTGTCATTGAATGAACATTTAGGTCATTTTCGTCCTCCCAAAGCCTATTCTTGTCCAATTAGGGTTTCTAACCAATCTTGTGCATTTAATACGAGTGTTTGTGTCATTGGATTAACATTTAGTTCATTTTCGTCCTCCCGAAGCTTATTCTTGTCCAATTAGGTCATTTTCGTCTTCCCTAGGCTTATTCTTGTCCAATTAGGGTTTCTAACCTATCTTATGCATCGAATAGGTGGGTTTGTGTCATTGGATTAACAATTATGTCATTTTCGTCCTCCCTACGCTTATTCTTTTCCAATTAGGGTTTCTAACCAATCTTGTGCATCCAATAGGAGTGTTTGTGTCATTGGATGAACAATTATGTCGTTGTCGTCCTCCCTAGGCTTATTCTTGTTCAATTAGGGTTTCTTACCAAAATTGTGTATCCAATAGGTGTGTTTGTGTCATTGGACGAACATTTAGATATTTTCGTCCTCCCGAAGCTTACTCTTGTGCAATTTGTGTTTCTAACCAATCTTGTGCATTTAATACGTGTGTTTGTTTCATTGGATGAACATTTAGGTCATTTTCGTCTTCCCTGGGCTTCTTCTAGTCCAATTACGGTTTTTAACCAATCTTGTGCATCCAATAGGTGGGTTTGTGTCATTGAATGAACATTTAGGTCATTTTCGTCCTCCCTACACTTGATCATGTCCAATTAGGGTTTTTAACCAATCTTGTGCATCCAATAGTTGTGTTTGTGTCATTGGATGAACATTTAGGTCATTTTCGTCCTCCCGAGGCTTATTCTTGTCTAGTTGGGTTTTCTAACCAATCTTGTGCAATTAGGGTTTCTAACCATAATTGGATGAACAATTAAGTCATTTCCGTCCTCCCTATGCTTATTCTTGTCCAATTAGGGTTTCTAACCAATCTTGTGCATCCAATAGCAGTGTTTGTGTCATTGGATGAACAATTATGTCATTTTCGTCTTCCCTAGGCTTATTCTTTTCCAATTAGGGTTTCTAACCAATCTTGTGCATCCAATAGGTGTTTTTGTGTGATTCGATGAATAATTAGGTCATTTTCGTCTTCCCTAGGCTTATTCTTGTCCAATAAGGGTTTCTAACGTATCTTATGCATCCAATAGGTGCGTTTGTGTCATTGGATGAACAATTAGGTCATTTTCATCTTCCATAGGCTTATTCTTGTCCAATTAGGGTTTCTAACCAATCTTGTGCATCCAATATGTGGGGTTGTGTCATTGGATGAACAATTAGGTCATTTTCGTCCTCCCTAGGCTTATTCTTGTCCAATTAGGGGTTCTAACCTATCTTATGCATCCAATATGTGTGTTTGTGTCATTGGATGAACAATTATGTCATTTTCGTCCTCCCTAGGCTTATTCTTGTCCAATTAGGGTTTCTAACCAATCTTGTGCATCCAATAGGTGTGTTCGTGTCATTGGATGAATAATTAGGTCATTTTCGTCTTTCCTAGACTTATTCTTGTCCAATTACGGTTTCTAACCTATCTTATGCATCGAATAGGTGGGTTTGTGCCATTGGATGAACAATTATGTCATTTTCGTCCTCCCTACGCTTATTCTTGTCCAATTAGGGTTTCTAACCAATCTTGTGCATCCAATAGGAGTGTTTGTGACATTGGATGAACATTCAGGTCATTTTCGTCCTCCCTACACTTAATCATGTCCAATTAGGGTTTTTAACCAATCTTGTGCATCCAATAGTTGTGTTTGTGTCATTGGATGAACATTTAAGTCATTTTCGTCTTCCCAAGGATTATTCTTGTCCAATTAGGGTTTTTAACCAATCTTGTGCATCCCATAGGTGGGTTTGTGTCATTGGATGAACATTCAGGTCATTTTCGTCCTCCCTACACTTAATCATTTCCAATTAGGGTTTTTAACCAAAATTGTCCATCCAATAGGTCTATTTGTGTCATTTTCGTCCTCCCGAAGCTTGTTCTTGTCCAATTAAGGTTTCTAACCAATCTTGTGCATTTAATACGTGTGTTTGTGTCATTGGATGAACATTTAGGTCATTTTCGTCTTCCCTGGGCTTATTCTTGTCCAATCAGGGTTTGTAACCAAGCTTGTGCATTTAATACGTGTGTTTGTGTCATTGGATGAACATTTAGGTCATTTTCGTGTTCCCTAGGATTATTCTTGTCCAATTAGGGTTTTTAACCAGTCTTGTGCATCCAATAGGCATGTTTGTGTCATTGGATGATCTTTTAGGTTGTTTTCGTCCTCCCTACACTTAATCATGTCCAATTAGGGTTTTTAACCAATCTTGTGCATCCAATAGTTGTGCTTGAGTCGTTGGTTGAACATTTAGGTCATTTTCGTCCTCCCTACGCTTATTCTTGTCCAATTAGGGTTTCTAACCAATGTTGTGCATTTAATACGTGTGTTTGTGTCATTGGATTAACAATTAGCTCATTTTTGACCTCCCTAGTCTTATTCTTGTCCAATTAGGGTTTCTAACCAATCTTGTGCATCCAACAGGTGTGTTTGTGTCATTGGATGAACATTTAGGTCATTTTCGTCTTCCCTGGACTTATTCTTGTCCAATTAGGGTTTCTAACCAATCTTACGCATCCAATAGGTGCGTTTGTGTCATTGGATGAACAATTAGGTCATTATGTCCTCCCTACGCTTACTCTTGTCCAATTAGGGTTTCTAACCAAAATTGTGCATCCAACATGTGTGTTTGTGTCATTGGATGAACATTTAGGTCATTTTCGTCCTCCCAAAGCCTATTCTTGTCCAATTAGGGTTTCTAACCAATCTTGTGCATTTAATACGAGTGTTTGTGTCATTGGATGAACATTTAGTTCATTTTCGTCCTCCCGAAGCTTATTCTTGTCCAATTAGGTCATTTTCGTCTTCCCTAGGCTTATTCTTGTCCAATTAGGGTTTCTAACCTATCTTATGCATCGAATAGGTGGGTTTGTGTCATTGGATTAACAATTATGTCATTTTCGTCCTCCCTACGCTTATTCTTTTCCAATTAGGGTTTCTAACCAATCTTGTGCATCCAATAGGAGTGTTTGTGTCATTGGATGAACAATTATGTCATTTTCGTCCTCCCTAGGCTTATTCTTGTTCAATTAGGGTTTCTTACCAAAATGGTGCATCCAATAGGTGTGTTTGTGTCATTGGACGAACATTTAGATATTTTCGTCCTCCCGAAGCTTACTCTTGTGCAATTTGTGTTTCTAACCAATCTTGTGCATTTAATACGTGTGTTTGTTTCATTGGATGAACATTTAGGTCATTTTCGTCTTCCCTGGGCTTCTTCTAGTCCAATTACGGTTTTTAAGCAATCTTGTGCATCCAATAGGTGGGTTTGTGTCATTGAATGAACATTTAGGTCATTTTCGTCCTCCCTACACTTGATCATGTCCAATTAGGGTTTTTAATCAATCTTGTGCATCCAATAGTTGTGTTTGTGTCATTGGATGAACATTTAGGTCATTTTCGTCCTCCCGAGGCTTATTCTTGTCTAGTTGGGGTTTCTAACCAATCGTGTGCAATTAGGGTTTCTAACCATAATTGGATGAACAATTAAGTCATTTCCGTCCTCCCTATGCTTATTCTTGTCCAATTAGGGTTTCTAACCAATCTTGTGCATCCAATAGCAGTGTTTGTGTCATTGGATGAACAATTATGTCATTTTCGTCTTCCCTAGGCTTATTCTTTTCCAATTAGGGTTTCTAACCAATCTTGTGCATCCAATAGGTGTTTTTGTGTGATTCGATGAATAATTAGGTCATTTTCATCTTCCCTAGGCTTATTCTTGTCCAATAAGGGTTTCTAACGTATCTTATGCATCCAATAGGTGCGTTTGTGTCATTGGATGAACAATTAGGTCATTTTCATCTTCCATAGGCTTATTCTTGTCCAATTAGGGTTTCTAACCAATCTTGTGCATCCAATATGTGGGGTTGTGTCATTGGATGAACAATTAGGTCATTTTCGTCCTCCCTAGGCTTATTCTTGTCCAATTAGGGTTTTTAACCAATCTTGTGCATCCAATAGTGGGTTTGTGTCATTTGATGAACATTTAGGTTATTTTCGTCCTCCCTACACTTAATCATGTACAATTAGGGTTTTTAACCAATCTTGTGCATCTAATAGGTGCGTTTGTGTCATTGGATGAAGATTTAGGTCATTTTCGTCCTCCCGAGGCTTATTCATGTCTAGTTAGGGTTTCTAACCAATCTTGTGCATTTAATGCATGTGTTTGTATCATTGGATGAACAATTAAGTCATTTTCGTCCTCCCTATGCTTATTCTTGTCCAATTAGGGTTTCTAACCAATCTTGTGCATCCAATAGGAGTGTTTGTGTCATTGGATGAACAATTATGTCATTTTAGTATTCCCTAGGCTTATTCTTCTCCAATTAGGGTTTCTAACCTATCTTATGCATCCAATATGTGTGTTTGTGTCATTGGATGAACAATTATGTCATTTTCGTCCTCCCTAGGCTTATTCTTGTCCAATTACGGTTGTTAACCAATCTTGTGCATCCCATAGGTGGGTTTGTGTCATTGGATGAACATTCAGGTCATTTTCGTCCTCCCTACACTTAATCATTTCCAATTAGGGTTTTTAACCAAAATTGTGCATCCAATAGGTGTGTTTGTGTCATTGGAATAACATTTAGGTCATTTTCATCTTCCATAGGCTTATTCTTGTCCAATTAGGGTTTCTAACCAATCTTGTGCATCCAATATGTGGGTTTGTGTCGTTGGATGAACAATTAGGTCATTTTCGTCCTCCCTAGGCTTATTCTTGTCCAAATAGGGTTTCTAACCAAAATTGTGCATCCAACAGGTGTGTTTGTGTCATTGGATGAACATTTAGGTCTTTTTCATTCTGTGGAGGCTTACTCTTGTCCATTTAGGGTTCCAAACCAAGCTTGTGGATTTAATACATGTGTTTGTGTCTTTGGATGAACATTTAGGTCATTTTCGTCTTCCCTAGGATTATTCTTGTCCAATTAGGGTTTTTAACCAATCTTGTGCATCCCATAGGTTGGTTTGTGTCATTGGATGAACCTTCAGGTCATTTTCGTCCTCCCTACACTTAATCATGTCCAATTAGGGTTTTTAACCAAAATTGTGCATCCAATAGGTGTGTTTGTCATTGGAATAACATTTAGGTCATTTTCATCTTCCATAGGCTTATTCTTGTCCAATTAGGGTTTCTAACCAATCTTGTGCATCCAATATGTGGGGTTGTGTCATTGGATGAACAATTAGGTCATTTTTGTCCTCCTTAAGCTTATTCTTGTCCAATTAGGGGTTCTAACCTATCTTATGCATCCAATATGTGTGTTTGTGTCATTGGATGAACAATTATGTCATTTTCGTCCTCCCTAGGCTTATTCTTGTCCAATTAGGGTTTCTAACCAATCTTGTGCATCCAATAGGTGTGTTCGTGTCATTGGATGAATAATTAGGTCATTTTCGTCTTTCCTAGACTTATTCTTGTCCAATTACGGTTTCTAACCTATCTTATGCATCGAATAGGTGGGTTTGTGCCATTGGATGAACAATTATGTCATTTTCGTCCTCCCTACGCTTATTCTTGTCCAATTAGGGTTTCTAACCAATCTTGTGCATCCAATAGGAGTGTTTGTGACATTGGATGAACATCCAGGTCATTTTCGTCCTCCCTACACTTAATCATGTCCAATTAGGGTTTTTAACCAATCTTGTGCATCCAATAGTTGTGTTTGTGTCATTGGATGAACATTTAAGTCATTTTCGTCTTCCCTAGGATTATTCTTGTCCAATTAGGGTTTTTAACCAATCTTGTGCATCCCATAGGTGGGTTTGTGTCATTGGATGAACATTCAGGTCATTTTCGTCCTCCCTACACTTAATCATTTCCAATTAGGGTTTTTAACCAAAATTGTCCATCCAATAGGTCTGTTTGTGTCATTTTCGTCCTTCCGAAGCTTGTTCTTGTCCAATTAAGGTTTCTAACCAATCTTGTGCATTTAATACGTGTGTTTGTGTCATTGGATGAACATTTAGGTCATTTTCGTCTTCCCTGGGCTTATTCTTGTCCAATCAGGGTTTGTAACCAAGCTTGTGCATTTAATACGTGTGTTTGTGTCATTGGATGAACATTTAGGTCATTTTCGTGTTCCCTAGGATTATTCTTGTCCAATTAGGGTTTTTAACCAGTCTTGTGCATCCAATAGGCGTGTTTGTGTCATTGGATGATCTTTTAGGTTGTTTTCGTCCTCCCTACACTTAATCATGTCCAATTAGGGTTTTTAACCAATCTTGTGCATCCAATAGTTGTGCTTGAGTCGTTGGTTGAACATTTAGGTCATTTTCGTCCTCCCTACGCTTATTCTTGTCCAATTAGGGTTTCTAACCAATGTTGTGCATTTAATACGTGTGTTTGTGTCATTGGATTAACAATTAGCTCATTTTTGACCTCCCTAGTCTTATTCTTGTCCAATTAGGGTTTCTAACCAATCTTGTGCATCCAACAGGTGTGTTTGTGTCATTGGATGAACATTTAGGTCATTTTCGTCTTCCCTGGACTTATTCTTGTCCAATTAGGGTTTCTAACCAATCTTACGCATCCAATAGGTGCGTTTGTGTCATTGGATGAACAATTAGGTCATTATGTCCTCCCTACGCTTACTCTTGTCCAATTAGGGTTTCTAACCAAAATTGTGCATCCAACTTGTGTGTTTGTGTCATTGGATGAACATTTAGGTCATTTTCTTCCTCCCGAAGCCTATTCTTGTCCAATTAGGGTTTCTAACCAATCTTGTGCATTTAATACGAGTGTTTTTGTCATTGCATGAACATTTAGGTCATTTTCGTCTTCCCTGGACATATTCTTGTCCAATTCGGGTTTCTAACCTATCTTATGCACCGAATAGGTGGGTTTGTGTCATTGGATGAACAATTATGTCATTTTCGTCCTCCCTATGGTTATTCTTGTCCAATTAGGGTTTCTAACCAATCTTGTGCATCCAATAGCAATGTTTGTTTTATTGGATGAACAATTATGTCATTTTCGTCTTCCCTAGGCTTATTCTTCTCCAATTAG
Source organism: Cicer judaicum (assembly GCA_037974835.1). Taxonomy (NCBI): domain Eukaryota; kingdom Viridiplantae; phylum Streptophyta; class Magnoliopsida; order Fabales; family Fabaceae; genus Cicer; species Cicer judaicum. Next base: position 5,471,960 of record JBBPBS010000235.1, read on the forward strand.
GGTTTCTAACCAATCTTGTGCATCCAATAGGAGTGTTTGTGTCATTGGTTGAACATTTATGTCATTTTCGTCTTCCCTAGGCTTATTCTTCTCCAATTAGGGTTTCAAACCAATCTTCTGCATCCAATAGGTGTGTTTGTGTGATTGGATGAATAATTAGGTCATTTTCGTCTTCCCTAGGCTTATTCTTGTCCAATAAGGGTTTCTTACATATCTTATGCATCCAATAGGTGTGTTTGTGTCATTAGATTAACATTTATGTCATTTTCGTCCTCCCTAGGCTTATTCTTGTCCAATTAGGGTTTCTAACCAAAATTGTGCATCGAATAGGTGTGTTTCTGTCATTGGATGAACATTTAGGTCATTTTCGTCCTCCCAAAGCCTATTCTTGTCCAATTAGGGTTTCTAACCAATCTTGTGCATTTAATACGAGTGTTTGTGTCATTGGATGAACATTTAGTTCATTTTCGTCCTCCCGAAGCTTATTCTTGTCCAATTAGGTCATTTTCGTCTTCCCTAGGCTTATTCTTGTCCAATTAGGGTTTCTAACCTATCTTATGCATCGAATAGGTGGGTTTGTGTCATTGGATTAACAATTATGTCATTTTCGTCCTCCCTACGCTTATTCTTTTCCAATTAGGGTTTCTAACCAATCTTGTGCATCCAATAGGAGTGTTTGTGTCATTGGATGAACAATTATGTCATTTTCGTCCTCCCTAGGCTTATTCTTGTTCAATTAGGGTTTCTTACCAAAATGGTGCATCCAATAGGTGTGTTTGTGTCATTGGACGAACATTTAGATATTTTCGTCCTCCCGAAGCTTACTCTTGTGCAATTTGTGTTTCTAACCAATCTTGTGCATTTAATACGTGTGTTTGTTTCATTGGATGAACATTTAGGTCATTTTCGTCTTCCCTGGGCTTCTTCTAGTCCAATTACGGTTTTTAACCAATCTTGTGCATCCAATAGGTGGGTTTGTGTCATTGAATGAACATTTAGGTCATTTTCGTCCTCCCTACACTTGATCATGTCCAATTAGGGTTTTTAATCAATCTTGTGCATCCAATAGTTGTGTTTGTGTCATTGGATGAACATTTAGGTCATTTTCGTCCTCCCGAGGCTTATTCTTGTCTAGTTGGGGTTTCTAACCAATCTTGTGCAATTAGGGTTTCTAACCATAATTGGATGAACAATTAAGTCATTTCCGTCCTCCCTATGCTTATTCTTGTCCAATTAGGGTTTCTAACCAATCTTGAGCATCCAATAGCAGTGTTTGTGTCATTGGATGAACAATTATGTCATTTTCGTCTTCCCTAGGCTTATTCTTTTCCAATTAGGGTTTCTAACCAATCTTGTGCATCCAATAGGTGTTTTTGTGTGATTCGATGAATAATTAGGTCATTTTCATCTTCCATAGGCTTATTCTTGTCCAATTAGGGTTTCTAACCAATCTTGTGCATCCAATATGTGGGGTTGTGTCATTGGATGAACAATTAGGTCATTTTCGTCCTCCCTAGGCTCATTCTTGTCCAATTAGGGGTTCTAACCTATCTTATGCATCCAATATGTGTGTTTGTGTCATTGGATGAACAATTAGGTCATTTTCGTCCTCCCTAGGCTTATTCTTGTCCAATTAGGGTTTCTAACCAATCTTGTGCATCCAATTAGGATGAATAATTAGACCATTTTCGTCTTCCCTAGACTTATTCTTGTCCAATTACAGTTTCTAACCTATCTTATGCATCGAATAGGTGGGTTTGTGTCATTGGATGAACAATTATGTCATTTTCTTCCTCCCTACGCTTATTCTTGTCCAATTAGGGTTTCTAACCAATCTTGTGCATCCAATAGGAGTGTTTGTGACATTGGATGAACATTCAGGTCATTTTCGTCCTCCCTACACTTAATCATGCCCAATTAGGCTTTTTAACCAATCTTGTGCATCCAATAGTTGTGTTTGTGTCATTCGATGAACATTTAGGTCATTTTGGTCTTCCCTAGGATTATTCTTGTCCAATTAGGGTTTTTAACCAATCTTGTGCATCCCATAGGTGGGTTTGAGTCATTGGATGAACATTCAGGTCATTTTCGTCCTCCCTACACTTAATCATGTCCAATTAGGGTTTTAACCAATCTTGTGCATCCAATAGTTGTGTTTGTGTCATTGCATGAACATTTAGGTCATTTCCGTCCTCCCGAGGCTTATTCTTCTCCAATTAGGGTTTCTAACCAATTTTGTGCATTTAATGCATGTGTTTGTATCATTGGATGAACAATTAAGTCATTTTCGTCCTCCCTATGCTTATTCTTGTCCAATTAGGGTTTCTAACCTATCTTATGCATCCAATAGGTGCGTTTGTGTCATTGGATGAACAATTAGGTCATTATGTCCTCCCTAGGGTTATTCTTGTCCAATTAGGGTTTCTAACCAAAATTGTGCATCCAACAGGTGTGTTTGTGTCATTCGATAAACATTTAGGTATTTTCGTCCTCCCGAAGCTTATTCTTGTCCAATTAGGGTTTCTAACCAATCTTGTGCATTTAATACGTGTGTTTGTGTCATTGAATGAACATTTAGGTCATTTTCGTCTTCCATGGGCTTATTCTAGTCCAATTAGGGTTTTTAACCAATCTTGTGCATCCAATAGTGGGTTTGTGTCATTTGATGAACATTTAGGTTATTTTCGTCCTCCCTACACTTAATCATGTACAATTAGGGTTTTTAACCAATCTTGTGCATCTAATAGGTGCGTTTGTGTCATTGGATGAAGATTTAGGTCATTTTCGTCCTCCCGAGGCTTATTCATGTCTAGTTAGGGTTTCTAACCAATCTTGTGCATTTAATGCATGTGTTTGTATCATTGGATGAACAATTAAGTCATTTTCGTCCTCCCTATGCTTATTCTTGTCCAATTAGGGTTTCTAACCAATCTTGTGCATCCAATAGGAGTGTTTGTGTCATTGGATGAATAATTATTTCATTTTAGTATTCCCTAGGCTTATTCTTCTCCAATTAGGGTTTCTAACCTATCTTATGCATCCAATATGTGTGTTTGTGTCATTGGATGAACAATTATGTCATTTTCGTCCTCCCTAGGCTTATTCTTGTCCAATTACGGTTGTTAACCAATCTTGTGCATCCCATAGGTGGGTTTGTGTCATTGGATGAACATTCAGGTCATTTTCGTCCTCCCTACACTTAATCATTTCCAATTAGGGTTTTTAACCAAAATTGTGCATCCAATAGGTGTGTTTGTGTCATTGGAATAACATTTAGGTCATTTTCATCTTCCATAGGCTTATTCTTGTCCAATTAGGGTTTCTAACCAATCTTGTGCATCCAATATGTGGGTTTGTGTCGTTGGATGAACAATTAGGTCATTTTCGTCCTCCCTAGGCTTATTCTTGTCCAAATAGGGTTTCTAACCAAAATTGTGCATCCAACAGGTGTGTTTGTGTCATTGGATGAACATTTAGGTCTTTTTCATTCTCTGGAGGCTTACTCTTGTCCATTTTGGGTTCCAAACCAAGCTTGTGGATTTAATACATGTGTTTGTGTCTTTGGATGAACATTTAGGTCATTTTCGTCTTCCCTAGGATTATTCTTGTCCAATTAGGGTTTTTAACCAATCTTGTGCATCCCATAGGTTGGTTTGTGTCATTGGATGAACCTTCAGGTCATTTTCGTCCTCCCTACACTTAATCATGTCCAATTAGGGTTTTTAACCAAAATTGTGCATCCAATAGGTGTGTTTGTCATTGGAATAACATTTAGGTCATTTTCATCTTCCATAGGCTTATTCTTGTCCAATTAGGGTTTCTAACCAATCTTGTGCATCCAATATGTGGGGTTGTGTCATTGGATGAACAATTAGGTCATTTTTGTCCTCCTTAGGCTTATTCTTGTCCAATTAGGGGTTCTAACCTATCTTATGCATTTAATACGTGTGTTTGTGTCATTGGATGAACAATTATGTCATTTTCGTCCTCCCTAGGCTTATTCTTGTCCAATTAGGGTTTCTAACCAATCTTGTGCATCCAATAGGTGTGTTCGTGTCATTGGATGAATAATTAGGTCATTTTCGTCTTTCCTAGACTTATTCTTGTCCAATTACGGTTTCTAACCTATCTTATGCATCGAATAGGTGGGTTTGTGCCATTGGATGAACAATTATATCATTTTCGTCCTCCCTACGCTTATTCTTGTCCAATTAGGGTTTCTAACCAATCTTGTGCATCCAATAGGAGTGTTTGTGACATTGGATGAACATTCAGGTCATTTTCGTCCTCCCTACACTTAATCATGTCCAATTAGGGTTTTTAACCAATCTTGTGCATCCAATAGTTGTGTTTGTGTCATTGGATGAACATTTAAGTCATTTTCGTCTTCCCTAGGATTATTCTTGTCCAATTAGGGTTTTTAACCAATCTTGTGCATCCCATTGGTGGGTTTGTGTCATTGGATGAACATTCAGGTCATTTTCGTCCTCCCTACACTTAATCATGTCCAATTAGGGTTTTAACCAATCTTGTGCATCCAATAGTTGTGTTTGTGTCATTGGATGAACATTTAGGTCATTTTCGTCCTCCCGAGGCTTATTCTTCTTCAATTAGGGTTTCTAACCAATTTTGTGCATTTAATGCATGTGTTTGTATCATGGGATGAACAATTAAGTCATTTTCGTCCTCCCTATGCTTATTCTTGTCCAATTAGGGTTTCTAACCTATCTTATGCATCCAGTAGGTGCGTTTGTGTCATTGGATGAACAATTAGGTCATTATATCCTCCCTAGGCTTATTCTTGTCCAATTAGGGTTTCTAACCAAAATTGTGCATCCAACAGGTGTGATTGTGTCATTGGATGAACATTTAGATATTTTCGTCCTCCCGAAGCTTATTCTTGTCCAATTAGGGTTTCTAACCAATCTTGTGCATTTAATACGTGTGTTTGTGTCATTGGATGAACATTTAGGTCATTTTCGTCTTCCATGGGCTTATTCTAGTCCAATTAGGGTTTTTAACCAATCTTGTGCAACCAATAGTGGGTTTGTGTCATTTGCTGAACATTTAGGTTATTTTCGTCCTCCCTACACTTAATCATGTCCAATTAGGGTTTTTAACCAATCTTGTGCATCCAATTGGTGGGTTTGTGTCATTGGATGAAGATTTAGGTCATTTTCGTCCTCCTGAGGCTTATTCATGTCTAGTTAGGGTTTCTAACCAATCTTGTGCATTTAATGCATGTGTTTGTATCATTGGATGAACAATTAAGTCATTTTCGTCCTCCCTATGCTTATTCTTGTCCAATTAGGGTTTCTAAACAATCTTGTGCATCCAATAGGAGTGTTTGTGTCATTGGATGAACAATTATGTCATTTTCGTATTCCCTAGGCTTATTCTTCTCCAATTAGGGTTTCTAACCAATCTTGTGCATCCAATAGGTGTGTTTGTGTGATTGGATGAATAATTAGGTCATTTTCGTCTTCCCTAGGATTATTCTTGTCCAATAAGGGTTTCTAACCTATCTTATGCATCTAATAGGTGCGTTTGTGTCATTGGATGAACGATTAGGTCATTATGTCCTCGCTACGCTTATTCTTGTCCAATTAGGGTTTCTAACCAAAATTGTGCATCCAACATGTGTGTTTGTGTCATTGGATGAACATTTAGGTCATTTTCGTCCTCCCGAAGCCTATTCTTGTCCAATTAGGGTTTCTAAGCAATCTTGTGCATTTAATACGTGTGTTTGTGTCAATTGATGAACATTTAGGTCATTTTCGTCTTCCCTGGGCTTATTCTTGTCCAATCAGGGTTTCTAACCAAGCTTGTGCATTTAATACGTGTGTTTGTGTCATTGGATGAACATTTAGGTCATTTTCGTGTTCCCTAGGATTATTCTTGTCCAATTAGGGTTTTTAACCAGTCATGTGCATCCAATAGGCGTGTTTGTGTCATTGGATGAACATTTAGGTTGTTTCCGCCCTCCCTACACTTAATCATCTCCAATTAGGATTTTTAACCAATCTTGTGCATCCAATAGTTGTGCTTGAGTCGTTGGTTGAACATTTAGGTCATTTTCGTCCTCCCGAAGCCTATTCTTGTCCAATTAGGGTTTCTAACCAATCTTTTGCATTTAATACGAGTGTTTGTGTCATTGGATGTACATTTAGGTCATTTTCGTCTTCCCTAGGCTTATTCTTGTCCAATTAGGGTTTCTAACCTATCTTATGCATCGAATAGGTGGGTTTGTGTCATTGGATGAACAATTATGTCATTTTCGTCCTCCCTACGCTTATTCTTGTCCAATTAGGGTTTCTAACCAATCTTGTGCATCCTATAGGTGTGTTTGTGTCATTGGATGAACATTTAGGTCATTTTCATCCTCCCTACACTTAATCATGTCCAATTAGGGTTTTTAACCAATCTTGTGCATCCAATAGATGTGTTTGTGTCATTGGATGAACATTTAGGTCATTTTCGTCCTCCCGAGGCTTATTCTTGTCTAGTTAGGGTTTCTAACCAATCTTGTGCATTTAATGCATGTGTTTGTATCATTGGATGAACAATTAAGTCATTTTCGTCCTCCCTATGCTTATTCTTGTCCAATTAGGGTTTCTAACCAATCTTGTGCATCCAATAGCAGTGTTTGTGTCATTGGATGAACAATTATATCATTTTCATCTTCCCTAGGCTTATTCTTCTCCAATTAGGGTATCTAACCAATCTTGTGCATCCAATAGGTGTTTTTGTGTGATTCGATGAATAATTAGGTCATTTTCGTCTTCCCTAGGCTTATTCTTGTCCAATAAGGGTTTCTAACCAATCTTATGCATCCAATAGGTGCGTTTGTGTCATTGGATGAACAATTAGGTCATTATGTGCTCCCTACGCTTATTCTTGTCCAATTAGGGTTTCTAACCAAAATTGTGCATCCAACAGGTGTGTTTGTGTCATTGGATGAACATTTAGGTCATTTTCGTCCTCCCGAAGCTTATTCTTGTCCAATTAAGGTTTCTCACCAATCTTGTGCATCCAATAGGTGGGTTTGTGTCATTGGATGAACATTTAGGTCATTTTCATCCTCCCTACACTTAATCATGTCCAATTAGGGTTTTTAACCTATCTTGTGCATCCAATACTTGTGTTCGTGTCATTGGATGAATATTTAGGTCATTTTCGTCCTCCCTACGCTTATTCTTGTCCAATTAGGGTTTCTAACCAAAATTGTGCATCCAACAGGTGTGTTTGTGTCATTGGATGAACATTTAGGTCATTTTCGTCCTCCCGAAGCTTGTTCTTGTCCAATTAAGGTTTCTAACCAATCTTGTGCATTTAATACGTGTGTTTGTGTCATTGGATGAACATTTAGGTCATTTTCGTCTTCCCTGGGCTTATTCTTGTCCAATCAAGGTTTGTAACCAAACTTGTGCATTTAATACGTGTGTTTGTGTCATTGGATGAACATTTAGGTCATTTTCGTGTTCCCTTGGATTATTCTTGTCCAATTAGGGTTTTTAACCAGTCTTGTGCATCCAATAGGCGTGTTTGTGTCATTGGATGATCATTTAGGTTGTTTTCGTCCTCCCTGCACTTAATCATGTCGAATTAGGGTTTTTAACCAATCTTGTGCATCCAATAGTTGTGCTTGAGTCGTTGGTTGAACATTTAGGTCATTTTCGTCCTCCCTACGCTTATTCTTGTCCAATTAGGGTTTCTAACCAATGTTGTGCATTTAATACGTGTGTTTGTGTCATTGGATTAACAATTAGCTCATTTTTGACCTCCCTAGTCTTATTCTTGTCCAATTAGGGTTTCTAACCAATCTTGTGCATCCAACAGGTGTGTTTGTGTCATTGGATGAACATTTAGGTCATTTTCGTCTTCCCTGGACTTATTCTTGTCCAATTCGGGTTTCTAACCAATCTTATGCATCCAATAGGTGCGTTTGTGTCATTGGATGAATAATTAGGTCATTATGTCCTCCCTACGCTTATTCTTGTCCAATTAGGATTTCTAACCAAAATTGTGCATCCAACATGTGTGTTTGTGTCATTGGATGAACATTTAGGTCATTTTCTTCCTCCCGAAGCCTATTCTTGTCCAATTAGGGTTTCTAACCAATCTTGTGCATTTAATACGAGTGTTTCTGTCATTGCATGAACATTTAGGTCATTTTCGTCTTCCCTGGACATATTCTTGTCCAATTCGGGTTTCTAACATATCTTATGCACCGAATAGGTGGGTTTGTATCATTGGATGAACAATTATGTCATTTTCGTCCTCCCTATGGTTATTCTTGTCCAATTAGGGTTTCTAACCAATCTTGTGCATCCAATAGGAGTGTTTGTGTCATTGGATGAACAATTATGTCATTTTCGTCCTCCCTAGGCTTATTCTTGTCCAATTAGGGTTTCTTACCAAAATTGTGCATCCAATAGGTGTGTTTGTGTCATTGGACGAACATTTAGATATTTTCGTCCTCCCGAAGCTTATTCTTGTGCAATTTGTGTTTCTAACCAATCTTGTGCATTTAATACGTGTGTTTGTGTCATTGGATGAACATTTAGGTCATTTTCGTCTTCCCTGGGCTTCTTCTAGTCCAATTACGGTTTTTAACCAATCTTGTGCATCCAATAGGTGGGTTTGTGTCATTGGATGAACATTTAGGTCATTTTCGTCCTCCCTACACTTAATCATGTCCAATTAGGGTTTTTAACCAATCTTGTGCATCCAATAGTTGTGTTTGTGTCATTGGATGAACATTTAGGTCATTTTCGTCCTCCCGAGGCTTATTCTTGTCTAGTTGGGGTTTCTAACCAATCTTGTGCAATTAGGGTTTCTAACCATGATTGGATGAACAATTAAGTCATTTTCGTGCTCCCTATGCTTATTCTTGTCCAATTAGGGTTTCTAACCAATCTTGTGCATCCAATAGCAGTGTTTGTGTCATTGGATGAACAATTATGTCATTTTCATCTTCCCTAGGCTTATTCTTCTCCAATTAGGGTTTCTAACCAATCTTGTGCATCCAATAGGTGTTTTTGTGTGATTCGATGAATAATTAGGTCATTTTCGTCTTCCCTAGGCTTATTCTAGTCCAATAAGGGTTTCTAACCAATCTTATGCATCCAATAGGTGCGTTTGTGTCATTGGATGAACAATTAGGTCATTATGTCCTCCCTACGCTTATTCTTGTCCAATTAGGGTTTCTAACCAAAATTGTGCATCCAACAGGTGTGTTTGTGTCATTCGATAAACATTTAGGTATTTTCGTCCTCCCGAAGCTTATTCTTGTCCAATTAGGGTTTCTAACCAATCTTGTGCATTTAATACGTGTGTTTGTGTCATTGAATGAACATTTAGGTCATTTTCGTCTTCCATGGGCTTATTCTAGTCCAATTAGGGTTTTTAACCAATCTTGTGCATCTAATACGTGTGTTTGTGTCATTGGATGAACATTTAGGTCATTTTGTCTTCCCTGGGCTTCTTCTAGTCCAATTAGGGTTTTTAACTAATTTTGTGCATCCAATAGGTGGGTTTGTGTCATTGAATGAACATTTAGGTCATTTTCGTCCTCCCTACACTTAATCATGTCCAATTAGGGTTTTTAACCTATCTTGTGCATCCAATAGTTGTGTTTGTGTCATTGGATGAATATTTAGGTCATTTTCGTCCTCCCTACACTTATTCTTGTCCAATTAGGGTTTCTAACAAAAATTGTGCCTCCAATAGGTGTGTTTGTGTCATTGGATGAACATTTAGGTCATTTTCGTCCTCCCGAAGCTTGTTCTTGTCCAATTAACGTTTCTAACCAATCTTGTGCATTTAATACGTGTGTTTGTGTCATTGGATGAACATTTAGGTCATTTTCGTCTTCCCTGGGCTTATTCTTGTCCAATCATGGTTTGTAACCAAACTTGTGCATTTAATACGTGTGTTTGTGTCATTGGATGAACATTTAGGTCATTTTCGTGTTCCCTAGGATTATTCTTGTCCAATTAGGGTTTTTAACCAGTCTTGTGCATCCAACAGGTGTGTTTGTGTCATTGGATGAACATATATGTCATTTTCGTTCTTCCAAGGCTTATTCTTGTCAAGTTAGGGTTTCTAACCAATCTTGTGCATTTAATGCATGTGTTTGTATCATTGGATGAACAATTAAGTCATTTTCGTCCTCCCTATGCTTATTCTTGTCCAATTAGGGTTTCTAACCAATCTTGTGCATCCAATAGGAGTGTTTGTGTCATTGGATGAACAATTATGTCATTTTCGTCTTCCCTAGGCTTATTCTTCTCCAATTTGGGTTTCAAACCAATCTTCTGCATCCAATAGGTGTGTTTGTGTGATTGGATGAATAATTAGGTCATTTTCGTCTTCCCTAGGCTTATTCTTGTCCAATAAGGGTTTCTAACCTATCTTATGCATCCAATAGGTGCGTTTGTGTCATTGGATGAACAATTATGTCATTTTCGTCCTCCCTAGGCTTATTCTTGTCCAATTAGGGTTTCTAACCAAAATTGTGCATCTAACAGGTGTGTTTGTGTCATTGGATGAACATTTAGGTCATTTTCGTCCTCCTGAAGCCTATTCTTGTCCAATTAGGGTTTTTAACCAATCTTGTGCATTTAATACGTGTGTTTGTGTCATTGGATGAACATTTAGGTCATTTTCGTCTTCCCTAGGCTTATTCTTGTCCTATTAGGGTTTCTAACCAATCTTATGCATCCAATAGGTGGGTTTGTGTCATTGGATGAACAATTAGGTCAATTTCGTCCTCCCTACGCTTATTCTTGTCCAATTAGGGTTTGTAACCAATCTTGTGCATCCAATAGATGTGTTTGTGTCATTTGATGAATAATTAGGTCATTTTCGTCTTCCCTAGGCTTATTCTTGTCCAATTACGGTTTCTTTCCTATCTTATGCATCCAAATAGGTGGGTTTGTGTCATTGGATGAACAATTAGGTCATTTTCGTCCTCCCTACGCTTATTCTTGTCCAATTAGGGTTTCTAACCAATCTTGTTCATCCAATAGGTGTGCTTGTGTCATTGGATGAACGTTTTGGTCATTTTCGTCCTCCCTACGCTTATTCTTGTCCAATTAGGGTTTCTAACCTATCTTGTGCATCCAATAGGTGTGTTTGTGTCATTGGATGAATAATTAGGTCATTTTCAATTTCCCTATGCTTATTCTTGTCCAATTAAGGTTTCTCACCAATCTTGTTCATCCAATGGGAGTGTTTGTGTCATTGGATGAACATTTATGACATTTTCGTCTTCCCTAGGCTTATTCTTGTCCAATTAGGGTTTCTAACCAATCTTGTGCATGCAATAGGTGTGTTTGTGTAATTGGATGAACATTTAGGTCGTTTTCGTCCTCCCTCCACTTAATCATGTCCAATTAGGGTTTTTAACCAATCTTTTGCAGCCAATAGTTGTGTTTGAGTCATTGGTTGAATATTTAGGTCATTTTCGTCCTAAAGAGGCTTATTCTTGTCCAATTAGGGTTTCTAACCAATCCTGTGCTTTTAATACGTGTGTTTGTGTCATTGGATAAACATTTAGCTCATTTTTGACCTCCCTAGGCTTATTCGTTTCAATTAGGGGTTCCAACGTATCTTGTGCATCCAATAGGTGGGTTTGTGTCATTGGATGAACAATTAGGTCATTTTTGTCGTCCCTAGGCTTATTCTTGTCCAATTAGGATTTCGAACCAATCTTGTGGGTCCAATAGGTGTCCTTGTGTCTTTGGCCGAATAATTAGGTCATTTTCTTCTTCCCTTGGCTTATTCTTGTCCAATTAGGGTTTCTAACCTATCTTATGCATCCACTTGGTGGGTTTGTATCATTGGATAAACAATTAGGTCATTTTCGTCCTCCCCACGCTTATTGTTGTCCAATTAAGGTTTCTAACCAATCTTGTGCATCCAATAGGTGTTTTGTGTCATTGGATGAACAGTTAGGTCTTTTTCCTCCACTGGAGGCTTACTCTTGTCCATTTAGGGTTCCTAACCAAGCTTGTGCATTTAATACTTGTGTTTGTGTCATTGGATGAACATTTAAGTCATTTTCGTCTTCCCTAGGATGATTCTTGTCCAATTAGGGTTTTTAACCAGTCTTGTGCATCTAATAGGTGTGTTTGTGTAATTGGATGAACATTTAGGTCGTTTACGTCCTTTCTCCACTTAATCATGTCCAATTAGGGTTTTTAACCAATCTTTTGCAGCCAATAGTTGTGTTTGAGTCATTGGTTGAACATTTAGGTCATTTTCGTCCTAAACAGGCTTATTCTTGTCCAATTAGGATTTCTAACCAATCTTGTGCTTTTAATACGTGTGTTTGTGTCATTGGATAAACATTTAGCTCATTTTTGACCTCCCTAGGCTTATTCTTGTCCAATTAGGATTTTAATCAATCTTGTGCATCCAATTGGTGTGTTTGTGTCATTGGATGAACAATTAGGTCATTTTCACCTCCCTAGGCGTATTCTTGTTAAATTAGGGTTTCTAACCAATCTTGTCCCTCCCATAGGAGTGTTTGTGTCATTGGATGAACAATTATGTCATTTTCGTCCTCCATAGGCTTATTCTTGTCCAATTAGGGTTGCTAACAAATCTTGTGCATCCAATAGGTGTGTGTGTGTCATTGGATGAATAATTAGGTCATTTTCGTCTTCCCTAGGCTTATTCTTTTCCAATTAGGGTTTCTAACTAATCTTGTGCATCCAATAGGAGTGTTTGTGTCATTGAATGAACAATTATGTCATTTTCGTCTTCCCTAGGCTTATTCTTCTCCAATTAGGGTTTCTAACCAATCTTGTACATCCAATAGGTGTGCTTGTGTGATTGGATGAATAATTAGGTCATTTTCGTCTTCCCTAGGCTTATTCTTGTCCAATAAGGGTTTCTAACCTATCCTATGCATCCAATAGGTGCGTTTGTGTCATTGGATGAACAATTAGGTCATTATGTCCTCCCTACTCTTATTCTTGTCCAATTAGGGTTTCTAACCAAAATTGTGCATCCAACAGGTGTGCTTGTGTCATTGGATGAACATTTAGGTCATTTTCGTCCTCCCGGAGCTTATTCTTGTCCAATTAGGGTTTCTACCCAATCTTGTGCATTTAATACGTGTGTTTGTTCCATTGCATCAACATTTAGGTCATTTTCGTCTTCCCTGGGCTTATTCTAGTCCAATTAGGGTTTTTAACCAATCTTTTGCATCCAATAGGTGGGTTTGTGTCATTGGATGAACATTTAGGTCATTTTCGTCCTCCCTACACTTAATCATGTCCAATTATGGTTTTTAACCAATCTTGTGCATCCAATAGTTGTGTTTGTGTCATTGGATGAACATTTACGTCATTTTCGTCCTTCCGAGGCTTATTCTTGTCTGGTTAGGGTTTCTAACCAATCTTGTTCATTTAATGCATGTGTTTGTATCATTGGATGAATAATTAAGTCATTTTCGTCCTCCCTATGCTTAGTCTTGTCCAATTAGGGTTTCTAACCAATCTTGTGCATCCAATAGGTGTGTTTGTGTCATTGGATAAACAATTATGTCATTTTCGTTCTCCCTAGGCTTATTCTTGTCCAATAACAGTTTCTAACCAAAATTTAGGTTATATTCGTCTTCCCTGGACTTATTCTTGTCCAATTAGGGTTTCTAACCTATCTTATGCATCGAATAGGTGGGTTTGTGTCATTGGATGAACAATTATGTCATTTTCGTCCTCCCTATGCTTATTCTTGTCCAATAAGAGTTTCTAACCAATCTTGTGCATCCAATAGGAGTGTTTGTGTCATCGGATGAACAATTATGTCATTTTCGTCCTCCCTAGGCTTATTCTTGTCCAATTAGAGTTTCTTACCAAAATGGTGCATCCAATAGGTGTGTTTGTGTCATTGGATGAACATTTAGGTATTTTCGTCCTCCCGAAGCTTATTCTTGTCCAATTAGGGTTTCTAACCAATCTTGTGCATTTAATATGTGTTTGTGTCATTGGATGAACATTTAGGTCATTTTCGTCTTCCCTGCGCTTATTCTAGTCCAATTAGGGTTTTTAACCAATCTTATGCATCCAATAGGTTTTTATGTGTCATTGGATGAACATTTAGGTCATTTTCATCCTCCCTACACTTAATGATGTCCAATTTGGGTTTTTAACCAATCTTGTGCATCCAATAGTTGTGTTTGTGTCATTGGATGAACAATTATGTCATTTTCGTCTTCCCTAGGCTTATTCTTCTCCAATTACGGTTTCTAACCAATCTTGTACATCCAATAGGTGTGTTTGTGTGATTGGATGAATAATTAGGTCATTTTCGTCTTCCCTAGGCTTATTCTTGTCCAATAAGGGTTTCTAACCTATCTTATGCATCCAATTGGTGCGTTTGTGTCATTGGATGAACAATTAGGTCATTATGTCCTCCCTACGCTTATTCTTGTCCAATTAGGGTTTCTAACCAAAATTGTGCATCCAACAGGTGTGTTTTTGTCATTGGATGAACATTTAGGTCATTTTCGTCCTCCCGAAGCTTATTCTTGTCCAATTAAGGTTTCTAACCAATCTTGTGCATTTAATACGTGTGTTTGTGTCATTGGATGAACATTTAGGTCATTTTCATCTTCCCTGGGCTTATTCTAGTCCAATTAGGGTTTTTAACCAATCTTGTGCATTTAATACGTGTGTTTGTGTCATTGGATGAACATTTAGGTCATTTTCGTCTTCCCTGGGCTTCTTCTAGTCCAATTAGGGTTTTTAACTAATTTTGTGCATCCAATAGGTGGGTTTGTGTCATTGGATGAACATTTAGGTCATTTTCGTCCTCCCTACACTTAATCATGTCCAATTAGGGTTTTTAACCTATCTTGTGCATCCAATAGTTGTGTTTGTCATTGGATGAATATTTAGGTCATTTTCGTCCTCCCTACGCTTATTCTTGTCCAATTAGGGTTTCTAACCAAAATTGTGCATCCAACAGGTGTGTTTGTGTCATTGGATGAACATTTAGGTCATTTTCGTCCTCCCGAAGCTTGTTCTAGTCCAATTAAGGTTTCTAACCAATCTTGTGCATTTAATACGTGTGTTTGTGTCATTGGATGAACATTTAGGTCATTTTCGTCTTCCCTGGGCTTATTCTTGTCCAATCAGGGTTTGTAACCAAACTTGTGCATTTAATACGTGTGTTTGTGTCATTGGATGAACATTTAGGTCATTTTCGTGTTCCTTAGGATTATTCTTGTCCAATTAGGGTTTTTAACCAGTCTTGTGCATCCAATAGGCGTGTTTGTGTCATTGGATGATCATTTAGGTTGTTTTCGTCCTCCCTACACATAATCATGTCCAATTAGGGTTTTTAACCAATCTTGTGCATCCAATAGTTGTGCTTGAGTCGTTGGTTGAACATTTAGGTCATTTTCGTCCTCCCTACGCTTATTCTTGTCCAATTAGGGTTTCTAACCAAAATTGTGCATCCAACATGTGTGTTTGTGTCATTGGATGAACATTTAGGTCATTTTCTTCCTCCCGAAGCCTATTCTTGTCCAATTAGGGTTTCTAACCAATCTTGTGCATTTAATACGAGTGTTTCTGTCATTGCATGAACATTTAGGTCATTTTCGTCTTCCCTGGACATATTCTTGTCCAATTCGGGTTTCTAACCTATCTTATGCACCGAATAGGTGGGTTTGTATCATTGGATGAACAATTATGTCATTTTCGTCCTCCCTATGGTTATTCTTGTCCAATTAGGGTTTCTAACCAATCTTGTGCATCCAATAGGAGTGTTTGTGTCATTGGATGAACAATTATGTCATTTTCGTCCTCCCTAGGCTTATTCTTGTCCAATTAGGGTTTCTAACCAATCTTGTGCATCCAATAGCAATGTTTGTTTTATTGGATGAACAATTATGTCATTTTCGTCTTCCCTAGGCTTATTCTTCTCCAATTAGGGTTTCTAACCAATCTTGTGCATCCAATAGGAGTGTTTGTGTCATTGGATGAACATTTATGTCATTTTCGTCTTCCCTAGGCTTATTCTTCTCCAATTAGGGTTTCAAACCAATCTTCTGCATCCAATAGGTGTGTTTGTGTGATTGGATGAATAATTAGGTCATTTTCGTCTTCCCAAGGCTTATTCTTGTCCAATAAGGGTTTCTTACATATCTTATGCATCCAATAGGTGTGTTTGTGTCATTAGATTAACATTTATGTCATTTTCGTCCTCCCTAGGCTTATTCTTGTCCAATTAGGGTTTCTAACCAAAATTGTGCATCGAACAGGTGTGTTTCTGTCATTGGATGAACATTTAGGTCATTTTCGTCCTCCCAAAGCCTATTCTTGTTCAATTAGGGTTTCTAACCAATCTTGTGCATTTAATACGAGTGTTTGTGTCATTGGATGAACATTTAGTTCATTTTCGTCCTCCCGAAGCTTATTCTTGTCCAATTAGGTCATTTTCGTCTTTCTTAGGCTTATTCTTGTCCAATTAGGGTTTCTAACCTATCTTATGCATCGAATAGGTGGGTTTGTGTCATTGGATGAACAATTATGTCATTTTCGTCCTCCCTACGCTTATTCTTTTCCAATTAGGGTTTCTAACCAATCTTGTGCATCCAATACGAGTGTTTGTGTCATTGGATGAACAATTATGTCATTTTCGTCCTCCCTAGGCTTATTCTTGTCCAATTAGGGTTTCTTACCAAAATTGTGCATCCAATAGGTGTGTTTGTGTCATTGGACGAACATTTAGATATTTGAAGTCCTCCCGAAGCTTATTCTTGTGCAATTTGTGTTTCTAACCAATCTTGTGCATTTAATACGTTTGTTTGTGTCATTGGATGAACATTTAGGTCATTTTCGTCTTCCCTGGGCTTCTTCTAGTCCAATTACGGTTTTTAACCAATCTTGTGCATCCAATAGGTGGGTTTGTGTCATTGGATGAACAATTAGGTCATTTTCGTCCTCCCTACGCTTATTCTTGTCCAATTAGGGTTTCTAACCAATCTTGTTCATCCAATAGGTGTGTTTGTGTCATTGGATGAACGTTTAGGTCATTTTCTTCCTCCCTACGCTTATTCTTGTCCAATTAGGGTTTCTAACCTATCTTGTGCATCCAATAGGTGTGTTTGTGTCATTGGATGAATAATTAGGTCATTTTCAATTTCCCTAGGCTTATTCTTGTCCAATTAAGGTTTCTCACCAATCTTGTTCATCCAATAGGAGTGTTTGTGTTCATCCAACGTATCTTGTGCATCCAATAGGTGGGTTTGTGTCATTGGATGAACAATTAGGTCATTTTTGTCGTCCCTAGGCTTATTCTTGTCCAATTAGGATTTCGAACCAATCTTGTGGGTCCAATAGGTGTCCTTGTGTCATTGGCCGAATAATTAGGTCATTTTCTTCTTCCCTTGGCTTATTCTTGTCCAATTAGGGTTTCTAACCTATCTTATGCATCCACTTGGTGGGTTTGTATCATTGGATAAACAATTAGGTCATTTTCGTCCTCCCCACGCTTATTGTTGTCCAATTAAGGTTTCTAACCAATCTTGTGCATCCAATAGGTGTTTTGTCTCATTGGATGAATAGTTAGGTCTTTTTCCTCCACTGGAGGCTTACTCTTGTCCATTTAGGGTTCCTAACCAAGCTTGTGCATTTAATACTTGTGTTTGTGTCATTGGATGAACATTTAAGTCATTTTCGTCTTCCCTAGGATGATTCTTGTCCAATTAGGGTTTTTAACCAGTCTTGTGCATCTAATAGGTGTGTTTGTGTAATTGGATGAACATTTAGGTCGTTTACGTCCTTTCTCCACTTAATCATGTCCAATTAGGGTTTTTAACCAATCTTTTGCAGCCAATAGTTGTGTTTGAGTCATTGGTTGAACATTTAGGTCATTTTCGTCCTAAAGAGGCTTATTCTTGTCCAATTAGGGTTTCTAACCAATCTTGTGCTTTTAATACGTGTGTTTGTGTCATTGGATAAACATTTAGCTCATTTTTGACCTCCCTAGGCTTATTCTTGTCCAATTAGGATTTTAATCAATCTTGTGCATCCAATTGGTGTGTTTGTGTCATTGGATGAACAATTAGGTCATTTTCACCTCCCTAGGCTTATTCTTGTTAAATTAGGGTTTCTAACCAATCTTGTGCCTCCCATTGGAGTGTTTGTGTCATTAGATGAACAATTATGTCATTTTCGTCCTCCATAGGCTTATTCTTGTCCAATTAGGGTTGCTAACAAATCTTGTGCATCCAATAGGTGTGTGTGTGTCATTGGATGAATAATTAGGTCATTTTCGTCTTCCCTAGGCTTATTCTTGTCCAATTAGGGTTTCTAACCTATCTTATGCATCCAATAGGTGCGTTTGTGTCATTAGATGAACAATTCGGTCATTATGTCCTACCTACGCTTATTCTTGTCCAATTAGGGTTTCTAACCAATCTTGTGCATCCAATAGGTGTGTTTGTCTCACTGGATGAACATTTAGGTAATTTTTGTCCTCCCTAAGCTTATTCTTGTCCAATTAGGGTTTTCAGCCAATCTTGTGCATCGAATAAGTTCGTTTGTGTCATTGGATGAACATTTAGGTCATTTTCGTCCTCCAGAAGCCTATTCTTGTCCAATTAGGGTTTCTAACCAATCTTGTTCATTTAATAGGAGTGTTTGTGTCATTGGATGTACATTTTGGTTATTTTCGTCCTCCTGAGTCTTATTCCTATCCAATTAGGGTTTCTAACCAATCTTATGCATCGAATAGGTGGGTTTGTGTCATTGGATGAAAATTTAGGTCATTTTCGTCTTCCCTGGGCTTATTCTAGTCCAATTAGGGTTTTTAACCAATCTTGTGCATCCAATAGGTGGGTTTGTGTCATTGGATGAACATTTAGGTCACTTTTGTCCTCCCTACACTTAATCATGTCCAATTAGGGTTTTTAACCAATCGTGTGCATCCAATAGTTGTGTTTGTGTCATTGGATGAACATTTAGGTCATTTTCGTCCTCCCGAGGCTTATTCTTGTCTAGTTAGGGTTTCTAACCAATCTTGTGCATTTAATACGTGTGTTTGTGTCATTGGATGAACATCTATGTCATTTTCGCCCTCCGTAGGCTTATTCTTGTCCAATTAGGGTTTCTTACCAAAATGGTGCATCAAATAGGTGTGTTTGTGTCATTGGATGAACATTTAAGTATTTTCGTCTTCCCGAAGCTTATTCTTGTCCAATTAAGGTTTCTAACCAATCTTGTGCATTTAATACGTGTGTTTGTGTCATTGGATGAACATCTAGGTCATTTTCTTCTTCCGTGGGCTTATTCTAGTCCAATTAGGGTTTTTAACCAATCTTGTGCATCCAATAGGTGGGTTTGTGTCATTAGATGAAAATTTAGGTCATTTTCTTCCTCCTTAAACTTAATCATGTCCAATTTTGGTTTTTAACCAATCTTGTGCATCCAATAGTTGTGTTTGTGTCATTGGATGAACATTTAGGTCATTTTCGTCCACCCGAGGCTTATTCTTGTGTAGTTAGGGTTTCTAACCAATCTTTTGCATTTAATACATGTGTTTGTATCATTGGATGATCATTTAAGTCATTTTCATCCTCCCTATGCTTATTCTTGTCCAATTAGGGTTTCTAACCAATCTTGTGCATCCAATAGGAGTGTTTGTGTCATTGGATGAACAATTATGTCATTTTCGTCTTCCCTAGGCTTATTCTTCTCCAATTAGGGTTTCTAACCAATCTTGTACAACCAATAGGTGTGTTTGTGTGATTGGATGAATAATTAGGTCATTTTCGTCTTCCCTAGGCTTATTCTTGTCAAATAAGGGTTTCTAACCTATCTTATGCATCCAATAGGTGCGTTTGTGTCATTAGATGAACAATTAGGTCATTATGTCCTCCCTACCCTTATTCTTGTCCAATTAGGGTTTCTAACCAAAATTGTGCATCCAACAGGTCTGTTTGTGTCATTGGATGAACATTTAGGTCATTTTCGTCCTCCCGAGGCTTATTCTTGTCTAGTTGGGGTTTCTAACCAATCTTGTGCAATTAGGGTTTCTAACCATAATTGGATGAACAATTAAGTCATTTTCGTCCTCCCTATGCTTATTCTTGTCCAATTAGGGTTTCTAAGCAATCTTGTGCATTTAATACGTGTGTTTGTGTCATTGGATGAACATTTAGGTCATTTTCGTCTTCCCTGGGCTTATTCTTGTCCAATCAGGGTTTCCTACCAAGCTTGTGCATCCAATAGTTGTATTTGATTCGTTGGTTGAACATGTAGGTCATTTTCGTCCTCCCTACGCTTATTCTTGTCCAATTAGGGTTTCTAACCAATGTTGTGCATTTAATACGTGTGTTTGTGTCATTGGATTGACAATTAGCTCATTTTCGACCTCCCTAGGCTTATTCTTGGCCAATTAGGGTTTCTAACCTATCAAGTGCATCCAATAGGTGTGTTTGTGTCATTGGATGAACATTTAGGTCATTTTCGTCCTCCCGAGGCTTATTCTTGTCTAGTTAGGGTTTCTAACCAATCTTGTGCATTTAATGCATGTGTTTGTATCATTTTTAATGCATGTGTTTGTATCATTGGATGAACAATTAAGTCATTTTCGTCCTCCCTATGCTTATTCTTGTCCAATTAGGGTTTCTAACCAATCTTGTGCATCCAATAGGGGTGTTTGTGTCATTGGATGAACAATTATATCATTTTCGTCTTCCCAAGGCTTATTCTTCTCCAATTAGGGTTTCTAACCAATCTTGTACATCCAATAGGTGTGTTTGTGTGATTGGATGAATAATTAGGTCATTTTCGTCTTCCCTAGGCTTATTCTTGTCCAGTAAGGGTTTCTAACCTATCTTATGCATCCAATAGGTGCGTTTGTGTCATTGGATGAACAATTAGGTCATTATGTCCTCCCTACCCTTATTCTTGTCCAATTAGGGTTTCTAACCAAAATTGTGCATCCAACAGGTGTGTTTGTGTCATTGGATGAACATGTAGGTCATTTTCGTCCTCCCGAAGCCTATTCTTGTCCAATTCGGGTTTCTAAGCAATCTTGTGCATTTAATACGTGTGTTTGTGTCATTGGATGAACATTTAGGTCATTTTCGTCTTCCCTGGGCTTATTCTTGTCCAATCAGGGTTTCTAACCAAGCTTGTGCATCCAATAGTTGTGTTTGAGTCGTTGGTTGAACATTTAGGTCATTTTCGTCCTCCCTACGCTTATTTTTGTCCAATTAGGGTTTCTAACCAATGTTGTGCATTTAATACGTGTGTTTGTGTCATTGGATTAACAATTAACTCATTTTCGACCTCCCTAGGCATATTCTTGTCCAATTAGGGTTTCTAACCAATCAAGTGCATCCAATAGGTGTGTTTGTGTCATTGGATGAACAATTATGTTATTTTCATCCTCACTAGGCTTATTCTTGTCCAATTAGGGTTTCTAACCAATCTTGTGCATTTAATACGAGTGTTTGTGTCATTGGATGAACATTTAGTTCATTTTCGTCCTCCCGAAGCTTATTCTTGTCCAATTAGGTCATTTTCGTGTTCCCTAGGCTTATTCTTGTCCAATTAGGGTGTCTAACCTATCTTATGCATCGAATAAATGGGTTTGTGTCATTGGATGAACAATTATGTCATTTTCGTCCTCCCTACGCTTATTCTTGTCCAATTAGGGTTTCTAACCAATCTTGTGCATCCTATAGGTGTGTTTGTGTCATTGGATGAACATTTAGGTCATTTTCATCCTCCCTACACTTAATCATGTCCAATTAGGGTTTTTAACCAATCTTGTGCATCCAATAGATGTGTTTGTGTCATTGGATGAACATTTAGGTATTTTCATCCTCTCGAAGCTTATTCTTGTCCAATTTGGGTTTCTAACCAATATTGTGCATTTAATATGTGTGTTTGTGTCATTGGATGAACATTTAGGTCATTTTCATCTTCCTTAGGCTTATTCTAGTCCAATTAGGGTTTTTAACCAATCTTGTGCATCCAATAGGTGGGTTTGTGTCATTGGATGAACATTTAGGTCACTTTTGTCCTCCCTACACTTAACCATGTCCAATTAGGGTTTTTAACCAATCTTGTGCATCCAATAGTTGTGTTTGTGTCATTGGATGAACATTTAGGTCATTTTCGTCCTCCCGAGGCTTATTCTTGTCTAGTTAGGGTTTCTAACCAATCTTGTGCATTTAATGCATGTGTTTGTATCATTGGATGAACAATTAAGTCATTTTTCGTCCTCCTTATGCTTATTCTTGTCTAATTAGGGTTTCTAACCAATCTTGTGAATCCAATAGGAGTGTTTGTGTCATTGGATGAATAATTAGGTCATTTTCGTCTTCCCTAGGCTTATTCTTGTCCAATAAGGGTTTCTAACCTATCTTATGCATCCAATAGGTGCGTTTGTGTCATTGGATGAACAATTATGTCATTTTCGTCCTCCCTAGGCTTATTCTTGTCCAATTAGGGTTTCTAACCAAAATTGTGCATCTAACAGGTGTGTTTGTGTCATTGGATGAACATTTAGGTCATTTTCGTCCTCCTGAAGCCTATTCTTGTCCAATTAGGGTTTCTAACCAATCTTGTGCATCCAATAGGTGTGTTTGTGTCATTTGATGAATAATTAGGTCATTTTCGTCTTCCCTAGGCTTATTCTTGTCCAATTAGGGTTTCTAACCTATCTTGTGCATCCAATAGGTGTGTTTGTGTCATTGGATGAATAATTAGGTCATTTTCAATTTCCCTAGGCTTATTCTTGTCCAATTATGGTTTCTAACCAATCTTGTTCATCCAATAGGAGTGTTTGTGTCATTGGATGAACAATTATGTCATTTTCGTCTTCCCTAGGCTTATTCTTGTCCAATTAGGGTTTCTAACCAATCTTGTGCATGCAATAGTTGTGTTTGAGTCATTGGTTGAATATTTAGGTCATTTTCGTCCTAAAGAGGCTTATTCTTGTCCAATTAGGGTTTCTAACCAATCTTGTGCTTTTAATACGTGTGTTTGTGCCATTGGATAAACATTTAGCTCATTTTTGACCTCCCTAGGCTTATTCTTTTCCAATTAGGGGTTCCAACGTATCTTGTGCATCCAATAGGTGGGTTTGTGTCATTGGATGAACAATTAGGTCATTTTTGTCGTCCCTAGGCTTATTCTTGTCCAATTAGGATTTCGAACCAATCTTGTCGGTCCAATAGGTGTCCTTGTGTCATTGGCCGAATAATTAGGTCATTTTCTTCTTCCCTTGGCTTATTCTTGTCCAATTAGGGTTTCTAACCTATCTTATGCATCCACTTGGTGGGTTTGTATCATTGGATAAACAATTAGGTCATTTTCGTCCTCCCCACGCTTATTGTTGTCCAATTTAGGTTTCTAACCAATCTTGTGCATCCAATAGGTGTTTTGTGTCATTGGATGAACAGTTAGGTCTTTTTCCTCCACTGGAGGCTTACTCTTGTCCATTTAGGGTTCCTAACCAAGCTTGTGCATTTAATACTTGTGTTTGTGTCATTGGATGAACATTTAAGTCATTTTCGTCTTCCCTAGGATGATTCTTGTCCAATTAGGGTTTTTAACCAGTCTTGTGCATCTAATAGGTGTGTTTGTGTAATTGGATGAACATTTAGGTCGTTTACGTCCTTTCTCAACTTAATCATGTCCAATTAGGGTTTTTAACCAATCTTTTGCAGCCAATAGTTGTGTTTGAGTCATTGGTTGAACTTTTAGGTCATTTTCGTCCTCAAGAGGCTTATTCTTGTCCAATTAGGGTTTCTAACCAATCTTGTGCTTTTAATACGTGTGTTTGAGTCATTGGATAAACATTTAGCTCATTTTTGACCTCCCTAGGCTTATTCTTGTCCAATTAGGGTTTTAATCAATCTTGTGCATCCAATTGGTGTGTTTGTGTCATTGGATGAACAATTAGGTCATTTTCACCTCCCTA
>JBBPBS010000235.1:5499302-5515327 GCA_037974835.1 Cicer judaicum
GATGAACAATTAGGTCATTATGTCCTCCCTACCCTTATTCTTGTCCAATTAGGGTTTCTAACCAAAATTGTGCATCCAACAGGTGTGTTTGTGTCATTGGATGAACATTTAGGTCATTTTCGTCCTCCCGAAGCCTATTCTTGTCCAATTAGGGTTTCTATGCAATCTTGTGCATTTAATACGTGTGTTTGTGTCATTGGATGAACATTTAGGTCATTTTCGTCTTCCCTGGGCTTATTCTTGTCCAATCAGGGTTTCTAACCAAGCTTGTGCATCCAATAGTTGTGTTTGAGTCGTTGGTTGAACATTTAGGTCATTTTCGTCCTCCCTACGCTTATTTTTGTCCAATTAGGGTTTCTAACCAATGTTGTGCATTTAATACGTGTGTTTGTGCCATTGGATTAACAATTAACTCATTTTCGACCTCCCTAGGCTTATTCTTCTCCAATTAGGGTTTCTAACCAATCAAGTGCATCCAATAGGTGTGTTTGTGTCATTGGATGAACAATTATGTCATTTTCGTCCTCCCTAGGCTTATTCTTGTCCAATTAGGGTTTCTAACCAATCTTGTGCATTTATTACGAGTGTTTGTGTCATTGGATGAACATTTAGTTCATTTTCGTCCTCCCGAAGCTTATTCTTGTCCAATTAGGTCATTTTCGTGTTCCCTAGGCTTATTCTTGTCCAATTAGGGTGTCTAACCTATCTTATGCATCGAATAAATGGGTTTGTGTCATTGGATGAACAATTATGTCATTTTCGTCCTCCCTACACTTATTCTTGTCCAATTAGGGTTTCTAACCAATCTTGTGCATCCAATAGGACTGTTTGTGTCATTGGATGAACAATTATGTCATTTTCTTCCTCCCTAGGCTTATTCTTGTCCAATTAGGGTTTCTTACCAATCTTGTGCATCCAATAGGAGTGTTTGTGTCATTGGATGAACATTTAAGTCATTTTCGTCTTCCCTAGGATGATTCTTGTACAATTAGGGTTTTTATCCAGTCTTGTGCATCTAATAGGTGTGTTTGTGTAATTGGATGAACATTTAGGTCGTTTACGTCCTTTCTCCACTTAATCATGTCCAATTAGGGTTTTTAACCAATCTTTTGCAGCCAATAGTTGTGTTTCAGTCATTGGTTGAACATTTAGGTCATTTTCGTCCTAAAGAGGCTTATTCTTGTCCAATTAGGGTTTCTAACCAATCTTGTGCTTTTAATACGTGTGTTTGTGTCATTGGATAAACATTTAGCTCATTTTTGACCTCCCTAGGCTTATTCTTGTCCAATTAGGGTTTTAATCAATCTTGTGCTTCCAATTGGTGTGTTTGTGTCATTGGATGAACAATTAGGTCATTTTCACCTCCCTAGGCTTATTCTTGTTAAATTAGGGTTTCTAACCAATCTTGTGCATCCCATAGGAGTGTTTGTGTCATTGGATGAACAATTATGTCATTTTCGTCCTCCATAGGCTTATTTTTGTCCAATTAGGGTTGCTAACAAATCTTGTGCATCCAATAGGTGTGTGTGTGTCATTGGATGAATAATTAGGTCATTTTCGTCTTCCCTAGGCTTATTCTTGTCCAATTAGGGTTTCTAACCTATCTTATGCATCCAATAGGTGCGTTTGTGTCATTAGATGAACAATTCGGTCATTATGTCCTACCTACGCTTATTCTTGTCCAATTAGGGTTTCTAACCAATCTTGTGCATCCAATAGGTGTGTTTGTCTCATTGGATGAACATTTAGGTAATTTTTGTCCTCCCAAAGCTTATTCTTGTCCAATTAGGGTTTTCAACCAATCTTGTGCATCGAATAAGTTCGTTTGTGTCATTGGATGAACATTTAGGTCATTTTCGTCCTCCAAAAGCCTATTCTTGTCCAATTAGGGTATCTAACCAATCTTGTGCATTTAATACGTGTGTTTGTGTCATTGGATGAACATTTAGGTCATTTTCGTCCTCCTGAGGCTTATTCCTATCCAATTAGGGTTTCTAACCAATCTTATGCATCGAATAGATGGGTTTGTGTCATTGGATGAACATTTAGGTCATTTTCGTCTTCCCTGGGCTTATTCTAGTCCAATTAGGGTTTTTAACCAATCTTGTGCATCCAATAGGTGGGTTTGTGTCATTGGATGAACATTTAGGTCATTTTCGACCTCCCTAGGCTTATTCTTGTCCAATTAGGGTTTCTAACCAATCAAGTGCATCCAATAGTTGTGTTTGTGTCATTGGATGAACATTTAGGTCATTTTCGTCCTCCCGAGGCTTATTCTTGTCTAGTTAGGGTTTCTAACCAATCTTGTGCATTTAATATGTGTGTTTGTGTCATTGGATGAACAATTAAGTCATTTTCGTCCTCCCTATGCTTATTCTTGTCCAATTAGGGTTTCTAACCAATCTTGTGCATCCAATAGGGGTGTTTGTGTCATTGGATGAACAATTATATCATTTTCGTCTTCCCTAGGCTTATTCTTCTCCAATTAGGGTTTCTAACCAATCTTGTACATCCAATAGGTGTGTTTGTGTGATTGGATGAATAATTAGGTCATTTTCGTCTTCCCTAGGCTTATTCTTGTCAAATAAGGGTTTCTAACCT
Source organism: Cicer judaicum (assembly GCA_037974835.1). Taxonomy (NCBI): domain Eukaryota; kingdom Viridiplantae; phylum Streptophyta; class Magnoliopsida; order Fabales; family Fabaceae; genus Cicer; species Cicer judaicum. The sequence goes on from JBBPBS010000235.1 coordinate 5,501,904, forward strand.
ATCTTATGCATCCAATAGGTGCGTTTGTGTCATTAGATGAACAATTAGGTCATTATGTCCTCCCTACCCTTATTCTTGTCCAATTAGGGTTTCTAACCAAAATTGTGCATCCAACAGGTGTGTTTGTGTCATTGGATGAACATTTAGGTCATTTTCGTCCTCCCGAAGCCTATTCTTGTCCAATTAGGGTTTCTATGCAATCTTGTGCATTTAATACGTGTGTTTGTGTCATTGGATGAACATTTAGGTCATTTTCGTCTTCCCTGGGCTTATTCTTGTCCAATCAGGGTTTCTAACCAAGCTTGTGCATCCAATAGTTGTGTTTGAGTCGTTGGTTGAACATTTAGGTCATTTTCGTCCTCCCTACGCTTATTTTTGTCCAATTAGGGTTTCTAACCAATGTTGTGCATTTAATACGTGTGTTTGTGCCATTGGATTAACAATTAACTCATTTTCGACCTCCCTAGGCTTATTCTTCTCCAATTAGGGTTTCTAACCAATCAAGTGCATCCAATAGGTGTGTTTGTGTCATTGGATGAACAATTATGTCATTTTCGTCCTCCCTAGGCTTATTCTTGTCCAATTAGGGTTTCTAACCAATCTTGTGCATTTATTACGAGTGTTTGTGTCATTGGATGAACATTTAGTTCATTTTCGTCCTCCCGAAGCTTATTCTTGTCCAATTAGGTCATTTTCGTGTTCCCTAGGCTTATTCTTGTCCAATTAGGGTGTCTAACCTATCTTATGCATCGAATAAATGGGTTTGTGTCATTGGATGAACAATTATGTCATTTTCGTCCTCCCTACACTTATTCTTGTCCAATTAGGGTTTCTAACCAATCTTGTGCATCCAATAGGAGTGTTTGTGTCATTGGATGAACAATTATGTTGTTTTCTTCCTCGCTAGGCTTATTCTTGTCCAATTAGGGTTTCTTACCAATCTTGTGCATCCAATAGGAGTGTTTGTGTCATTGGATGAACATTTAAGTCATTTTCGTCTTCCCTAGGATGATTCTTGTACAATTAGGGTTTTTAACCAGTCTTGTGCATCTAATAGGTGTGTTTGTGTAATTGGATGAACATTTAGGTCGTTTACGTCCTTTCTCCACTTAATCATGTCCAATTAGGGTTTTTAACCAATCTTTTGCAGCCAATAGTTGTGTTTGAGTCATTGGTTGAACATTTAGGTCATTTTCGTCCTAAAGAGGCTTATTCTTGTCCAATTAGGGTTTCTAACCAATCTTGTGCTTTTAATACGTGTGTTTGTGTCATTGGATAAACATTTAGCTCATTTTTGACCTCCCTAGGCTTATTCTTCTCCAATTAGGGTTTTAATCAATCTTGTGCATCCAATTGGTGTGTTTGTGTCATTGGATGAACAATTAGGTCATTTTCACCTCCCTAGGCTTATTCTTGTTAAATTAGGGTTTCTAACCAATCTTGTGCATCCCATAGGAGTGTTTGTGTCATTGGATGAACAATTATGTCATTTTCGTCCTCCATAGGCTTATTCTTGTCCAATTAGGGTTGCTAACAAATCTTGTGCATCCAATAGGTGTGTGTGTGTCATTGGATGAATAATTAGGTCATTTTCGTCTTCCCTAGGCTTATTCTTGTCCAATTAGGGTTTCTAACCTATCTTATGCATCCAATAGGTGCGTTTGTGTCATTAGATGAACAATTCGGTCATTATGTCCTACCTACGCTTATTCTTGTCCAATTAGGGTTTCTAACCAATCTTGTGCATCCAATAGGTGTGTTTGTCTCATTGGATGAACATTTAGGTCATTTTCGTCCTCCCTACGCTTATTCTTGTCCAGTTAGGGTTTCTAACCAATGTTGTGCATTTAATACGTGTGTTTGTGTCATTGGATTAACAATTAACTCATTTTCGACCTCCCTAGGCTTATTCTTCTCCAATTAGGGTTTCTAACCAATCTTGTGCATTTAATACGAGTGTTTGTGTCATTGGATGAACAATTATGTCATTTTCGTCCTCCCTAGGCTTATTCTTGTCCAATTAGGGTTTCTAACTAATCTTATGCATCGAATAGATGGGTTTATGTCATTGGATGAACATTTAGGTCATTTTCGTCTTCCCTGGGCTTATTCTAGTCCAATTAGGGTTTTTAACCAATCTTGTGCATCCAATAGGTGGGTTTGTGTCATTGGATGAACATTTAGGTCACTTTCGTCCTCCCTACACTTAATCATGTCCAATTAGGGTTTTTAACCAATCTTCTGTATCCAATAGTTGTGTTTGTGTCATTGGATGAACATTTAGGTCATTTTCGTCCTCCCGAGGCTTATTCTTGTCTAGTTAGGGTTTCTAACCAATCTTATGCATTTAATACGTGTGTTTGTGTCATTGGATGAACAATTAAGTCATTTTCGTCCTCTCTATGCTTATTCTTGTCCAATTAGGGTTTCTAACCAATCTTGTGCATCCAATAGGGGTGTTTGTGTCATTGGATGAACAATTATATCATTTTCGTCTTCCCTAGGCTTATTCTTCTCCAATTAGGGTTTCTAACCAATCTTGTACATCCAATAGGTTTGTTTGTGTGATTGGATGAATAATTAGGTCATTTTCGTCTTCCCTAGGCTTATTCTTGTCAAATAAGGGTTTCTAACCTATCTTATGCATCCAATAGGTGCGTTTGTGTCATTAGATGAACAATTAGGTCATTATGTCCTCCCTACCCTTATTCTTGTCCAATTAGGGTTTCTAACCAAAATTGTGCATCCAACAGGTGTGTTTGTGTCATTGGATGAACATTTAGGTCATTTTCGTCCTCCCGAAGCCTATTCTTGTCCAATTAGGGTTTCTAAGCAATCTTGTGCATTTAATACGTGTGTTTGTGTCATTGGATGAACATTTAGGTCATTTTCGTCTTCCCTGGGCTTATTCTTGTCCAATCAGGGTTTCTAACGAAGCTTGTGCATCCAATAGTTGTGTTTGATTCGTTGGTTGAACATTTAGGTCATTTTCGTCCTCCCTACGCTTATTCTTGTCCAATTAAGGTTTCTAACCAATGTTGTGCATTTAATACGTGTGTTTGTGTCATTGGATTGACAATTAGCTCATTTTCGACCTCCCTAGGCTTATTCTTGTCCAATTAGGGTTTCTAACCAATCAAGTGCATCCAATAGGTGTGTTTGTGTCATAGGATGAACATTTAGGTCATTTTCGTCCTCCCAAGGCTAATTCTTGTCTAGTTAGGGTTTCTAACCAATCTTGTGCATTTAATTCATGTGTTTGTATCATTGGATGAACAATTAAGTCATTTTCGTCCTCCCTATGCTTATTCTTGTCCAATTAGGGTTTCTAACCAATCTTGTGCATCCAATAGGGGTGTTTGTGTCATTTGATGAACAATTATATCATTTTCGTCTTCCCTAGGCTTATTCTTCTCCAATTAGGGTTTCTAACCAATCTTGTACATCCAATAGGTGTGTTTGTGTGATTGGATGAATAATTAGGTCATTTTCGTCTTCCCTAGGCTTATTCTTGTCAAGTAAGGGTTTCTAACCTATCTTATGCATCCAATAGGTGCGTTTGTGTCATTGGATGAACAATTAGGTCATTATGTCCTCCCTACCCTTATTCTTGTCCAATTAGGGTTTCTAACCAAAATTGTGCATCCAACAGGTGTGTTTGTGTCATTGGATGAACATTTAGGTCATTTTCGTCCTCCCGAAGCCTATTCTTGTCCAATTAGGGTTTCTATGCAATCTTGTGCATTTAATACGTGTGTTTGTGTCATTGGATGAACATTTAGGTCATTTTCGTCTTCCCTGGGCTTATTCTTGTCCAATCAGGGTTTCTAACCAAGCTTGTGCATCCAATAGTTGTGTTTAAGTCGTTGGTTGAACATTTAGGTCATTTTCGTCCTCCCTACGCTTATTTTTGTCCAATTAGGGTTTCTAACCAACGTTGTGCATTTAATACGTGTGTTTGTGTCATTGGATTAACAATTAACTCATTTTCGACCTCCCTAGGCTTATTCTTCTCCAATTAGGGTTTCTAACCAATCAAGTGCATCCAATAGGTGTGTTTGTGTCATTGGATGAACAATTATGTCATTTTCGTCCTCCCTAGGCTTATTCTTGTCCAATTAGGGTTTCTAACCAATCTTGTGCATTTATTACGAGTGTTTGTGTCATTGGATCAACATTTAGTTCATTTTCGTCCTCCCGAAGCTTATTCTTGTCCAATTAGGTCATTTTCGTGTTCCCTAGGCTTATTCTTGTCCAATTAGGGTGTCTAACCTATCTTATGCATCGAATAAATGGGTTTGTGTCATTGGATGAACAATTATGTCATTTTCGTCCTCCCTACACTTATTCTTGTCCAATTAGTGTTTCTAACCAATCTGGTGCATCCAATAGGAGTGTTTGTGTCATTGGATGAACAATTATGTTGTTTTCTTCCTCGCTAGGCTTATTTTTGTCCAATTAGGGTTTCTTACCAATCTTGTGCATCCAATAGGAGTGTTTGTGTCATTGGATGAACATTTAAGTCATTTTCGTCTTCCCTAGGATGATTCTTGTACAATTAGGGTTTTTAACCAGTCTTGTGCATCTAATAGGTGTGTTTGTGTAATTGGATGAACATTTAGGTCGTTTACGTCCTTTCTCCACTTAATCATGTCCAATTAGGGTTTTTAACCAATCTTTTGCAGCCAATAGTTGTGTTTGAGTCGTTGGTTGAACATTTAGCTCATTTTCGTCCTAAAGAGGCTTATTCTTGTCCAATTAGGGTTTCTAACCAATCTTGTGCTTTTAATACGTGTTTGTGTCATTGGATAAACATTTAGCTCATTTTTGACCTCCCTAGGCTTATTCTTGTCCAATTAGGGTTTTAATCAATCTTGTGCATCCAATTGGTGTGTTTGTGTCATTGGATGAACAATTAGGTCATTTTCACCTCCCTAGGCTTATTCTTGTTTAATTAGGGTTTCTAACCTATCTTATGCATCCAATAGGTGCGTTTGTGTCATTAGATGAACAATTCGGTCATTATGTCCTACCTACGCTTATTCCTGTCCAATTAGGGTTTCTAACCAATCTTGTGCATCCAATAGGTGTGTTTGTCTCACTGGATGAACATTTAGGTAATTTTTGTCCTCCCTAAGCTTATTCTTGTCCAATTAGGGTTTTCAACCAATCTTGTGCATCGAATAAGTTCGTTTGTGTCATTGGATGAACATTTAGGTCATTTTCGTCCTCCAAAAGCCTATTCTTGTCCAATTAGGGTTTCTAACCAATCTTGTGCATTTAATACGAGTGTTTGTGTCACTGGATGGACATTTTGGTCATTTTCGTCCTCCCTAAGCTTATTCTTGTCCAATTAGGGTTTTCAACCAATCTTATGCATCGAATAGATAGGTTTGTGTCATTGGATGAACATTTAGGTTATTTTCGTCTTCCCTGGGCTTATTCTAGTCCAATTAGGGTTTCTAACCAATCTTGTGCATCCAATAGGAGTGTTTGTGTCATTGGATGAACAATTATGTCATTTTCGTCTTCCCTAGGCTTATTCTTCTCAAATTAGGGTTTCTTACCAAAATGGTGCATCAAATAGGTGTGTTTGTGTCATTAGATGAAATTTTAGGTATTTTCGTCTTCCCGAAGCTTATTCTTGTCCAATTAGGGTTTCTAATCAATCTTGTGCATTTAATACGTGTGTTTGTGTCATTGGATGAACATCTAGGTCATTTTCTTCTTCCGTGGGCTTATTCTAGTCCAATTAGGGTTTTTAACCAATCTTGTGCATCCAATAGGTGGGTTTGTGTCGTTGGATGAAAATTTAGGTCATTTTCTTCCTCCTTACACTTAATCATGTCCAATTTTGGTTTTTAACCAATCTTGTGCATCCAATAGTTGTGTTTGTGTCATTGGATGAACATTTAGGTCATTTTCGTCCTCCAAAAGCCTATTCTTGTCCAATTAAGGTTTCTAACCAATCTTGTGCATTTAATACAAGTGTTTGTGTCATTGGATGTACATTTTGGTCATTTTCGTCCTCCTGAGGCTTATTCCTATCCAATTAGGGTTTCTAACCAATCTTAGGCATCGAATAGGTGGGTTTGTGTTATTGGATGAACATTTAGGTCATTTTCGTCTTCCCTGGGCTTATTCCAGTCCAATTAGGGTTTTTTAACCAATCTTGTACATCCAATAGGTGGGTTTGTGTCATTGGATGCACAATTATGTCATTTTCATCCTCCTTACCCTTATTCTTGTCCAATTAGGGTTTTTAACCAATCTTCTGCATCCAATAGTTGTGTTTGTGTCATTGGATGAACATTTAGGTCATTTTCGTCCTCCCGAGGCTTATTCTTGTCTAGTTAGGGTTTCTAACCAATCTTATGCATTTAATACGTGTGTTTGTGTCATTGGATGAACAATTAAGACATTTTCGTCCTCCCTATGCTTATTCTTGTCCAATTAGGGTTTCTAACCAATCTTGTGCATCCAATAGGAGTGTTTGTGTCATTGGATGAACAATTATGTCATTTTCGTCTTCCCTAGGCTTATTCTTCTCCAATTAGGGTTTCTTACCAAAATGGTGCATCAAATAGGTGTGTTTGTGTCATTGGATGAACATTACGGTATTTTCGTCTTCCCGAAGCTTATTCTTGTCCAATTAGGGTTTCTAACCAATCTTGTGCATTTAATACGTGTGTTTGTGTCATTGGATGAACATCTAGGTCATTTTCTTCTTCCGTGGGCTTATTCTAGTCCAATTAGGGTTTTTAACCAATCTTGTGCATCCAATAGGTGGGTTTGTGTCATTGGATGAAAATTTAGGTCATTTTCTTCCTCCTTACACTTAATCATGTCCAATTTTGGTTTTTAACCAATCTTGTGCATCCAATAGTTGTGTTTGTGTCATTGGATGAACATTTAGGTCATTTTCGTCCTTCCGAGTCTTATTCTTGTGTAGTTAGTTTTTCTAACCAATCTTTTGCATTTAATACATGCGTTTGTATCGTTGGATGAACAATTAAGTCATTTTCGTCCTCCCTATGCTTATTCTTGTCCAATTAGGGTTTCTAACCAATCTTGTGCATCCAATAGGAGTGTTTGTGTCATTGGATGAACAATTATGTCATTTTCGTCTTCCTTAGGCTTATTCTTCTCTAATTAGGGTTTCTAACCAATCTTGTACATCCAATAGGTGTGTTTGTGTGATTGGATGAATAATTAGGTCATTTTCGTCTTCCCTAGGCTTATTCTTGTCAAATAAGGGTTTCTAACCTATCTTATGCATCCAATAGGTGCGTTTGTGTCATTGGATGAACAATTAGGTCATTATGTCCTCCTTACCCTTATTCTTGTCCAATTAGGGTTTCTAACCAAAATTGTGCATCCAACAGGTGTGTTTGTGTCATTGGATGAACATTTTGGTCATTTTCGTCCTCCCGAGGCTTATTCTTGTCTAGTTAGGGTTTCTAACCAATGTTGTGCATTTAATACGTGTGTTTGTGTCATTGGATTGACAATTAGCTCATTTTCGACCTCCCTAGGCTTATTCTTGTCCAATTAGGGTTTCTAACCAATCAAGTGCATCCAATAGGTGTGTTTGTGTCATTGGATGAACATTTAGGTCATTTTCGTCCTCCCGAGGCTTATTCTTGTCTAGTTAGGGTTTCTAACCAATCTTGTGCATTTAATGCATGTGTTTGTATCATTGGATGAACAATTAAGTCATTTTCGTCCTCCCTATGCTTATTCTTGTCCAATTAGGGTTTCTAACCAATCTTGTGCATCCAATAGGAGTGTTTGTGTCATTGGATGAACAATTATATCATTTTCGTCTTCCCTAGGCTTATTCTTCTCCAATTAGGGTTTCTAACCAATCTTGTACATCCAATAGGTGTGTTTGTGTGATTGGATGAATAATTAGGTCATTTTCGTCTTCCCTAGGCTTATTCTTGTCAAATAAGGGTTTCTAACCTATCTTATGCATCCAATAGGTGCGTTTGTGTCATTGGATGAACAATTAGGTCATTATGTCCTCCTTACCCTTATTCTTGTCCAATTAGGGTTTCTAACCAAAATTGTGCATCCAACAGGTGTGTTTGTGTCATTGGATGAACATTTTGGTCATTTTCGTCCTCCCGAGGCTTATTCTTGTCTAGTTAGGGTTTCTAACCAATCTTATGCATATAATACGTGTGTTTGTGTCATTGGATGAACAATTAAGATATTTTCGTCCTCCCTATGCTTATTCTTGTCCAATTAGGGTTTCTAACCAATCTTGTGCATCCAACAGGAGTGTTTGTGTCATTGGATGAACAATTATGTCATTTTCGTCTTCCCTAGGCTTATTCTTCTCCAATTAGGGTTTCTTACCAAAATGGTGCATCAAATAGGTGTGTTTGTGTCATTGGATGAACATTACGGTATTTTCGTCTTCCCGAAGCTTATTCTTGTCCAATTAGGGTTTCTAACCAATCTTGTGCATTTAATACGTGTGTTTGTGTCATTGGATGAACATCTAGGTCATTTTCTTCTTCCGTGGGCTTATTCTAGTCCAATTAGGGTTTTTAACCAATCTTGTGCATCCAATAGGTGGGTTTGTGTCATTGGATGAAAATTTAGGTCATTTTCTTCCTCCTTACACTTAATCATGTCCAATTTTGGTTTTTAACCAATCTTGTGCATCCAATAGTTGTGTTTGTGTCATTGGATGAACATTTAGGTCATTTTCGTCCTTCCGAGTCTTATTCTTGTGTAGTTAGTTTTTCTAACCAATCTTTTGCATTTAATACATGCGTTTGTATCGTTGGATGAACAATTAAGTCATTTTCGTCCTCCCTATGCTTATTCTTGTCCAATTAGGGTTTCTAACCAATCTTGTGCATCCAATAGGAGTGTTTGTGTCATTGGATGAACAATTATGTCATTTTCGTCTTCCCTAGGCTTATTCTTCTCTAATTAGGGTTTCTAACCAATCTTGTACATCCAATAGGTGTGTTTGTGTGATTGGATGAATAATTAGGTCATTTTCGTCTTCCCTAGGCTTATTCTTGTCAAATAAGGGTTTCTAACCTATCTTATGCATCCAATAGGTGCGTTTGTGTCATTAGATGAACAATTAGGTCATTATGTCCTCCCTACCCTTATTCTTGTCCAATTAGGGTTTCTAACCACAATTGTGCATCCAACATGTGTGTTTGTGTCATTGGATGAACATTTAGGTCATTTTCGTCCTCCCGAAGCCTATTCTTGTCGAATTAGGGTTTCTAAGCAATCTTGTGCATTTGATACGTGTGTTTGTGTCATTGGATGAACATTTAGGTCATTTTCGTCTTCCCTGGGCTTATTCTTGTCCAATCAGGGTTTCTAACCAAGCTTGTGCATCCAATAGTTGTGTTTGATTCGTTGGTTGAACATTTAGGTCATTTTCGTCCTCCATATGCTTATTCTTGTCCAATTAGGGTTTCTAACCAATGTTGTGCATTTAATACGTGTGTTTGTGTCATTGGATTGACAATTAGCTCATTTTCGACCTCCCTAGGCTTATTCTTGTCCAATTAGGGTTTCTAACCAATCAAGTGCATCCAATAGGTGTGTTTGTGTCATTGGATGAACATTTAGGTCATTTTCGTCCTCCCGAGGCTTATTCTTGTCTAGTTAGGGTTTCTAACCAATCTTGTGCATTTAATGCATGTGTTTGTATCATTGGATGAACAATTAAGTCATTTTCGTCCTCCCTATGCTTATTCTTGTCCAATTAGGGTTTCTAACCAATCTTGTGCATCCAATAGGAGTGTTTGTGTCATTGGATGAACAATTATATCATTTTCGTCTTCCCTAGGCTTATTCTTCTCCAATTAGGGTTTCTAACCAATCTTGTACATCCAATAGGTGTGTTTGTGTGATTGGATGAATAATTAGGTCATTTTCGTCTTCCCTAGGCTTATTCTTGTCAAATAAGGGTTTCTAACCTATCTTATGCATCCAATAGGTGCGTTTGTGTCATTGGATGAACAATTAGGTCATTATGTCCTCCTTACCCTTATTCTTGTCCAATTAGGGTTTCTAACCAAAATTGTGCATCCAACAGGTGTGTTTGTGTCATTGGATGAACATTTTGGTCATTTTCGTCCTCCCGAGGCTTATTCTTGTCTAGTTAGGGTTTCTAACCAATCTTATGCATATAATACGTGTGTTTGTGTCATTGGATGAACAATTAAGATATTTTCGTCCTCCCTATGCTTATTCTTGTCCAATTAGGGTTTCTAACCAATCTTGTGCATCCAACAGGAGTGTTTGTGTCATTGGATGAACAATTATGTCATTTTCGTCTTCCCTAGGCTTATTCTTCTCCAATTAGGGTTTCTTACCAAAATGGTGCATCAAATAGGTGTGTTTGTGTCATTGGATGAACATTACGGTATTTTCGTCTTCCCGAAGCTTATTCTTGTCCAATTAGGGTTTCTAACCAATCTTGTGCATTTAATACGTGTGTTTGTGTCATTGGATGAACATCTAGGTCATTTTCTTCTTCCGTGGGCTTATTCTAGTCCAATTAGGGTTTTTAACCAATCTTGTGCATCCAATAGGTGGGTTTGTGTCATTGGATGAAAATTTAGGTCATTTTCTTCCTCCTTACACTTAATCATGTCCAATTTTGGTTTTTAACCAATCTTGTGCATCCAATAGTTGTGTTTGTGTCATTGGATGAACATTTAGGTCATTTTCGTCCTTCCGAGTCTTATTCTTGTGTAGTTAGTTTTTCTAACCAATCTTTTGCATTTAATACATGCGTTTGTATCGTTGGATGAACAATTAAGTCATTTTCGTCCTCCCTATGCTTATTCTTGTCCAATTAGGGTTTCTAACCAATCTTGTGCATCCAATAGGAGTGTTTGTGTCATTGGATGAACAATTATGTCATTTTCGTCTTCCCTAGGCTTATTCTTCTCTAATTAGGGTTTCTAACCAATCTTGTACATCCAATAGGTGTGTTTGTGTGATTGGATGAATAATAAGGTCATTTTCGTCTTCCCTAGGCTTATTCTTGTCAAATAAGGGTTTCTAACCTATCTTATGCATCCAATAGGTGCGTTTGTGTCATTAGATGAACAATTAGGTCATTATGTCCTCCCTACCCTTATTCTTGTCCAATTAGGGTTTCTAACCAAAATTGTGCATCCAACAGGTGTGTTTGTGTCATTGGATGAACATTTAGGTCATTTTCGTCCTCCCGAAGCCTATTCTTATCGAATTAGGGTTTCTAAGCAATCTTGTGCATTTAATACGTGTGTTTGTGTCATTGGATGAACATTTAGGTCATTTTCGTCTTCCCTGGGCTTATTCTTGTCCAATCAGGGTTTCTAACCAAGCTTGTGCATCCAATAGTTGTGTTTGATTCGTTGGTTGAACATTTAGGTCATTTTCGTCCTCCATATGCTTATTCTTGTCCAATTAGGGTTTCTAACCAATGTTGTGCATTTAATACGTGTGTTTGTGTCATTGGATTGAAAATTAGCTCATTTTCGACCTCCCTAGGCTTATTCTTGTCCAATTAGGGTTTCTAACCAATCAAGTGCATCCAGTAGGTGTGTTTGTGTCATTGGATGAACATTTAGGTCATTTTCGTCCTCCCGAGGCTTATTCTTGTCTAGTTAGGGTTTCTAACCAATCTTGTGCATTTAATGCATGTGTTTGCATCATTGGATGAACAATTAAGTCATTTTCGTCCTCCCTATGCTTATTCTTGTCCAATTAGGGTTTCTAACCAATCTTGTGCATCCAATAGGAGTGTTTGTGTCATTGGATGAACAATTATATCATTTTCGTCTTCCCTAGGCTTATTCTTCTCCAATTAGGGTTTCTAACCAATCTTGTACATCCAATAGGTGTGTTTGTGTGATTGGATGAATAATTAGGTCATTTTCGTCTTCCCTAGGCTTATTCTTGTCAAATAAGGGTTTCTAACCTATCTTATGCATCCAATAGGTGCGTTTGTGTCATTGGATGAACAATTAGGTCATTATGTCCTCCCTACCCTTATTCTTGTCCAATTAGGGTTTCTAACCAAAATTGTGCATCCAACAGGTGTGTTTGTGTCATTGGATGAACATTTAGGTCATTTTCGTCCTCCCAAAGCCTATTCTTGTCCAATTAGGGTTTCTAAGCAATCTTGTGCCTTTAATACGTGTGTTTGTGTTATTGGATGAACATTTAGGTCATTTTCGTCTTCCCTGGGCTTATTCTTGTCCAATCAGGGTTTCTAACCAAGCTTGTGCATCCAATAGTTGTGTTTGATTCGTTGGTTGAACATTTAGGTCATTTTCGTCCTCCATATGCTTATTCTTGTCCAATTAGGGTTTCTAACCAATGTTGTGCATTTAATACGTGTGTTTGTGTCATTGGATTGACAATTAGCTCATTTTCGACCTCCCTAGGCTTATTCTTGTCCAATTAGGGTTTCTAACCAATCAAGTGCATCCAATAGGTGTGTTTGTGTCATTGGATGAACATTTAGGTCATTTTCGTCCTCCCGAGGCTTATTCTTGTCTAGTTAGGGTTTCTAACCAATCTTGTGCATTTAATGCATGTGTTTGTATCATTGGATGAACAATTAAGTCATTTTCGTCCTCCCTATGCTTATTCTTGTCCAATTAGGGTTTCTAACCAATCTTGTGCATCCAATAGGAGTGTTTGTGTCATTGGATGAACAATTATATCATTTTCGTCTTCCCTAGGCTTATTCTTCTCCAATTAGGGTTTCTAACCAATCTTGTACATCCAATAGGTGTGTTTGTGTGATTGGATGAATAATTAGGTCATTTTCGTCTTCCCTAGGCTTATTCTTGTCAAATAAGGGTTTCTAACCTATCTTATGCATCCAATAGGTGCGTTTGTGTCATTGGATGAACAATTAGGTCATTATGTCCTCCCTACCCTTATTCTTGTCCAATTAGGGTTTCTAACCAAAATTGTGCATCCAACAGGTGTGTTTGTGTCATTGGATGAACATTTAGGTCATTTTCGTCCTCCCAAAGCCTATTCTTGTCCAATTAGGGTTTCTAAGCAATCTTGTGCCTTTAATACGTGTGTTTGTGTTATTGGATGAACATTTAGGTCATTTTCGTCTTCCCTGGGCTTATTCTTGTCCAATCACGGTTTCTAACCAAGCTTGTGCATCCAGTAGTTGTGTTTGATTCGTTGGTTGAACATTTAGGTCATTTTCGTCCTCCATATGCTTATTCTTGTCCAATTAGGGTTTCTTACCAAAATGGTGCATCAAATAGGTGTGTTTGTGTCATTGGATGAACATTACGGTATTTTCGTCTTCCCGAAGCTTATTCTTGTCCAATTAGGGTTTCTAACCAATCTTGTGCATTTAATACGTGTGTTTGTGTCATTGGATGAACATCTAGGTCATTTTCTTCTTCCGT
>JBBPBS010000235.1:5551780-5591802 GCA_037974835.1 Cicer judaicum
AATCGTGTCCAATAAGGGTTTTTAACCAATCTTGTGCATCCAATAGTTGTGTTTGTGTCATTGGATGAACATTTAGGTCATTTTCGTCCTCCCAAGGCTTATTCTTGTCAAGTTAGGGTCTCTAACCAATCTGGTGCATTTAGTGCATGTGTTTGTATCATTGGATGAATAATTAAGTCATTTTCGTCCTCCCTATGCTTATTCTTATCGAATTAGGGTTTCTAACCAATCTTGTGCATCAAATAGGAGTGTTTGTGTCATTGGATGAACAATTATGTCATTTTCGTCTTCCCTAGGCTTATTCTTCTCCAATTAGGGTTTCAAACCAATCTTCTACATCCAATAGGTGTGTTTGTGTGATTGGATGAATAATTAGGCCATTTTCGTCTTCCATAGGCATATTCTTGTCCAATAAGGGTTTCTTACATATCTTATGCATCCAATAGATGTGTTTGTGTCATTGGATTAACAATTATGTCATTTTCGTCCTCCCTAGGCTTATTCTGGTCCAATTAGGGTTTCTAACCAAAATTGTGCATCCAACAGGTGTGTTTGTGTCATTGGATGAACGTTTAGCTCATTTAGGTCATTTTCGTCCTTCCGAAGCCTATTCTTGTCCAATTAGGGTTTCTAACCAATCTTGTGCATTTAATACGAGTGTTTGTGTCATTGGATGAACATTTAGTTCATTTTCGTCCTCTCGAAGCTTTTTCTTGTCCAATTAGGTCATTTTCGTCTTCCCTAGGCTTATTCTTGTCCAATAAGGGTTTCTAACCTATCTTATGCATCCAATAGGTGCGTTTGTGTCATTGGATGAACAATTAGGTCATTATTTCCTCCCTACGCTTATTCTTGTCCAATTAGGGTTTCTAACCAAAATTGTGCATCCAACAGGTGTGTTTGTGTCATTGGATGAACAGTTAGGTCATTTTCTTCCTCCCGAAGCTTATTCTTGTCCAATTAAGGTTTCTAACCAATCTTGTGCATTTAATACGTGTGTTTGTGTCATTGGATGAACATTTAGGTCATTTTCGTCTTCCTTGGGCATATTCTAGTCCAATTAGTGTTTTTAACCAATCTTGTGCATCCAATAGGTGGGTTTGTGTCATTGGATTAACATTTAGGTCATTTTCGTCCTCCCTACACTTAATCGTGTCCAATTAGGGTTTTTAACCAATCTTGTGCATCCAATAGTTATGTTTGTGTCATTGGATGAACATTTATGTCATTTTCGTCCTCCCAAGGCTTATTCTTGTCAAGTTAGGGTTTCTAACCAATCTTGTGCATTTAATGCATGTGTTTGTATCATTGGATGAACAATTAAGTCATTTTCGTCCTCCCTATGCTTATTCTTGTCCAATTAGGGTTTCTAACCTATCTTCTACACCGAATAGGTGGGTTTGTGTCATTGGATGAACAATTATGTCATTTTCGTCCTCCCTACGCTTATTCTTGTCCAATTAGGGTTCCTAACCAATCTTGTGCATCCAATAGGAGTGTTTGTGTCATTGGATGAACAATTATGTCATTTTCGTCCTCCCTAGGCTTATTCTTGTCCAATTAGGGTTTCTTACCAAAATTGTCCATCCAATAGGTGTGTTTGTGTCATTGGATGAACATTTAGGTATTTTCGTCCTCCCGAAGCTTATTCTTGTCCAATTAGGGTTTCTAACCAATCTTGTGCATTTAATACGTGTGTTTGTGTCATTGGATGAACATTTAGGTCATTTTCGTCTTCCCTGGGCTTATTCTAGTCCAATTAGGGTTTTTAACCAATCTTGTGCATCCAATAGGTGGGTTTGTGTCATTGCATGAACAATTATGTCATTTTCGTCCTCCCTAGGCTTATTCTTGTCCAATTAGGGTTTCTAACCAATCTTGTGCATCCAATAGAAGTGTTTGTGTCATTGGATGAACAATTTTGTCATTTTCGTCTTCCCTAGGCTTATTCTTCTCCAATTAGGGTTTTTAATCAATCTTGTGCATTTAATACGTGTGTTTGTGTCATTGGATGAACATTTTGGTCATTTTCGTCTTCCCTGGGCTTATTCTAGTCCAATTAGGGTTTTAAACCAATCTTTTGCATCCAATAGTTGTGTTTGTGTCATTGGATGAACATTTAGGTCATTTTCGTCCTCC
The DNA here is from genome assembly GCA_037974835.1 of Cicer judaicum. Classification (NCBI taxonomy): domain Eukaryota; kingdom Viridiplantae; phylum Streptophyta; class Magnoliopsida; order Fabales; family Fabaceae; genus Cicer; species Cicer judaicum. The sequence continues at coordinate 5,553,920 of JBBPBS010000235.1, forward strand.
CAAGGCTTATTCTTGTCAGGTTAGGGTTTCTAACCAATCTTGTGCATTTAATGCATGTGTTTGTATCATTGGATGAACAACTAAGTCATTTTCGTCCTCCCTATGCTTATTCTTGTCCAATTAGGGTTTCTAACCAATCTTTTGCATCCAATAGGAGTGTTTGTGTCATTGGATGAACAATTATGTCATTTTCGTCTTCCCTAGACTTATTCTTCTCCAATTAGGGTTTCAAACCAATCTTCTGCATCCAATAGGTGTTTGTGTGATTGGATGAATAATTAGGTCATTTTCGTCTTCCCTAGGCTTATTCTTGTCCAATAAGGGTTTCTAACATATCTTATGCATCCAATAGGTGTGTTTGTGTCATTGGATGAACAATTATGTCATTTTCGTCCTCCCTAGGCTTATTCTTGTCCAATTAGGGTTTCTAACCAAAATTATGCATCCCACAGGTGTGTTTGTGTCATTGGATGAACATTTAGGTCATTTTCGTCTCCCCGAAGCCTATTCTTGTCCAATTAGGGTTTCTAACCAATCTTGTGCATTTAATACGAGTGTTTGTGTCATTGGATGAACATTTAGGTCATTTTCGTCTTCCCTGGACTTATTCTTGTCCAATTAGGGTTGCTAACCTATCTTATGCACTGAATAGGTGGGTTTGTGTCATTAGATGAACAATTATGTCATTTTCGTCCTCCCTAGACTTAATCATGTCCAATTAGGGTTTTTAACCAATCTTGTGCATCCAATAGTTGTGTTTGTGTCATTGGATGAACATTTAGGTCATTTTCGTCCTCCCGAGGCTTATTCTTGTCAAGTTAGGGTTTCCAACCAATCTTGTGCATTTAATGCATGTGTTTGTATCATTGGATGAACAACTAAGTTATTTTCGTCCTCCCTATGCTTATTCTTGTACAATTAGGGTTTCTAACCAATCTTGTGCATCCAATAAGAGTGTTTGTGTCATTGGATGAACAATTATGTCATTTTCGTCTTCCCTAGACTTATTCTTCTCCAATTAGGTTTTCAAACCAATCTTCTACATCCAATAGGTGTGTTTGTGTGATTGGATGAATAATTAGGTCATTTTCGTCTTCCCTAGGCATATTCTTGTCCAATAAGGGTTTCTAACATATCTTATGCATCCAATAGGTGTGTTTGTGTCATTGGATGAACAATTATGTCATTTTAGTCCTCCTTAGGCTTATTCTTGTCCAAATAGGGTTTCTAACCAATCTTGTGCATTTAATGCATGTGTTTGTATCATTGGATGAACAATTAAGTCATTTTCGTTCTCCCTATGCTTATTCTTGTCCAATTAGGGTTTCTAACCAATCTTGTGCATTTAATACGTGTGTTTGTGTCATTGGATGAACATTTAGGTCATTTTCGTCTTCCCTGGGCTTATTCTAGTCCAATTAGGGTTTTTAACCAATCTTGTGCATCCAATAGGTGGGTTTGTGTCAGTGGATGAACATTTAGGTCATTTTCGTCCTCCCTACACTTAATCATGTCCAATTAGGGTTTTTAACCAATCTTGTTCATCCAATAGGAGTGTTTGTGTCATTGGATGAACATTTAGGTCATTTTCGTCCTCCCGAGGCTTATTCTTGTGTAGTTAGGGTTTCTAACCAATCTTGTGCATTTAATGCATGTGTTTGTATCATTGGATGAAAAATTAAGTCATTTTCGTTCTCCCTACGCTTATTCTTGTCGAATTAGGGTTTCTAACCAATCTTGTGCTTCCAATAGGAGTGTTTGTGTCATTGGATGAACAATTATGTCATTTTCGTCCTCCCTAGGCTTATTCTTGTCCAATTAGGGTTTCTAACCAATCTTGTGCATCCAATAGAAGTGTTTGTGTCATTGGATGAACAATTTTGTCATTTTCGTCTTCCCTAGGCTTATTCTTCTCCAATTAGGGTTTCTAATCAATCTTGTGCATTTAATACGTGTGTTTGTGTCATTGGATGAACATTTTGGTCATTTTCGTCTTCCCTGGGCTTATTCTAGTCGAATTAGGGTTTTAAACCAATCTTTTGCATCCAATAGTTGTGTTTGTGTCATTGGATGAACATTTAGGTCATTTTTGTCCTCCCGAGGCTTATTCTTGTCAGGTTAGGGTTTCTAACCAATCTTGTGCATTTAATGCATGTGTTTGTATCATTGGATGAACAACTAAGTCATTTTCGTCCTCCCTATGCTTATTCTTGTCCAATTAGGATTTCTAACCAATCTTTTGCATCCAATAGGAGTGTTTGTGTCATTGGATGAATAATTATGTCATTTTCGTCTTCCCTAGACTTATTCTTCTCCAATTAGGGTTTCAAACCAATCTTCTGCATCCAATAGGTGTTTGTGTGATTGGATGAATAATTAGGTCATTTTCGTCTTCCCTAGGCTTATTCTTGTCCAATAAGGGTTTCTAACATATCTTATGCATCCAATAGGTGTGTTTGTGTCATTGGATGAACAATTATGTCATTTTCGTCCTCCCTAGGCTTATTCTTGTCCAATTAGGGTTTCTAACCAAAATTATGCATCCCACAGGTGTGTTTGTGTCATTGGATGAACATTTAGGTCATTTTCGTCTCCCCGAAGCCTATTCTTGTCCAATTAGGGTTTCTAACCAATCTTGTGCATCCAATAGGAGTGTTTGTGTCATTGGATGAACATTTAGGTCATTTTCGTCTTCCCTGGACTTATTCTTGTCCAATTAGGGTTGCTAACCTATCTTATGCACTGAATAGGTGGGTTTGTGTCATTAGATGAACAATTATGTCATTTTCGTCTTCCCTACGCTTATTCTTGTCCAATTAGGGTTTCTAACCAATCTTGTGCATCCAATAGGAGTGTTTGTGTCATTGGATGAACAATTATGTCATTTTCGTCCTCCCTAGGCTTATTCTTGTCCAATTAGGGTTTCTTGCCAAAATTGTCCATCTACTAGGTGTGTTTGAGTCATTGGATGAACATTTAGGTATTTTCGTCCTCCCAAAGCTTATTCTTGTCCAATTAGGGTTTCTAACCAATCTTGTGCATTTAATACGTGTGTTTGTGTCAGTGGATGAACATTTAGGTCATTTTCGTCTTCCCTAAACTTAATCATGTCCAATTAGGGTTTTTAACCAATCTTGTGCATCCAATAGGAGTGTTTGTGTCATTGGATGAATAATTATGTCATTTTCGTCCTCCCTAGGCTTGTTCTTGTCCAATTAGGGTTTCTAACCAAAATTATGCATCCAACAAGTGTGTTTGTGTCATTGGATAAGCATTTAGGTCATTATCGTCCTCCCGAGGCTTATTCTTGTGTAGTTAGGGTTTCTAACCAATCTTGTGCATATAATGCATGTGTTTGTATCATTGGATGGACAATTAAGTCATTTTTGTCCTCCCTATGCTTATTCTTGTCCAATTAGGGTTTCTAACCAATCTTGTGCATCCAATAGGAGTGTTTGTGTCAATGGATGAACAATTATGTCATTTTCGTCCTCCCTAGGCTTATTCTTGTCCAATTAGGGTTTCTTACCAAAATTGTGCATCCAATAGGTGTGTTTGTGTCATTGGATGAACATTTAGGTATTTTTGTCCTCCCGAAGCTTATTCTTGTCCAATTAGGGTTTCTAACCAATCTTGTGCATTGAATACGTGTGTTTGTGTCATTGGATGAACATTTAGGTCATTTTCGTCTTCCCTGGGCTTATTCTAGTCCAATTAGGGATTTGAACCAATCTTGTGCATCCAATAGGTGGGTTTGTGTCAGTGGATGAACATTTAGGTCATTTTCGTCCTCCCTACACTTAATCATGTCCAATTAGGGTTTTTAACCAATCTTGTTCATCCAATAGTTGTGTTTGTGTCATTGGATGATCATTTATGTCATTTTCGTCTTCCCTAGGCTTATTCTTGTGTAGTTAGGGTTTCTAACCAATCTTGTGCATTTAATGCATGTGTTTGTATCATTGGATGAACAATTAAGTCATTTTTGTCCTCCCTATGCTTATTCTTGTCCAATTAGGGTTTGTAACCAATCTTGTGCATCCAATAGGAGTGTTTGTGTCATTGGATGAACAATTATGTGATTTTCGTCCTCCCTAGGCTTATTCTTGTCCAATTAGGGTTTCTAACCAAAATTATGCATCCAACAAGTGTGTTTGTGTCATTGGATAAACATTTAGGTCATTTTCGTCCTCCCGAAGCCGTCCAATTAGGGTTTCTAACCAATCTTGTGAATTTAATACGTGTGTTTGTGTCATTGGATGAACAATTATGTCATTTTCATCTTCCCTAGGCTTATTCTTCTCCAATTAGGGTTTCAAACCAATCTTCTGCATAAAATAGGTGTGTTTGTGTGGTTGGATGAATAATTAGGTCATTTTCGTCTTCCCTAGGCTTATTCTTGTCCAATAAGGGTTTCTAACATATCTTATGCATCCAATAGGTGTGTTTGTGTCATTGGATGAACAATTAGGTCATTTTCGTCCTCCCAAGGCTTATTCTTGTCCAATTGGGGTTTCTAACCAAAATTGTGCATCCAACAAGTGTGTTTGTGTCATTGGATGAACATTTAGGTCATTTTCGTTCTCCCGATGCCTATTCTTATCCAATTAAGGTTTCTAACCAATTTTGTGCATTTAATACGTGTGTTTGTGTCATTGGATCACCATTTAGGTCATTTTCGTCTTCCCTGGGCTTATTCTTGTCCAATTAGGGTTTTTAATCAATCTTGTACATCCCATAGGTGGGTTTGTGTCATTGGATGAACAATTAAGTCATTTACGTCCTCCATAGGCTTATTCTTGTCCAATTAGGGCTTCTAACCAATCTTGTGCATCCAATAGGTGTGTCTGTGTGATTGGATGAATAATTAGGTCATTTTCGTCTTCCCTAGGCTTATCTTGTCCAATAAGAGTTTCTAACCTATCTTATGCATCCAACAGGTGTGTTTGTGTCATTGTCCAATTAGGGTTTCTAACCAAAATTGTGCGTCCAACAGGTGTGTTTGTGTCATTGGATGAACATTTAGCTCATTTTTGACCTCCCTAGGCTTATTCTTGTTCAATTAGGGTTTTAATCAATCTTGTGCATCCAATAGTTGTGTTTGTGTCATTGGATGAACATTCAGGTCATTTTCGTCGTCCTGAGCCTTATTCCTGTCCAATTAGGGTGTTTAACCAATCTTGTGCATCCAATAGTTGTGTTTGTGTCATTGGATGAACATTCAGGTCATTTTCGTCCTCCTGAGGCATATTCCTGTCCAATTAGGGTGTTTAACCAATCTTGTGCATCCAATAGTTGTGTTTGTGTCATTGGATGAAAATTTAGGTCGTTTTCGTCCTCCCTACACTTAATCATGTCCAATTAGGGTTTTTAACCAATCTTGTGCATCCAATAGTTGTGTTTAAGTGGTTGGTTGAACATTTAGGTCATTTTCGTCCTCCCGAGGCTTATTCTTGTCCAATTAGTGTTTCTAACCAATCTTGTGCATTTAATACGTGTGTTTGTGTCATTAGATGAACATTTAGGTCATTTTCGTGTTCCTTGGGCTTATTCTTGTCCAATCAGGGTTTCTAACCAAGCTTGTGCATTTAATACGTGTGTTTGTGTCATTGGATGAATAATTTGGTCATTTTCGTCTTCCCTAGGCTTATTCTTGTCCAATTAAGGTCTCTTACCTATCTTATGCATCCAATAGGTGGGTTTGTGTCATTGGATGAACAATTAGGTCATTTTCGTCCTCCCTACGCTTATTCTTGTCCAATTCGGGTTTCTAACCAATCTTGTGCATCCAATAGGTGGGTTTGTGTCATTGGATGAACATTTAGGTGATTTTCGTCCTCCCTAGGCTTATTCTTGTCCAATCAGGGTTTCTAACCAATCTTGTGCATTTAATACGTGTGTTTGTGTCATTGGATTAACATGTAGGTCATTTTCGTGTTCACTAGGATGATTCTTGTGCAATTATGGTTTCTAACTAGTCTTGTGCGTCCAATAGGTGTGTTTGTGTCATTGGATGAACATTTAGGTCTATTTCGTCCTCCCTACACTTAATCATGTCCAATTAGGGTTTTTAACCAATCTTGTGCATCCAATAGGTGTGTTTGTGTGATTGGATGAACAATTAGGTCATTTTCGTGTTCTCTAGGCTGATTCTTTTCCAATTAGGGTTTCTAACCAATCTTGTGCATCCAATAGGTGTGTCTGTGTGATTGGATGAATAATTAGGTCATTTTCGTCTTCCCTAGGCTTATCTTGTCCAATAAGAGTTTCTAACCTATCTTATGCATCCAATAGGTGCGTTTGTGTCATTGGATGAACAATTACGTCATTATGTCCTCCCTACGCTTATTCTTCTCCAATTAGGGTTTCTAACCAAAATTGTGCGTCCAACAGGTGTGTTTGTGTCATTGGATGAACATTTAGCTCATTTTTGACCTCCCTAGACTTATTCTTGTCCAATTAGGGTTTTAATCAATCTTGTGCATCCAATAGTTGTGTTTGTGTCATTGGATGAACATTCAGGTCATTTTCGTCCTCCTGAGGCTTATTCCTGTCCAATTAGGGTGTTTAACCAATCTTGTGCATCCAATAGTTGTGTTTGTGTCATTGGATGAACATTCAGGTCATTTTCGTCCTCTTGAGGCTTATTCTTGTCCAATTAGGGTGTTTAACCAATCTTGTGCATCCAATAGTTGTGTTTAAGTCGTTGGTTGAACATTTAGGTCATTTTCGTCCTCCCTACGCTTATTCTTGTCCAATTAGTGTTTCTAACCAATCTTGTGCATTTAATACGTGTGTTTGTATCATTGGATTAAAAATTAGCTCATTTTCGACCTCCCTAAGCTTATTCTTGTCCAATTAGGGTTTCTAACCAATCTTGTGCATCCAATAGGTGTGTTTGTGTCATTGGATGAACATTTATGTCATTTTCGTCTTCCTTAGGCTTATTCTTGTCCAATTAGGGTTTCTTACCTATCTTATGCATCCAAATAGGTGGGTTTGTGTCATTGGATCAACAATTAGGTCATTTTCGTCCTCCCTACGCTTATTCTTGTCCAATTAGGGTTTCTAACCAATCTTGTTCATCCAATAAGTGTGTTTGTGTCATTGGATGAACGTTTAACTCATTTTCGTCCTCCCTACGCTTATTCTTGTCCAATTAGGGTTTCTAACCTATCTTGTGCATCCAATAGGTGTGTTTGTGTCATTGGATGAATAATTAGGTCATTTTCAATTTCCCTAGGCTAATTCTTGTCCAATTAAGGTTTCTAACCAATCTTGTTCATCCAATAGGAGTGTTTGTGTCATTGGATGAACAATTATGTCATTTTCGTCCTCCCTAGGCTTATTCTTGTCCAATTAGGGTTTCTAACCAATCTTGTGCATGCAATAGGTATGTTTGTGTCATTGGATGAACATTTATTTCATTTTCGTCCTCCCTAGGCTTATTCTTTTCCAATTAGGGTTTCTAACAAATCTTGTGCATGCAGTAAGTGTGTTTGTGTAATTGGATGAATATTTAGGTCGTTTACGTCCTCCCTCCACTTAATCATGTCCAATTAGGGTTTTTAACCAATCTTTTGCAGCCAATAGTTGTGTTTGAGTCATTGGTTGAACATTTAGGTCATTTTCGTCCAAAAGAGGCTTATTCTTGTCCAATTTGGGTTTCTAACCAATCTTGTGCTTTTAATACGTGTGTTTGTGTCATTGGATAAACATTTAGCTCATTTTTGACCTCCCTAGGCTTATTCTTGTCCAATTAGGGTTTTAATCAATCTTGTGCATCCAATAGGTGTGTGTGTGTCATTGGATGAACAATTACTTCATTTTCACCTCCTTAGGCTTATTCTTGTCCAATTAGGGTTTCTAACCAATCTTTTGCATCCCATAGGAGTGTTTGTGTCATTGGATGAACAATTATGTCATTTTCGTCCTCCATAGGATAATTCTTGTCCAATTAGGGTTGGTAACAAATCTTGTGCATCCAATAGGTGTGTGTGTGTCATTGGATGAATAATTAGGTCATTTTCGTCTTCCCTAGGCTTATTCTTGTCCTATTATGATTTCTAACCTATCTTATGCATCCAATTGATGCGTTTGTGTCATTAGATGAACAATTCGGTCATTATGTCCTACTTACGTTTATTCTTGTCCAATTTGGGTTTCTAACCAATCTTGTGCATCCAATAGGTGTGTTTGTCTCACTGGATGAACATTTAGGTCATTTTTGTCCTCCCTAAGCTTATTCTTGTCCAATTAGGGTTTTCAACCAATCTTGTGCATCGAATAAGTTCGTTTGTGTCATTGGATGAACAATTAGGTCATTTTCGTCCTCCCTAGGCTTATTCTTGTCCAATTAGGGTTTCTAACCAATCTTGTGCATCCAATAGGTAAGTTTGTATCATTGGATGAACAATTAAGTCATTTTCGTCTTCCCTAAGCTTATTCTTGTCCAATTAGGGTTTTTAACCAATCCTATGCATCCCATAGGTGTGTTTGTGTCATTGGATGAACATTTATGTCATTTTCGTTCTCTGGAGGCTTACTGTTTTCCATTTAGGGTTTCTAACCAATCTTGTGTATTTAATACGTGTGTTTGTATCATTGGATGTACAATTAGGTCGTTTTCTTCCTCCCTAGGCTTATTCTTTTCCAATTAGGGCTTCCAACCTATCTTGTGCATCCAATAGGTGGGTTTGAGTCATTGGATGAACAATTAGGTCATTTTCGTCTTCCCTAAGCTTATTCTTGTCCAATTAGGGTTTTTAACCAATCCTATGCATCCCATAGGTGTGTTTGTGTCATTGGATGAACATTTATGTCATTTTCGTTCTATGGAGGCTTACTGTTTTCCATTTAGGGTTTCTAACCAATCTTGTGTATTTAATACGTGTGTTTGTATCATTGGATGTACAATTAGGGTTTCTAACCTATCTTATGCATCCACTTGGTGGGTTTGTATCATTGGATAAACAATTACGTCATTTTCGTCCTCCATACGCTTATTGTTGTCCAATTAAGGTTTCTAACCAATCGTGTGCATCCAATAGGTGTTTTGTGTCATTGGATGAACAGTTAGGTCTTTTTCGTCCTCTAGAGGCTTACTCTTGTCCATTTAGGGTTCTTAACCAAACTTAAGCATTTAATACTTGTGTTTGTGTCATTAGATGAACATTTAAGTCATTTTCGTCTTCCCTAGGATGATTCTTGTCCAATTAGGGTTTTTAACGAGTCTTGTGCATCTAATAGGTATGTTTGTGTAATTGGATGAACATTTAGGTCGTTTACGTCCTCCCTCCACTTAATCATGTCCAATTAGGGTTTTTAACCAATCTTTTGCAGCCAATAGTTGTGTTTGAGTCATTGGTTGAACATTTAGGTCATTTTCGTCCTAAAGAGGCTTATTCTTGTCCAATTAGGGTTTCTAACCAATCTTGTGCTTTTAATACGTGTGTTTGTGTCATTGGATAAACATTTAGCTCATTTTTGACCTCCCTAGGCTTATTCTTGTCCAATTAGGGTTTTAATCAATCTTGTGCATCCAATAGGTGTGTTTGTGTCATTGGATGAACAATTAGGTCATTTTCACCTCCCTAGGCTTATTCTTGTCCGGTTAGGGTTTCTAACCAATCTTTTGCATCCCATAGGAGTGTTTGTGTCATTGGATGAACAATTATGTCATTATCGTCCTCCATAGGCTTATTCTTGTCCAATTAGGGTTGCTAACAAATCTTGTGCATCCAATAGGTGTGTTTGTCTCACTGGATGAACATTTAGGTCATTTTTGTCCTCCCTAAGCTTATTCTTGTCCAATTAGGTTTTTCAACCAATCTTGTGCATCGAATAAGTTCGTTTGTGTCATTGGATGAACAATTAGGTCATTTTCGTCCTCCCTAGGCTAATTCTTGTCTTATTAGGGTTTCTAAGCAATCTTGTGCATCCAATAGGTAAGTTTGTATCATTGGATGAACATTTAGGTCATTTTCGCCCTAAAGAGGCTTATTCTTGTCCAATTAGGGTTTCTAACACATCTTGTGCTATTAATACGTGTGTTTGTATCATTGGATAAACATTTAGCTCATTTTTGACCTCCCTAGGCTTATGCTTGTCCAATTAGGGTTTTAATCAATCTTGTGCATCCAATAGTTGTGTTTGTGTCATTGGATGAACATTCAGGTCATTTTTGTCCTCCTGAAACTTATTCCTGTCCAATTAGGGTGTTTAACCAATCTTGTGCATCCAATAGTTGTGTTTGTGTCATTGGATGAACATTTAGGTCATTTTCGTCCTCCCTAGGCTTATTCTTGTCCAATTAGGGTTTCTAACCAATCTTGTGCATCCAATAGGTGTGTTTGTGTCATCGGATGAATAATTAGGTCATTTTCGTCTTCCCTAGGCTTATTCTTGTCCAATTAGGGTTTCTAACTTATCTTATGCATCCAATAGGTGCGTTTGTGTCATTAGATGAACAATTAGGTCATTATGTCCTACCTACGCTTATTCTTGTCCAATTAGGGTTTCTAACCAATCTTGTGCATCCAATAGGTAAGTTTGTATCATTGGATGAACAATTAGGTCATTTTCGTCTTCCCTAAGCTTATTCTTGTCCAATTAGGGTTTCTAACCAATCTTATGCATCCAATAGGAGTGTTTGTGTCATTGGATGAACAATTATGTCATTTTCGTCTTCCCTAGGCTTATTCTTCTCCAATTAGGGTTTCTAACCAATCTTGTGCATCCAATAGGTGTGTTTGTGTGATTGGATGAATAATTTGCTCATTTTCGTCTTCCCTAGGCTTATTCTTGTCCAATAAGGGTTTCTAACCTATCTTATGCATCCAATAGGTGCGTTTGTGTCATTGGATGAACAATTAGGTCATTTTCGTTCTCCCTACTCTTATTCTTGTCAAATTAGGGTTTCTAACTAATCTTGTGCATCCAATAGGTGTGTTTGTGTCATTGGATGAATAATTAGGTCATTTTAATCCTCCCTAGGCTTATTCTTGTCCAATTAGGGTTTCTAACATATCTTATGCATCCAATAGGTGGGTTTGTGTCATCGGATGAACAATTAGGTCGTTTTCGTTCTCCCTACGCTTATTCGTGTCCAATTAGGGTTTCTAACCAATCTTGTGCTTGCAATAGGTGTGTTTGTGTCATTGGATGAACATTTAGGTCATTTTTGTCCTCCTGAGGCTTATTCCTATCCAATTAGGGTTTTTAACCAATCTTGTGCATCCAATAGTTGTGTTTGTGTCATTGGATGAACATTTAGGTCATTTTCATCCTCCCTACACTTAATAATGTCTAGTTAAGGATTTTATCCAATCTTATGCTTCCAATAGGTGTGTTTGTGTGTATGGATGCATAATTACGTCATTTTCGTCCTCCCTAGGCTTATTCTTGTCCAATTAGGGTTTCTAACCTATCTTATGCATCAAATAGTTGTGTTTGTGTCATTGGATGAACATTCAGGTCATTTTCGTCCTCCTGAGGCTTATTCCTATCCAATTAGGGTTTTAAACCAATCTTGTGCATCCAATAGTTGTGTTTGTGTCATTGGATGAACATTTAGGTCATTTTCGTCCTCACTAGGCTTATTCTTGTCCAATTAGGGTTTCTAACCAATCTTGTGCATCCAATAGGTGTGTTTGTGTCATTGGATGAATAATTAGGTCATTTTAATCCTCCCTAGGCTTATTCTTGTCCAATTAGGGTTTCTAACATATCTTATGCATCCAATAGGTGGGTTTGTGTCATCGGATGAACAATTAAGTCGTCATCGGATGAACAATTATGTCCTCCCTACGCTTATTCTTCTCCAATTAGGGTTTCTAACCAATCTTGTGCTTGCAATAGGTGTGTTTGTGTCATTGGATGAACATTTAGGTCATTTTTATCCTCCCTACACTTAATAATGTCTAGTTAAGGGTTTTAACCAATCTTATGCTTCCAATAGGTGTGTTTGTGTCATTGGATGCATAATTAGGTCATTTTCGTCCTCCCTAGGCTTATTCTTGTCCAATTAGAGTTTCTAACCTATCTTATGCATCAAATAGTTATGTTTGTGTCATTGGATGAACATTCAGGTCATTTTCGTCCTCCCTAGGCTTATTCTTCTCCAACTAGGGTTTCTAACCATTCTTGTGCATCCAATAGGTGTGTTTGTGTCATTGGATAAATAATTAGGTCATTTTCGTCCTCCCTAGGCTTATTCTTGTCCAATTAGGGTTTCTAACGTATCTTATGCATCCAATAGGTGGGTTTGTGTCATTGGATGAACAATTAGGTCATTTTCGTTCTCCCTACGCTTATTCTTGTCCAATTAGGGTTACTAAACAATCTTGTGCATTTAATACGTGTGTTTGTGTCATTGGATTAACAATTAGCTCATTTTCGACCTCCCTAGGCTTATTCTTGTCCAATTAGGGTTTCTAACCAATCTTGTGCATCCAATTCGTGTGTTTGTGTCATTGGATGAACAATTAGGTCATTTTCGACCTCCCTATTCTTATTCTTGTCCAATTAGATGTTGTAACCAATATTGTGCATCCAATAGGTGTGTTTGTGTCATTGGATGAACAATTAGGTCGTTTTCGTTCTCCCTACGCTTATTCTTGTCCGATTAGGGTTTCTAACCAATCGTGTGCATCCAATAGGTGTGTTTGTGTCATTGGATGAAAATTTATGTCATTTTCGTCCTCCCTACACTTAATAATGTCTAGTTAGGGTTTCTAACCTATCTTATGCATCCCATAGGTGGTTTTGTGTCATTGGATGAACAATTAGGTCATTTTCGTTCTCCCTACGCCTATTCTTGTCCAAATAGGGTTTCTAACCAATCTTGTGCATCCAATAGGTGTGTTTGTGTCATTGGATGAATAATTAGAGCAATTTCGTCTTCCCTAGGCTTATTCTTGTCCAAATAGGGTTTCTAACCTATCTTATGCATCCAATAGGTGGGTTTGTGTCATTGGATGAACAATTAGGTCATTTTCGTCCTCCCTACGCTTATTCTTGTCCAATTATGGTTTCTAACCAATCTTGTGCATCCAATAGGTGTGCTTGTGTCATTGGATGAACATTTAGGTCATTTTCGTCCTCCCTACGCTTATTCTTGTCCAATTAGGGTTACTAAACAATCTTGTGCATTTAATACGTGTGTTTGTGTCATTGGATTAACATTTAGCTCGTTTTCGACCTCCCTAGGCTTATTCTTGTCCAATTAGATGTTGTAACCAATCTTGTGCATCCAATAGGTGTGTTTGTGTCATTGGATGAACAATTAGGTCATTTTCGTTCTCCCTACTCTTATTCTTGTCCAATTAGGGTTTCTAACTAATCTTGTGCATCCAATAGGTGGGTTTGTGTCATCGGATGAACAATTAGGTCGTTTTCGTTCTCCCTACGCTTATTCGTGTCCAATTAGGGTTTCTAACCTATCTTGTGCTTGCAATAGGTGTGTTTGTGTCATTGGATGAATAATTAGGTCATTTTCCTCCTCCATAGGCTTATTCTTGTCCAATTAGGGTTTCTAACATATCTTATGCATCCAATAGGTGGGTTTGTGTCATTGGATGAACAATTAGGTCGTTTTCGTTCTCCCTACGCTTATTCTTGTCCAATTAGGGTTTCTAACCAATCGTGTGCATCCAATAGGTGTGTTTGTGTCATTAGATGAAAATTTATGTCATTTTCGTCCTCCCTACACTTAATAATGTCTAGTTAGGGTTTCTAACCTATCTTATGCATCCAATAGGTGGGTTTGTGTCATTTGATGAACAATTAGGTCATTTTCGTTCTCCCTACGCTTATTCTTGTCCAAATAGGGTTTCTAACCAATCTTGTGCATCCAATAGGTGTGTTTGTGTCATTGGATGAATAATTAGGTCAATTTCGTCTTCCCTAGGCTTATTCTTGTCCAATTAGGGTTTCTAACCTATCTTATGCATCCAATAGGTGGGTTTGTGTCATTCGATGAACAATTAGGTCATTTTCGTCCTCGCTATGCTTATTCTTGTCCAATTATGGTTTCTAACCAGTCTTGTGCTTCCAATAGGTATGTTTGTGTCATTGGATGAACATTTAGGTCATTTTCGTCCTCCCTACGCTTATTCTTGTCCAATTAGGGTTACTAAACAATCTTGTGCATTTAATACGTGTGTTTGTGTCATTGGATTAACATTTAGCTCATTTTCGACCTCCCTAGGCTTATTCTTGTCCAATTAGGGTTTCTAACCAATCTTGTGCATCCAATTCGTGTGTTTGTGTCATTGGATGAACAATTAGGTCATTTTCGTCCTCCCTACGCTTATTCTTGTCCAATTAGATGTTGTAACCAATCATGTGCATCCAATAGGTGTGTTTGTGTCATTGGATGAACAATTAGGTCATTTTCGTTCTCCCTACGCTTATTCTTGTCCAATTAGGGTTTCTAACTAATCTTGTGCATCCAATAGGTGTGTTTGTGTCATTGGATGAATAATTAGGTCATCTTCGTCCTCCCTAGGCTTATTCTTGTCCAATTGGGGTTTCTAACCTATCTTATGTATTCAATAGGTGGGTTTGTGTCATTGGATGAACAATTAGGTCATTTTCGTCCTCCATGCGCTTATTCTTGTCCAATTAGATGTTGTAACCAATCTTGTGCATCCAATAGGTGTGTTTTTGTCATTGGATGAACAATTAGGTCATTTTCGTTCTCCATACGCTTATTCTTGTCCAATTAGGGTTTCTAACTAATCTTGTGCATCCAATAGGTGTGTTTGTGTCATTGGACGAATAATTAGGTCATTTTCGTCCTCCCTAGGCTTATTCTTGTCCAATTAGGGTTTCTAACCTATCTTATGCATTCAATAGGTGGGTTTGTGTCATTGGATGAACAATTAGGTCATTTTCGTTCTCCCGACGCTTATTCTTGTCCAATTAGGGTTTCTAACCAATCTTGTGCATCCAATAGGTGTGTTTGTGTCATTGGATGAAAGTTTATGTCATTTTCGTCCTCCCTACACTTAATAATGTCTAGTTAGGGTTTCTAACCTATCTTATGTATCCAATAGGTGGGTTTGTGTCATTTGTTGAACAATTAGGTCATTTTCGTTCTCCCTACGCTTATTCTTGTCCAAATAGGGTTTCTAACCAATCTTGTGCATCCAATAGGTGTGTTTGTGTCATTGGATGAATAATTAGGTCAATTTCATCTTCCCTAGGCTTACTCTTGTCCAATTTGGGTTTCTAACCAATCTTTGTGCATTTAATACGTGTGTTTGTGTTATTGGATTAACATTTAGCTCATTTTAGACCTCCCTAGGCTTATTCTTGTCCAATTATGGTTTCTAACCAATCTTGTGCATCCAATAGGTGTGTTTGTGTCATTGGATGAACATTTAGGTCATTTTCGTCCTCCCTACGCTTATTCTTGTCCAATTAGGGTTACTAAACAATCTTGTGCATTTAATACGTGTGTTTGTGTCATTGGATTAACATTTAGCTCATTTTCGACCTCCCTAGGCTTATTCTTGTCCAATTAGGGTTTCTAACCAATCTTGTGTATCCAATTCGTGTGTTTGTGTCATTGGATGAACAATTAGGTCATTTTCGTCCTCCCTACAATTATTCTTGTCCAATTAGATGTTGTAACCAATCTTGTGCATCCAATAGGTGTGTTTGTGTCATTGGATGAACAATTAGGTCATTTTCGTTCTCCCTACGCTTATTCTTGTCCAATTAGGGTTTCTAACTAATCTTGTGCATCCAATAGGTGTGTTTGTGTCATTGGATGAATAATTAGGTCATTTTCGTCCTCCTTAGGCTTATTCTTGTCCAATTAGGGTTTCTAACCTATCTTATGCATTCAATAGGTGGGTTTGTGTCATTGGATGAACAATTAGGTCATTTTCGTTCTCCCTACGCTTATTCATGTCCAATTAGGGTTTCTAACCAATCTTGTGCATCCAATAGGTGTGTTTGTGTCATTGGATGAATAATTAGGTCATTTTCCTCCTCCCTAGGCTTATTCTTGTCCAATTAGGGTTTCTAACATATCTTATGCATCCAATATGTCGGTTTGTGTCATTGGATGAACAATTAGGTCGTTTTCGTTTTCCCTACGCTTATTCTTGTCCAATTAAGGTTTCTAACCAATCGTGTGCATCCAATAGTTGTGTTTGTGTCATTGGATGAAAATTTATGTCATTTTCGTCCTCCCTACACTTAATAATGTCTAGTTAGGGTTTCTAACCTATCTTATGCATCCAATAGGTGGGGTTGTGTTATTTGATGAACAATTAGGTCATTTTCGTTCTCCCTAGGCTTATTCTTGTCCAAATAGGGTTTCTAACCAATCTTGTGCATCCAATAGGTGTGTTTGTGTCATTGGATGAATAATTAGGTCAATTTCGTCTTCCCTAGGCTTATTCTTGTCCAATTAGGGTTTCGAACCTATCTTATGCATCCAATAGTTGGGTTTGTGTCATTCGATGAACAATTAGGTCATTTTCTTCCTCCCTACGCTTATTCTTGTCCAATTATGGTTTCTAACCAATCTTGTGCATCCAATAGGTGTGTTTGTGTCATTGGATGAACATTTAGGTCATTTTCGTCCTCCCTACGCTTATTCTTGTCCAATTAGGGTTACTAAACAATCTTGTGCATTTAATACGCGTGTTTGTGTCATTGGATTAACATTTTGCTCATTTTCGACCTCCCTAGGATTATTCTTGTCCAATTAGGGTTTCTAACCAATCTTGTGCCTCCAATTGGTGTGTTTGTGTCATTGGATGAATAATTAGGTCATTTTTGTCCTCCCTACGCTTATTCTGGTCCAATTAGATGTTGTAACCAATCTGGTGCATCCAATAGGTGTGTTTGTGTCATTGGATGAATAATTAGGTCATTTTCGTCCTCCCTAGGCTTATTCTTGTCCAATTAGGGTTTCTAACATATCTTATGCATTCAATAGGTGGGTTTGTGTCATTGGATGAACAATTAGGTCCTTTTCGTTCTCCCTACACTTATTCTTGTCCAATTAGGGTTTCTAACCAATCTTGTGCATCCAATAGGTGTGTTTGTGTCATGGGATGAATAATTAGGTCATTTTCGTCCTCCCTAGGCTTATTATTGTCCAATTAGGGTTTCTAACATATCTTATGCATCCAATAGGTGGGTTTGTGTCATTGGATGAACAATTAGGTCGTTTTCGTTCTCCCTACACTTATTCTTGTCCAATTAGGGTTTCTAACCAATCGTGTGCATCCAATAGGCGTGTTTGTGTCATTGGATGAAAATTTATGTGATTTTCGTCCTCCCTACACTTAATAATGTCTAGTTAGGGTTTCTAACCTATCTTATGCATCCAATAGGTTGGTTTGTGTCATTTGATGAATAACTAGGTCATTTTCGTTCTCCCTACGCTTATTCTTGTCCAAATAGGGTTTCTAACCAATCTTGTGCATTCAATAGGTGTGTTTGTGTAATTGGATGAATAATTATGTCATTTTCGTCCTCCCTACGCTTATTCTTGTCCAATTAGGGTTTCTAACCAATCTTTGTGCATTTAATACGTGTGTTTGTGTTATTGGATTAACATTTTGCTCATTTTCGACCTCCCTAGGATTATTCTTGTCCAATTAGGGTTTCTAACCAATCTTGTGCATCCAATTGGTGTGTTTGTGTCATTGGATGAACAATTAGGTCATTTTCGTCCTCCCTACGCTTATTCTTGTCCAATTAGATGTTGTAACCAATCTTGTGCATCCAATAGGTGTGTTTGTGTCATTGGATGAACAATTAGGTCATTTTCGTTCTCCCTACGCTTATTCTTGTCCAATTAGGGTTTCTAACCAATCTTGTGCATCCAATAGGTGTGTTTGTGTCATTGGACGAATAATTAGGTCATTTTCGTCTTCCCTAGGCTTATTCTTGTCCAATTTGGGTTTCTAACCAATCTTATGCATTCAATAGGTGGGTTTGTGTCATTGGATGAACAATTAGGTCATTTTCGTTCTCCCTACGCTTATTCTCGTCCAATTAGGGTTTCTAACCAATCTTGTGCATCCAATAGGTGTGTTTCTGTCATTGGATGAATAATTAGGTCATTTTCGTCTTCCCTAGGCTTATTCTTGTCCAATTAGGGTATCTAACCAATCTTGTGCATCAAATAGGTGTGTTTGCGTCATTGGATGAATACTTAGGTCATTTTCGTCCTCCCTAGGCTGATTCTTGTCCAATTAGGGTTTCTAACCTATCTTATGCGTCCAATAGGTGGGTTTGAGTCATTGGATGAACAATTAGGTCATTTTCGTTCTCCCTACGCTTATTCTTGTCCAATTAGGGTTTCTAACCAATCTTGTGCATCCAATAGGTGTGTTTGTTTCATTGGATGAATAATTAGGTCATTTTCGTCTTCCCTAGGCTTATTCTTGTCCAATTAGGGTTTCTAACCTATCTTATTCATCCAATAGGTGGGTTTGTGTCATTGGATGAACCATTAGGTCATTTTCGTCCTCCCTACGCTTATTCTTGTCCAATTAGGGTTTTTAACCAATCTTGTGCATCCAATAGGTGTGTTTGTGTCATTGGATGAACATTTAGGTCCTTTTCGTCCTCCCTACGCTTATTCTTGTCCAATTTGGGTTTCTAACCAATCTTTGTGCATTTAATACGTGTGTTTGTGTTATTGGATTAACATTTAGCTCATTTTAGACCTCCCTAGGCTTATTCTTGTCCAATTATGGTTTCTAACCAATCTTGTGCATCCAATAGGTGTGTTTGTGACATTGGATGAACATTTATGTCATTTTCGTCCTCCCTACACTTAGTAATGTCTAGTTAAGGTTTTTAACCAATCTTGTACATCCAATAGTTGTGTTTGTGTTATTGGATGAACATTCAGGTCACTTTCGTCCTCCTGAGGCTTATTCCTGTCCAATTAAGGTTTTGAACCAATCTTGTGCATCCAATAGTTGTGTTTGTGTCATTGGATGAACATTGAGGTCATGTTCGTCCAACCTAGGCTTATTCTAGTCGAAATAGGGTTTCTACCCAATCTTGTGCATCCAATAGGTGTGTTTGTGTCATTGGATGAATAATTAGAGCAATTTCGTCTTCCATAGGCTTATTCTTGTCCAATTAGGGTTTCTAACCTATCTTATGCATCCAATAGGTGGGTTTGTGTCATTGGATGAATAATTAGGTCATTTTCGTCCTCCCTAGGCTTATTCATGTCCAATTAGGGTTTCTAACCTATCTTATGCATTCAATAGGTAGGTTTGTGTCATTGGATGAACAATTAGGTCATTTTCGTTCTCCCTACGCTTATTCTTGTCCAATTAGGGTTTCGAACCAATCTTGTGCATCCAATAGGTGTGTTTGTGTCATTGGATGAATAATTAGGTCATTTTCCTCCTCCCTAGGCTTATTCTTGTCCAATTAGGGATTCTAACCAATCTTGTGCATCCAATAGGTATGTTTGTGTCATTGGATGAACATTTAGGTCATTTTTGTCCTCCCTACGCTTATTCTTGTCCAATTAGATGTTGTAACCAATCTGGTGCATCCAATAGGTGTGTTTGTGTCGTTGGATGATTAATTAGGTCATTTTCGTCCTCCCTAAGCTTATTCTTGTCCAATTAGGGTTTCTAACATATCTTATGCATTCAATAGGTGGGTTAGTGTCATTGGATGAACAATTAGGTCATTTTCGTTCTCCCTACGCTTATTCTTGTCCAATTAGGGTTTCTAACCAATCTTGTGCATCCAATAGGTGTGTTTGTGTCATGGGATGAATAATTAGGTCATTTTAGTCCTCCCTAGGCTTATTCTTGTCCAATTATGGTTTCTAACATATCTTATGCATCCAATAGGTGGGTTTGTGTCATTGGATGAACAATTAGGTCGTTTTCGTTCTCCCTACGCTTATTCTTGTCCAATTAGGGTTTCTAACCAATCGTGTGCATCCAATAGGTGTGTTTGTGTCATTGGATGAAAATTTATGTCACTTTCGTCCTCCCTACACTTAATAATGTCTAGTTATGGTTTCTAACCTATCTTATGCATCCAATAGGTGGGTTTGTGTCATTTGAGGAATAATTAGGTCATTTTCGTTCTCCCTACGCTTATTCTTGTCCAAATAGAGTTTCTAAACAATCTTGTGCATCCAATAGGTGTGTTTGTGTCATTGGATGAATAATTAGGTCAATTTCGTCTTCCCTAGGCTTACTCTTGTCCAATTTGGGTTTCTAACCAATCTTTGTGCATTTAATACGTGTGTTTGTGTTATTGGATTAACATTTAGCTCATTTTAGACCTCCCTACGCTTATTCTTGTCCAATTATGGTTTCTAACCAATCTTGTGCATCCAATAGATGTGTTTGTGTCATTGGATGAACATTTAGGTCATTTTAGTCCTCCCTACGCTTATTCTTGTCCAATTACGGTTTCTAACCAATCTTGTGCATCCAATAGGTGTGTTTGTGTCATTGGACGAATAATTAGATCATTTTCGTCTTCCCTAGGCTTATTCTTGTCCAATTTGGGTTTCTAACCAATCTTATGCATTCAATAGGTGGGTTTGTGTCATTGGATGAACAATTAGGTCATTTTCGTTCTCCCTACGCTTATTCTCGTCCAATTAGGGTTTCTAACCAATCTTGTGCATCCAATAGGTGTGTTTGTGTCATTGGACGAATAATTAGGTCATTTTCGTCTTCCCTAGGCTTATTCTTGTCCAATTTGGGTTTCTAACCAATCTTATGCATTGAATAGGTGGGTTTGTGTCATTGGATGAACAATTAGGTCATTTTCGTTCTCCCTACGCCTATTCTCGTCCAATTAGGGTTTCTAACCAATCTTGTGCATCGAAAAGGTGTGTTTGTGTCATTGGATGAATAATTAGGTCATTTTCGTCTTCCCTAGACTTATTCTTGTCCAATTAGGGTTTCTAACCTATCTTATGCATCCAATAGGTGGGTTTGTGTCATTGGATGAACAATTAGGTCATTTTCGTCCTCCTTACGCTTATTCTTGTCCAATTAGGGTTTCTAACCAATCTTGTGCATCCAATAGGTGTGTTTCTGTCATTGGATGAATAATTAGGTCATTTTCGTCTTCCCTAGGCTTATTCTTGTCCAATTAGGGTATCTAACCAATCTTGTGCATCCAATAGGTGTGTTTGCGTCATTGGATGAATACTTAGGTCATTTTCGTCCTCCCTAGGCTGATTCTTGTCCAATTAGGGTTTCTAACCTATCTTATGCGTCCAATAGGTGGGTTTGAGTCATTGGATGAACAATTAGGTCATTTTCGTTCTCCCTACGCTTATTCTTGTCCAATTAAGGTTTCTAACCAATCTTGTGCATCCAATAGGTGTGTTTGTTTAATTGGATGAATAATTAGGTCATTTTCGTCTTCCCTAGGCTTATTCTTGTCCAATTAGGGTTTCTAACCTATCTTATGCATCCAATAGGTGGGTTTGTGTCATTGGATGAACCATTAGGTCATTTTCGTCCTCCCTACGCTTATTATTGTCCAATTAGGGTTTCTAACCAATCTTGTGCATCCAATAGGTGTGTTTGTGTCGTTGGATGAACATTTAGGTCCTTTTCGTCCTCCCTACGCTTATTCTTGTCCAATTTGGGTTTCTAACCAATCTTTGTGCATTTAATACGTGTGTTTGTGTTATTGGATTAACATTTAGCTCATTTTACACCTCCCTAGGCTTATTCTTGTCCAATTATGGTTTCTAACCAATCTTGTGCATCCAATAGGTGTGTTTGTGTCATTAGATGAACATTTATGTCATTTTCGTCCTCCCTACACTTAATAATGTCTAGTTAAGGTTTTTAACCAATCTTGTACATCCAATAGTTGTGTTTGTGTTATTGGATGAACATTCAGGTCACTTTCGTCCTCCTGAGGCTTATTCTTGTCCAATTAAGGTTTTGAACCAATCTTGTGCATCCAATAGTTGTGTTTGTGTCATTGGATGAACATTGAGGTCATGTTCGTCCAACCTAGGCTTATTCTTGTCCAAATAGGGTTTCTACCCAATCTTGTGCATCCAATAGGTGTGTTTGTGTCATTGGATGAATAATTAGAGCAATTTCTTCTTCCCTAGGCTTATTCTTGTCCAATTAGGGTTTCTAACCTATCTTATGCATCCAATAGGTGGGTTTGTGTCATTGGATGAACAATTAGGTCATTTTCATCCTCCCTACGCTTATTCTTGTCCAATTATGGTTTCTAACCGATCTTGTGCATCCAATAGGTGTGTTTGTGTCATTGGATGAACATTTAGGTCCTTTTCGTCCTCCCTACGCTTATCCTTGTCCAATTTGGGTTTCTAACCTATCTTATGCATTAAATAGGTAGGTTTGTGTCATTGGATGAACAATTAGGTCATTTTCGTTCTCCCTACGCTTATTCTTGTCCAATTAGGGTTTCTAACCAATCTTGTGCATCCAATAGGTGTGTTTGTGTCATTGGATGAATAAGAAGGTCATTTTCCTCCTCCCTAGGCTTATTCTTGTCCAATTAGGGATTCTAACCAATCTTGTGCATCCAATAGGTGTGTTTGTGTCATTGGATGAACATTTAGGTCATTTTTGTCCTCCCTACGCTTATTCTTGTCCAATTAGATGTTGTAACCAATCTCGTGCATCCAATAGGTGTGTTTGTGTCGTTGGATGAATAATTAGGTCATTTTCGTCCTCCCTAGGCTTATTCTTGTCCAATTAGGGTTTCTAACATATCTTATGCATTCAATAGGTGGGTTTGTGTCATTGGATGAACAATTAGGTCATTTTCGTTCTCCCTACGCTTATTCTTGTCCAATTAGGGTTTCTAACCAATCTTGTGCATCCAATAGGTGTGTTTGTGTCATGGGATGAATAATTAGGTCATTTTAGTCCTCCCTAGGCTTATTCTTGTCCAATTATGGTTTCTAACATATCTTATGCATCCAATAGGTGGGTTTGTGTCATTGGATGAACAATTAGGTCGTTTTCGTTCTCCCTACGCTTATTCTTGTCCAATTAGGGTTTCTAACCAATCATTTGCATCCAATAGGTGTGGTTGTGTCATTGGATAAAAATTTATGTCACTTTCGTCCTCCCTACACTTAATAATGTCTAGTTATGGTTTCTAACCTATCTTATGCATCCAATAGGTGGGTTTGTGTCATTTGATGAATAATTAGGTCATTTTCGTTCTCCCTACGCATATTCTTGTCCAAATAGGGTTTCTAACGAATCTTGTGCATCCAATAGGTGTGTTTGTGTCATTGGATGAATAATTAGGTCAATTTCGTCTTCCCTAGGCTTATTCTTGTCCAGTTAGGGTTTCTAACCTATCTTATGCATCCAATAGGTGGGTTTGTGTCATTCAATGAACAATTAGGTCATTTTCGTCCTCTCTACGCTTATTCTTGTCCAATTATGGTTTCTAACCAATCTTGTGCATCCAATAGGTGTGTTTGTGTCATTGGATGAACATTTAGGTCATTTTCGTCCTCCCTACGCTTATTCTTGTCCAATTAGGGTTACTAAACAATCTTGTGCATTTAATACGTGTGTTTGTGTCATTGGATTAACATTTTGCTCATTTTCGACCTCCCTAGAATTATTCTTGTCCAATTAGGGTTTCTAACCAATCTTGTGCATCAAATTGGTGTGTTTGTGTCATTGGATGAACAATTAGGTCATTTTCGTCCTCCCTACCCTTATTCTTGTCCAATTAGGGTTTCTAACCAATCTTGTGCATCCAATAGGTGTGTTTGTGTCATTGGATGAATAATTAGGTCATTTTCGTCTTCCCGAGGCTTATTCTTGTCCAATTAGGGTTTCTAACCTATCTTATGCATCCAATAGGTGGGTTTGTGTCATTGGATGAACAATTAGGTCAATTTCGTCCTCCCTACGCTTATTCTTGTCTAATTAGGGTCTATAACCAATCTTGTGCATCCAATAGGTGTGTTTGTGTCATTGGATGAACATTTAGGCCCTTTTCGTCCTCCCTACGCTTATTCTTGTCCAATTTGGGTTTCTAACCAATATTTGTGCATTTAGTACGTGTGTTTGTGTCATTGGATTAACATTTAGCTCATTTTCGACCTCCCTAGGCTTATTCTTGTCCAATTAGGGTTTCTAACCAATCTTGTTCATCCAATAGAAGTGTTTGTATCGTTGGATGAACAATTATTTCATTTTCGTCCTCCCTAGGCTTATTCTTGTCCAATTAGTGTTTCTAACCAATCTTGTGCATGCAATAGGTGTGTTTGTGTCAATGGATGAATATTTAGGTCATTTTTGTCCTCCCTAGCCTTATTCTTGTCCAATTAGGGTTTCTAACCAATCTTGTGCATCCAATAGGTGTGTTTGTGTCATTGGATGAATAATTATGTCATTTTCGTCTTCCCTAGGCTTATTCTTGTCCAATTAGGGTTTCTAACCAATCTTTGTGCATTTAATAGGTGTGTTTGCGTAATTGGATGAATAATTAGGTCATCTTCGTCCTCCCTAGGCTGATTTTTGTCCAACTAGGGTTTCTAACCTATCTTAAGCATCCAATAGGTGTGTTTGTGTCATTGGATGAATAATGAGGTCATTTTCGTCCTCCCTAGGCGTATTCTTGTCCAATTAGGGTTTCTAACCAATCTTGTGCATCCCATAGGTGTGTTTGTGTCATTGGATTTACATTTAGCTCATTTTCGACCTCCCTAGGCTTATTCTTGTCCAATTAGGGTTTCTAACCAATCTTGTGCATCCAATAGGTGTGTTTGTGTCATTGGATGAACATTTAGGTCCTTTTCGTCCTCCCTACACTTATTCTTGTCCAATTTGGGTTTCTAACCAATCTTTGTGCATTTAATACGTGTGTTTGTGTCATTGGATTAACATTTAGCTCATTTTCGACCTCCCTAGGCTTATTCTTGTCCAATTAGGGTTTCTAACCAATCTTGTGCATCCAATAAGTGTATTTGTGTCATTGGATGAATAATTAGGTCATTTTCGTCCTCCCTAGGCTTATTCTTGTCCAATTAGGGTTTCTAACCAATCTTGTGCATCCCATAGGTGTGTTTGTGTCATTGGATGAATAATTAGGTCATTTTCGTCTTCCCTAGGCTTATTCTTGTCCAAATAGGGTTTCTAACCTATCTTGTGCATCCAATAGGTGGGTTTGTGTCATTGGATGAACAATTAGGTCATTTTCATACTCCCTACGCTTATTCTTGTCCAATTAGGGTTTCTAACCAATCTTGTGCATCCAATAGGTGTGTTTGTGTCATTGGATGAACATTGAGGTCCTTTTCGTCCTCCCTACGCTTATCCTTGTCCAATTTGGGTTTCTAACCAATCTTTGTGCATTTAATACGTGGGTTTGTGTCATTGGATGAACAATTAGGTCATTTTCGACCTCCCTAGGCTTATTCTTGTCCAATTAGGGTTTCTAACCAATCTTGTGCATCCAATAGGTGTGTTTGTGTCATTGGATGAACAATTAGGTCATTTTCCTCCTCCCTAGGCTTATTCTTGTCCAATTAGGGTTTCTAACCAATCTTGTGCATGCAATAGGTGTGTTTGTGTCATTGGATGAATAAATAGGTAATTTTCGTTCTCCCTACGCTTATTCTTTTCCAATTAGGGTTTCTAACCTATCTTCTGCATCCAATAGGAGTGTTTGTGTGATTGGATGAATAATTAGGTCATTTTCGTCCTCCATACGCTTATTCTTGTCCAATTAGATATTGTAACCAATCTTATGCATCCAATAGGTGTGTTTGTGTCATTGGATGAACAATTAGGTCATTTTCGTTCTCCCTACGCTAATTCTTGTCCAATTAGGGTTTCTAACGTATCTTGTGCATCCAATAGGTGGGTTTGTGTCATTGGATGAATAATTAGGTCATTTTCGTCTTCCCTAGGCTTATCCTTGTCCAATTAGGGTTTCTAACCAATCTTGTGCATCCAATAGGTGTGTTTGTGTCATTGGATGAACAATTAGGTCATTTTCGTCCTCCCTACGCTTATTCTT
This sequence comes from Cicer judaicum, assembly GCA_037974835.1. Lineage (NCBI taxonomy): Eukaryota > Viridiplantae > Streptophyta > Magnoliopsida > Fabales > Fabaceae > Cicer > Cicer judaicum. Next base: position 5,579,948 of record JBBPBS010000235.1, read on the forward strand.
GTCCAATTAGGGTTCCTAAACAATCTTGTGCATTCAATAGGTGTGTATGTGTCATTGGATGAACAATTAGGTCATTTTCATCCTTCCTAGGCTTATTCTTGTCCAATTAGGGTTTCTAACCAATCTTATTCATCCAATAGGAGTGTTTGTGTCATTGGATGAACAATTATATCATTTTCGTCCTCCCTAGGCTTATTCTTGTCCAATTAGATGTTGTAACCAATCTTATGCATGCAATAGGTGTGTTTGTGTCATTGGATGAATAATTAGGTCATTTTCGTCCTCCTTAGGCTTATTCTTGTCCAATTAGGGTTCCTAACCTATCTTATGCATCCAATAGGTGGCTGTGTGTCATTGGATGAACAATTAGGTCATTTTCGTTCTCCATACGCTTTAATCTTGTCCAATTAGGGTTTTTAACCAATCTTGTGCATCCAAGAGGTGTGTTTGCGTCATTGGATGAACAATTAGGTCATTTTCATCCTCCCTAGACTTATTCTTGTCCTAGTTGGGTTTCTAACCAATGTTGTGCATGCAATAGGTGTGTTTGTGTCATTGGATGAATAATTAGATCATGTTCGTCCTCCCTAGGCTTATTCTTGTCCAATTAGGGTTTCTAACCAATCTTGTTCATCCAATAGGTGGTTTTGTGTCATTGGATGAACAATTATGTCATTTTCGTCTTCCCTAGGCTTATTCTTGTCCAATTAGTGTTTCTCACCAATCTTGTGCATGAAATAGGTGTGTTTGTGTCAATGGATGAACATTTAGGTCATTTTCGTCCTCCCTAGCCTTATTCTTGTCCAATTAGGGTTTCTAACCAATCTTGTGCATCCAATAGGTGTGTTTGTGTCATTGGATGAATAATTATGTCATTTTCGTCTTCCCTAGGCTTATTCTTGTCCAATTAGGGTTTCTAACCAATCTTTGTGCATTTAATAGGTGTGTTTGCGTAATTGGATGAATAATTAGGTCATCTTCGTCCTCCCTAGGCTGATTCTTGTCCAACTAGGGTTTCTAACCTATCTTATGCATCCAATAGGTGTGTTTGTGTCATTGGATGAATAATTAGGTCATTTTTGTCCTCCCTAGCCTTATTCTTGTCCAATTACGGTTTCTAACCAATCTTGTGCATCCAATAGGTGTGTTTGTGTCATTGGATGAATAATTATGTCATTTTCGTCTTCCCTAGGCTTATTCTTGTCCAATTAGGGTTTCTAACCAATCTTTGTGCATTTAATAGGTGTGTTTGCGTAATTGGATGAATAATTAGGTCATCTTCGTCCTCCCTAGGCTGATTCTTGTCCAACTAGGGTTTCTAACCTATCTTATGCATCCAATAGGTGTGTTTGTGTCATTGGATGAATAATTAGGTCATTTTCGTCCTCCCTAGGCGTATTCTTGTCCAATTAGGGTTTCTAACCAATCTTGTGCATCCCATAGGTGTGTTTGTGTCATTGGATTTACATTTAGCTCATTTTCGTCCTCCCTAGGCTTATTCTTGTCCAATTAGGGTTTCTAACCAATCTTGTGCATCCAATAGGTGTGTTTGTGTCGTTGGATGAACATTTAGGTCCTTTTCGTCCTCCCTACACTTATTCTTGTCCAATTTGGGTTTCTAACCAATCTTTGTGCATTTAATACGTGTGTTTGTGTCATTGGATTAACATTTAGCTCATTTTCGACCTCCCTAGGCTTATTCTTGTCCAATTAGGGTTTCTAACCAATCTTGTGCATCCCATAGGTGTGTTTGTGTCATTGGATGAATAATTAGGTCATTTTCGTCTTCCCTAGGCTTATTCTTGTCCAAATAGGGTTTCTAACCTATCTTGTGCATCCAATAGGTGGGTTTGTGTCATTGGATGAACAATTAGGTCATTTTCATACTCCCTACGCTTATTCTTGTCCAATTAGGGTTTCTAACCAATCTTGTGCATCCAATAGGTGTGTTTGTGTCATTGGATGAACATTGAGGTCCTTTTCGTCCTCCCTACGCTTATCCTTGTCCAATTTGGGTTTCTAACCAATCTTTGTGCATTTAATACGTGGGTTTGTGTCATTGGATGAACAATTAGGTCATTTTCGACCTCCCTAGGCTTATTCTTGTCCAATTAGGGTTTCTAACCAATCTTGTGCATCCAATAGGTGTGTTTGTGTCATTGGATGAACAATTAGGTCATTTTCCTCCTCCCTACGCTTATTCTTTTCCAATTAGGGTTTCTAACCTATCTTCTGCATCCAATAGGTGTGTTTGTGTGATTGGATGAATAATTAGGTCATTTTCGTCCTCCCTACGCTTATTCTTGTCCAATTAGATATTGTAACCAATCTTATGCATCCAATAGGTGTGTTTGTGTCATTGGATGAACAATTAGGTCATTTTCGTTCTCCCTACGCTAATTCTTGTCCAATTAGGGTTTCTAACCTATCTTGTGCATCCAATAGGTGGGTTTGTGTCATTGGATGAATAATTAGGTCATTTTCGTCTTCCCTAGGCTTATCCTTGTCCAATTAGGGTTTCTAACCAAACTTGTGCATCCAATAGGTGTGTTTGTGTCATTGGATGAACAATTAGGTCATTTTCGTCCTCCCTACGCTTATTCTTGTCCAATTAGGGTTCCTAAACAATCTTGTGCATTCAATAGGTGTGTATGTGTCATTGGATGAACAATTAGGTCATTTTCATCCTTCCTAGGCTTATTCTTGTCCAATTAGGGTTTCTAACCAATCTTATTCATCCAATAGGAGTGTTTGTGTCATTGGATGAACAATTATATCATTTTCGTCCTCCCTAGGCTTATTCTTGTCCAATTAGATGTTGTAACCAATCTTATGCATGCAATAGGTGTGTTTGTGTCATTGGATGAATAATTAGGTCATTTTCGTCCTCCTTAGGCTTATTCTTGTCCAATTAGGGTTTCTAACCTATCTTATGCATCCAATAGGTGGGTGTGTGTCATTGGATGAACAATTAGGTCATTTTCGTTCTCCCTACGCTTTAATCTTGTCCAATTAGGGTTTTTAACCAATCTTGTGCATCCAAGAGGTGTGTTTGCGTCATTGGATGAACAATTAGGTCATTTTCATCCTCCCTAGACTTATTCTTGTCCTAGTTGGGTTTCTAACCAATGTTGTGCATGCAATAGGTGTGTTTGTGTCATTGGATGAATAATTAGGTCATTTTCGTCCTCCCTAGGCTTATTCTTGTCCAATTAGGGTTTCTAACCAATCTTGTTCATCCAATAGGTGGTTTTGTGTCATTGGATGAACAATTATGTCATTTTCGTCTTCCCTAGGCTTATTCTTGTCCAATTAGTGTTTCTCACCAATCTTGTGCATGCAATAGGTGTGTTTGTGTCAATGGATGAACATTTAGGTCATTTTCGTCCTCCCTAGCCTTATTCTTGTCCAATTAGGGTTTCTAACCAATCTTGTGCATCCAATAGGTGTGTTTGTGTCATTGGATGAATAATTATGTCATTTTCGTCTTCCCTAGGCTTATTCTTGTCCAATTAGGGTTTCTAACCAATCTTTGTGCATTTAATAGGTGTGTTTGCGTAATTGGATGAATAATTAGGTCATCTTCGTCCTCCCTAGGCTGATTCTTGTCCAACTAGGGTTTCTAACCTATCTTATGCATCCAATAGGTGTGTTTGTGTCATTGGATGAACAATTAGGTCATTTTCCTCCTCCCTACGCTTATTCTTTTCCAATTAGGGTTTCTAACCTATCTTCTGCATCCAATAGGAGTGTTTGTGTGATTGGATGAATAATTAGGTCATTTTCGTCCTCCCTACGCTTATTCTTGTCCAATTAGATATTGTAACCAATCTTATGCATCCAATAGGTGTGTTTGTGTCATTGGATGAACAATTAGGTCATTTTCGTTCTCCCTACGCTAATTCTTGTCCAATTAGGGTTTCTAACCTATCTTGTGCATCCAATAGGTGGGTTTGTGTCATTGGATGAATAATTAGGTCATTTTCGTCTTCCCTAGGCTTATCCTTGTCCAATTAGGGTTTCTAACCAATCTTGTGCATCCAATAGGTGTGTTTGTGTCATTGGATGAACAATTAGGTCATTTTCGTCCTCCCTACGCTTATTCTGGTCCAATTAGGGTTCCTAAACAATCTTGTGCATTCAATAGGTGTGTATGTGTCATTGGATGAACAATTAGGTCATTTTCATCCTTCCTAGGCTTATTCTTGTCCAATTAGGGTTTCTAACCAATCTTATTCATCCAATAGGAGTGTTTGTGTCATTGGATGAACAATTATATCATTTTCGTCCTCCCTAGGCTTATTCTTGTCCAATTAGATGTTGTAACCAATCTTATGCATGCAATAGGTGTGTTTGTGTCATTGGATGAATAATTAGGTCATTTTCGTCCTCCTTAGGCTTATTCTTGTCCAATTAGGGTTTCTAACCTATCTTATGCATCCAATAGGTGGGTGTGTGTCATTGGATGAACAATTAGGTCATTTTCGTTCTCCCTACGCTTTAATCTTGTCCAATTAGGGTTTTTAACCAATCTTGTGCATCCAAGAGGTGTGTTTGCGTCATTGGATGAACAATTAGGTCATTTTCATCCTCCCTAGACTTATTCTTGTCCTAGTTGGGTTTCTAACCAATGTTGTGCATGCAATAGGTGTGTTTGTGTCATTGGATGAATAATTAGGTCATTTTCGTCCTCCCTAGGCTTATTCTTGTCCAATTAAGGTTTCTAACCAATCTTGTTCATCCAATAGGTGGTTTTGTGTCATTGGATGAACAATTATGTCATTTTCGTCTTCCCTAGGCTTATTCTTGTCCAATTAGTGTTTCTCACCAATCTTGTGCATGCAATAGGTGTGTTTGTGTCAATGGATGAACATTTAGGTCATTTTCGTCCTCCCTAGCCTTATTCTTGTCCAATTAGGGTTTCTAACCAATCTTGTGCATCCAATAGGTGTGTTTGTGTCATTGGATGAATAATTATGTCATTTTCGTCTTCCCTAGGCTTATTCTTGTCCAATTAGGGTTTCTAACCAATCTTTGTGCATTTAATAGGTGTGTTTGCGTAATTGGATGAATAATTAGGTCATCTTCGTCCTCCCTAGGCTGATTCTTGTCCAACTAGGGTTTCTAACCTATCTTATGCATCCAATAGGTGTGTTTGTGTCATTGGATGAATAATTAGGTCATTTTCGTCCTCCCTAGGCGTATTCTTGTCCAATTAGGGTTTCTAACCAATCTTGTGCATCCCATAGGTGTGTTTGTGTCATTGGATTTACATTTAGCTCATTTTCGTCCTCCCTAGGCTTATTCTTGTCCAATTAGGGTTTCTAACCAATCTTGTGCATCCAATAGGTGTGTTTGTGTCGTTGGATGAACATTTAGGTCCTTTTCGTCCTCCCTACACTTATTCTTGTCCAATTTGGGTTTCTAACCAATCTTTGTGCATTTAATACGTGTGTTTGTGTCATTGGATTAACATTTAGCTCATTTTCGACCTCCCTAGGCTTATTCTTGTCCAATTAGGGTTTCTAACCAATCTTGTGCATCCAATAAGTGTGTTTGTGTCATTGGATGAATAATTAGGTCATTTTCGTCCTCCCTAGGCTTATTCTTGTCCAATTAGGGTTTCTAACCAATCTTGTGCATCCCATAGGTGTGTTTGTGTCATTGGATGAATAATTAGGTCATTTTCGTCTTCCCTAGGCTTATTCTTGTCCAAATAGAGTTTCTAACCTATCTTGTGCATCCAATAGGTGGGTTTGTGTCATTGGATGAACAATTAGGTCATTTTCATACTCCCTACGCTTATTCTTGTCCAATTAGGGTTTCTAACCAATCTTGTGCATCCAATAGGTGTGTTTGTGTCATTGGATGAACATTGAGGTCCTTTTCGTCCTCCCTACGCTTATCCTTGTCCAATTTGGGTTTCTAACCAATCTTTGTGCATTTAATACGTGGGTTTGTGTCATTGGATGAACAATTAGGTCATTTTCGACCTCCCTAGGCTTATTCTTGTCCAATTAGGGTTTCTAACCAATCTTGTGCATCCAATAGGTGTGTTTGTGTCATTGGATGAACAATTAGGTCATTTTCGTCCTCCCTACGCTTATTCTTTTCCAATTAGGGTTTCTAACCTATCTTCTGCATCCAATAGGAGTGTTTGTGTGATTGGATGAATAATTAGGTCATTTTCGTCCTCCCTACGCTTATTCTTGTCCAATTAGATATTGTAACCAATCTTATGCATCCAATAGGTGTGTTTGTGTCATTGGATGAACAATTAGGTCATTTTCGTTCTCCCTACGCTAATTCTTGTCCAATTAGGGTTTCTAACCTATCTTGTGCATCCAATAGGTGGGTTTGTGTCATTGGATGAATAATTAGGTCATTTTCGTCTTCCCTAGGCTTATCCTTGTCCAATTAGGGTTTCTAACCAATCTTGTGCATCCAATAGGTGTGTTTGTGTCATTGGATGAACAATTAGGTCATTTTCGTCCTCCCTACGCTTATTCTTGTCCAATTAGGGTTCCTAACCAATCTTGTGCATTCAATAGGTGTGTATGTGTCATTGGATGAACAATTAGGTCATTTTCATCCTTCCTAGGCTTATTCTTGTCCAATTAGGGTTTCTAACCAATCTTATTCATCCAATAGGAGTGTTTGTGTCATTGGATGAACAATTATATCATTTTCGTCCTCCCTAGGCTTATTCTTGTCCAATTAGATGTTGTAACCAATCTTATGCATGCAATAGGTGTGTTTGTGTCATTGGATGAATAATTAGGTCATTTTCGTCCTCCTTAGGCTTATTCTTGTCCAATTAGGGTTTCTAACCTATCTTATGCATCCAATAGGTGGGTGTGTGTCATTGGATGAACAATTAGGTCATTTTCGTTCTCCCTACGCTTTAATCTTGTCCAATTAGGGTTTTTAACCAATCTTGTGCATCCAAGAGGTGTGTTTGCGTCATTGGATGAACAATTAGGTCATTTTCATCCTCCCTAGACTTATTCTTGTCCTAGTTGGGTTTCTAACCAATGTTGTGCATGCAATAGGTGTGTTTGTGTCATTGGATGAATAATTAGGTCATTTTCGTCCTCCCTAGGCTTATTCTTGTCCAATTAGGGTTTCTAACCAATCTTGTTCATCCAATAGGTGGTTTTGTGTCATTGGATGAACAATTATGTCATTTTCGTCTTCCCTAGGCTTATTCTTGTCCAATTAGTGTTTCTCACCAATCTTGCGCATGCAATAGGTGTGTTTGTGTCAATGGATGAACATTTAGGTCATTTTCGTCCTCCCTAGCCTTATTCTTGTCCAATTAGGGTTTCTAACCAATCTTGTGCATCCAATAGGTGTGTTTGTGTCATTGGATGAATAATTATGTCATTTTCGTCTTCCCTAGGCTTATTCTTGTCCAATTAGGGTTTCTAACCAATCTTTGTGCATTTAATAGGTGTGTTTGCGTAATTGGATGAATAATTAGGTCATCTTCGTCCTCCCTAGGCTGATTCTTGTCCAACTAGGGTTTCTAACCTATCTTATGCATCCAATAGGTGTGTTTGTGTCATTGGATGAATAATTAGGTCATTTTTGTCCTCCCTAGCCTTATTCTTGTCCAATTAGGGTTTCTAACCAATCTTGTGCATCCAATAGGTGTGTTTGTGTCATTGGATGAATAATTATGTCATTTTCGTCTTCCCTAGGCTTATTCTTGTCCAATTAGGGTTTCTAACCAATCTTTGTGCATTTAATAGGTGTGTTTGCGTAATTGGATGAATAATTAGGTCATCTTCGTCCTCCCTAGGCTGATTCTTGTCCAACTAGGGTTTCTAACCTATCTTATGCATCCAATAGGTGTGTTTGTGTCATTGGATGAATAATTAGGTCATTTTCGTCCTCCCTAGGCGTATTCTTGTCCAATTAGGGTTTCTAACCAATCTTGTGCATCCCATAGGTGTGTTTGTGTCATTGGATTTACATTTAGCTCATTTTCGACCTCCCTAGGCTTATTCTTGTCCAATTAGGGTTTCTAACCAATCTTGTGCATCCAATAGGTGTGTTTGTGTCGTTGGATGAACATTTAGGTCCTTTTCGTCCTCCCTACACTTATTCTTGTCCAATTTGGGTTTCTAACCAATCTTTGTGCATTTAATACGTGTGTTTGTGTCATTGGATTAACATTTAGCTCATTTTCGACCTCCCTAGGCTTATTCTTGTCCAATTAGGGTTTCTAACCAATCTTGTGCATCCAATAAGTGTGTTTGTGTCATTGGATGAATAATTAGGTCATTTTCGTCCTCCCTAGGCTTATTCTTGTCCAATTAGGGTTTCTAACCAATCTTGTGCATCCCATAGGTGTGTTTGTGTCATTGGATGAATAATTAGGTCATTTTCGTCTTCCCTAGGCTTATTCTTGTCCAAATAGAGTTTCTAACCTATCTTGTGCATCCAATAGGTGGGTTTGTGTCATTGGATGAACAATTAGGTCATTTTCATACTCCCTACGCTTATTCTTGTCCAATTAGGGTTTCTAACCAATCTTGTGCATCCAATAGGTGTGTTTGTGTCATTGGATGAACATTGAGGTCCTTTTCGTCCTCCCTACGCTTATCCTTGTCCAATTTGGGTTTCTAACCAATCTTTGTGCATTTAATACGTGGGTTTGTGTCATTGGATGAACAATTAGGTCATTTTCGACCTCCCTAGGCTTATTCTTGTCCAATTAGGGTTTCTAACCAATCTTGTGCATCCAATAGGTGTGTTTGTGTCATTGGATGAACAATTAGGTCATTTTCCTCCTCCCTACGCTTATTCTTTTCCAATTAGGGTTTCTAACCTATCTTCTGCATCCAATAGGAGTGTTTGTGTGATTGGATGAATAATTAGGTCATTTTCGTCCTCCCTACGCTTATTCTTGTCCAATTAGATATTGTAACCAATCTTATGCATCCAATAGGTGTGTTTGTGTCATTGGATGAACAATTAGGTCATTTTCGTTCTCCCTACGCTAATTCTTGTCCAATTAGGGTTTCTAACCTATCTTGTGCATCCAATAGGTGTGTTTGTGTCATTGGATGAATAATTAGGTCATTTTCGTCTTCCCTAGGCTTATCCTTGTCCAATTAGGGTTTCTAACCAATCTTGTGCATCCAATAGGTGTGTTTGTGTCATTGGATGAACAATTAGGTCATTTTCGTCCTCCCTACGCTTATTCTTGTCCAATTAGGGTTCCTAAACAATCTTGTGCATTTAATAGGTGTGTATGTGTCATTGGATGAACAATTAGGTCATTTTCATCCTTCCTAGGCTTATTCTTGTCCAATTAGGGTTTCTAACCAATCTTATTCATCCAATAGGAGTGTTTGTGTCATTGGATGAACAATTATATCATTTTCGTCCTCCCTAGGCTTATTCTTGTCCAATTAGATGTTGTAACCAATCTTATGCATGCAATAGGTGTGTTTGTGTCATTGGATGAATAATTAGGTCATTTTCGTCCTCCTTAGGCTTATTCTTGTCCAATTAGGGTTTCTAACCTATCTTATGCATCCAATAGGTGGGTGTGTGTCATTGGATGAACAATTAGGTCATTTTCGTTCTCCCTACGCTTTAATCTTGTCCAATTAGGGTTTTTAACCAATCTTGTGCATCCAAGAGGTGTGTTTGCGTCATTGGATGAACAATTAGGTCATTTTCATCCTCCCTAGACTTATTCTTGTCCTAGTTGGGTTTCTAACCAATGTTGTGCATGCAATAGGTGTGTTTGTGTCATTGGATGAATAATTAGGTCATTTTCGTCCTCCCTAGGCTTATTCTTGTCCAATTAGGGTTTCTAACCAATCTTGTTCATCCAATAGGTGGTTTTGTGTCATTGGATGAACAATTATGTCATTTTCGTCTTCCCTAGGCTTATTCTTGTCCAATTAGTGTTTCTCACCAATCTTGTGCATGCAATAGGTGTGTTTGTGTCAATGGATGAACATTTAGGTCATTTTCGTCCTCCCTAGCCTTATTCTTGTCCAATTAGGGTTTCTAACCAATCTTGTGCATCCAATAGGTGTGTTTGTGTCATTGGATGAATAATTATGTCATTTTCGTCTTCCCTAGGCTTATTCTTGTCCAATTAGGGTTTCTAACCAATCTTTGTGCATTTAATAGGTGTGTTTGCGTAATTGGATGAATAATTAGGTCATCTTCGTCCTCCCTAGGCTGATTCTTGTCCAACTAGGGTTTCTAACCTATCTTATGCATCCAATAGGTGTGTTTGTGTCATTGGATGAACAATTAGGTCATTTTCCTCCTCCCTACGCTTATTCTTTTCCAATTAGGGTTTCTAACCTATCTTCTGCATCCAATAGGAGTGTTTGTGTGATTGGATGAATAATTAGGTCATTTTCGTCCTCCCTACGCTTATTCTTGTCCAATTAGATATTGTAACCAATCTTATGCATCCAATAGGTGTGTTTGTGTCATTGGATGAACAATTAGGTCATTTTCGTTCTCCCTACGCTAATTCTTGTCCAATTAGGGTTTCTAACCTATCTTGTGCATCCAATAGGTGGGTTTGTGTCATTGGATGAATAATTAGGTCATTTTCGTCTTCCCTAGGCTTATCCTTGTCCAATTAGGGTTTCTAACCAATCTTGTGCATCCAATAGGTGTGTTTGTGTCATTGGATGAACAATTAGGTCATTTTCGTCCTCCCTACGCTTATTCTTGTCCAATTAGGGTTCCTAAACAATCTTGTGCATTTAATAGGTGTGTATGTGTCATTGGATGAACAATTAGGTCATTTTCATCCTTCCTAGGCTTATTCTTGTCCAATTAGGGTTTCTAACCAATCTTATTCATCCAATAGTAGTGTTTGTGTCATTGGATGAACAATTATATCATTTTCGTCCTCCCTAGGCTTATTCTTGTCCAATTAGATGTTGTAACCAATCTTATGCATGCAATAGGTGTGTTTGTGTCATTGGATGAATAATTAGGTCATTTTCGTCCTCCTTAGGCTTATTCTTGTCCAATTAGGGTTTCTAACCTATCTTATGCATCCAATAGGTGGGTGTGTGTCATTGGATGAACAATTAGGTCATTTTCGTTCTCCCTACGCTTTAATCTTGTCCAATTAGGGTTTTTAACCAATCTTGTGCATCCAAGAGGTGTGTTTGCGTCATTGGATGAACAATTAGGTCATTTTCATCCTCCCTAGACTTATTCTTGTCCTAGTTGGGTTTCTAACCAATGTTGTGCATGCAATAGGTGTGTTTGTGTCATTGGACGAATAATTAGGTCATTTTCGTCCTCCCTAGGCTTATTCTTGTCCAATTAGGGTTTCTAACCAATCTTGTTCATCCAATAGGTGGTTTTGTGTCATTGGATGAACAATTATGTCATTTTCGTCTTCCCTACGATTATTCTTGTCCAATTAGTGTTTCTCACCAATCTTGTGCATGCAATAGGTGTGTTTGTGTCAATGGATGAACATTTAGGTCATTTTCGTCCTCCCTAGCCTTATTCTTGTCCAATTAGGGTTTCTAACCAATCTTGTGCATCCAATAGGTGTGTTTGTGTCATTGGATGAATAATTATGTCATTTTCGTCTTCCCTAGGCTTATTCTTGTCCAATTAGGGTTTCTAACCAATCTTTGTGCATTTAATAGGTGTGTTTGCGTAATTGGATGAATAATTAGGTCATCTTCGTCCTCCCTAGGCTGATTCTTGTCCAACTAGGGTTTCTAACCTATCTTATGCATCCAATAGGTGTGTTTGTGTCATTGGATGAATAATTAGGTCATTTTCGTCCTCCCTAGGCTTATTCTTGTCCAATTAGGGTTTCTAACCAATCTTGTGCATCC
>JBBPBS010000240.1:0-51607 GCA_037974835.1 Cicer judaicum
AAGAATTAGCCTAGGGAGGACGAAAATGATCTAATTGTTCATCCAATGTTACAAAAACACCTATTGGATGCACAAGATTGGTTAAAAACCCTAATTGGACAAGAATTAGCGTAGGTTGGACGAAAATGACGTAAATTTTCATCCAATGACACAAAAACACCTATTGGAAGTAGAAGATTGGTTAGAAACCCTAATTGGACAAGAATTAGCCTAGGGAGGACGAAAATGACCTAAATGATCATCCAATGACACAAAACACCTATTGGATGCACAAGATTGCTTAAAAACCCTAATTGGACAAGAATAAGCCTAGGGAGGACGAAAATGACCTAATTGTTCATCCAATGACAGAAAAAAACCTATTGGATGCACATGATTGGTTAGAAACCCTAATTGGACAAGATTAAGTTTAGGGAGGACGAAAATGACCTAAATGTTCATCCAATGACACAAAACACCTATTGGATGCACAAGATTGGTTAAAAACCCTAATTGGACAAGATTAAGTGTAAGGAGGACGAAAATGACATAAATATTCATCCAATGACACAAAAACACCTATTGGATGCACAAGATTGGTTAAAAACACTAATTGGACAAGATTTAGTTTAGGGAGGACGAAAATGACCTAAATGTTCATCCAATGACACAAAACACCTGTTGGAAGTACAAGATTGGTTAGAAACCTTAATTGGACAAGAATTAGTCTAGGGAAGACGAAAATGACCTAAATGTTCATCCAATGACACAAAACACCTATTGGATGCACAAGATTGGTTAAAAACCCTAATTGGACCAGATTAAGTGTAAGGAGGACGAAAATGACATAAATATTCATCCATTGACACAAAAACACCTATTCAATGCACAAGATTGGTTAAAAACCCTAATTGGACAAGAATTAGCCTAGGGAGGACGAAAATGACATAAATATTCATCCAATGACACAAAAGCACCTATTGGATGCACAAGATTGGTTAAAAACCCTAATTGGACAAGAATAAGCCTAGGGAGAATGAAAATGACCTAAATTTTCATCCATTGACACAAAACATCTATTGGATGCACAAGATTGGTTAAAAACCCTAATTGGACAAGAATTAGCCTAGGGAGGACGAAAATGACCTAATTATTCATCCAATGATACAAAAACACCTATTGGATACACAATATTGGTTAGAAACCCTAATTGGACAAGATTAAGTTTAGGGAGGACGAAAATGACGTAAAATGTTCATCCAATGACACAAAACACCTATTGGATGCACAAGATTGGTTAAAAACCCTAATTGGACCAGAATTAGCCTAGGGAGGACATAAATGACCTAATTGTTCATCCAATGATATAAAAACACCTATTGGATGCACAAAATTGGTTAGAAACCCTAATTGGAAAAGATTAAGTGTAGGGAGGACGAAAATGACATAAATATTCATCCAATGACACAAAACCACCTATTGGATCCACAAGATTGGTTAAAAACCCTAATTGGACAAGATTAAGTGTAGGGAGTACGAAAATGACATAAATATTCATCCAATGACATAAAAACACCTATTGGATGCACAAGATTGTTTAAAAACCGTAATTGGACAAGAATTAACCTAGGTTGGAAGAAAATGACGTAAATGTTCATCCAATGACACAAAAACACCTATTGGAAGTACAAAATTGGTTAGAAACCCTAATTGGACAAGAATTAGCCTAGGGAGGACGAAAATGACCTAAATGTTCATCCAATGACACAAAACACCTATTGGATGCACAAGATTGCTTAAAAACCCTAATTGGACAAGAATTAGCCTAGGGAGGATGAAAATGACCTAATTGTTCATCCAATGACACAAAAAAACCTATTGGATGCACATGATTGGTTAGAAACCCTAATTGGACAAGATTAAGCTTAGGGAGGACGAAATTGACCTAAATGTTCATCCAATGACACAAAACACCTATTGGATGCAAAAGATTGGTTAAAAACCCTAATTGGACAAGATTAAGTGTAAGGAGGACGAAAATGACATAAATATTCATCCAATGACACAAAAACACCTATTGGATGCACAAGATTGGTTAAAAACCCTAATTGGACAAGAATTAGCCTAGGGAGGACGAAAATGACCTAATTGTTCATCCATTGACACAAAACACCTATTGGATGCACAAGATTGGTTAAAAACCCTAATTGGACAAGAATAAGCCTAGGGAGAACGAAAATGACCTAAATTTTCATCCATTGACACAAAACACCTATTGGATGCACAATATTGCTTAAAAACCCTAATTGGACAAGAATTAGCCTAGGGAGGACGAAAATGACTTAATTGTTCATCCAATGATACAAAAACACCTATTGGATGCACAATATTGGTTAGAAACCCTTATTGGACAAGATTAAGTTCAGGGAGGACGAAAATGACCTAAATGTTCATCCAATGACACAAAACACCTATTGGATGCACAAGATTGGTTAAAAACCCTAATTGGACAAGAATAAGTGTAAGGAGGACGAAAATGACATAAATATTCATCCAATGACACAAAAACACCTATTGGATGCACAAGATTGGTTAAAAACCCTAATTGGACAAGAATTAGCCTAGGGAGGACGAAAATGACCTAATTGTTCATCCATTGACACAAAACACCTATTGGATGCACAAGATTGGTTAAAAACCCTAATTGGACAAGAATAAGTCTAGGGAGAACGAAAATGACCTAAATTTTCATCCATTGACACAAAACACCTATTGGATGCACAATATTGGTTAAAAACCCTAATTGGACAAGAATTAGCCTAGGGAGGACGAAAATGACCTAATTGTTCATCCAATGATACAAAAACACCTATTGGATGCACAATATTGGTTAGAAACCCTTATTGGACAAGATTAAGTGTAAGGAGGACGAAAATGACATAAATATTCATCCAATGACACAAAAACACCTATTGGATGCACAAGATTGGTTAAAAACCCTAATTGGACAAGAATTAGCCTAGGGAGGACGAAAATGACCTAATTGTTCATCCATTGACACAAAACACCTATTGGATGCACAAGATTGGTTAAAAACCCTAATTGGACAAGAATAAGCCTAGGGAGAACGAAAATGACCTAAATTTTCATCCATTGACACAAAACACCTATTGGATGCACAATATTGGTTAAAAACCCTAATTGGACAAGAATTAGCCTAGGGAGGACGAAAATAACCTAATTGTTCATCCAATGATACAAAAACACCTATTGGATGCACAATATTGGTTAGAAACCCTTATTGGACAAGATTAAGTTCAGGGAGGACGAAAATGACCTAAATGTTCATCCAATGACACAAAACACCTATTGGATGCACAAGATTGGTTAAAAACCCTAATTGGACAAGATTAAGTGTAAGGAGGACGAAAATGACATAAATATTCATCCAATGACACAAAAACACCTATTGGATCCACAAGATTGGTTAAAAACCCTAATTGGACAAGATTAAGTGTAGGGAGTACGAAAATGACATAAATATTCATCCAATGACATAAAAACACCTATTGGATGCACAAGATTGTTTAAAAACCCTAATTGGACAAGAATTAGCCTAGGTTGGAAGAAAATGACGTAAATGTTCATCCAATGATACAAAAACACCTATTGGAAGTACAAGATTGGTTAGAAACCCTAATTGGACAAGAATTAGCCTACGGAGGACGAAAATGACCTAAATGTTCATCCAATGACACAAAACACCTATTGGATGCACAAGATTGCTTAAAAACCCTAATTGGACAAGAATTAGCCGAGGGAGGACGAAAATGACATAATTGTTCATCCAATGACACAAAAAAACCTATTGGATGCACATGATTGGTTAGAAACCCTAATTGGACAAGATTAAGTTTAGGGAGGACGAAATTGACCTAAATGTTCATCCAATGACACAAAACACCTATTGGATGCAAAAGATTGGTTAAAAACCCTAATTGGACAAGATTAAGTGTAAGGAGGACGAAAATGACATAAATATTCATCCAATGACACAAAAACACCTATTGGATGCACAAGATTGGTTAAAAACCCTAATTGGACAAGAATTAGCCTTGGGAGGACGAAAATGACCTAATTATTCATCCATTGACACAAAACACCTATTGGATGCACAAGATTGGTTAAAAACCCTAATTGGACAAGAATAAGCCTAGGGAGAACGAAAATGACCTAAATTTTCATCCATTGACACAAAACACCTATTGGATGCACAAGATTGGTTAAAAACCCTAATTGGACAAGAATTAGCCTAGGGAGGACGAAAATGACCTAATTGTTCATCCAATGATACAAAAACACCTATTGGATGCACAATATTGGTTAGAAACCCTTATTGGACAAGATTAAGTTTAGGGAGGACGAAAATGACCTAAATATTCATCCAATGACACAAAACACCTATTGGATGCACAAGATTGGTTAAAAACCCTAATTGGACAAGATTAAGTGTAAGGAGGACGAAAATGACATAAATATTCATCCAATGACACAAAAACACCTATTGGATGCACAAGATTGGTTAAAAACCCTAATTGGACAAGAATTAGCCTAGGGAGGACGAAAATGACCTAATTGTTCATCCAATGACACAAAAAAACCTATTGGATTCACATGATTGGTTAGAAACCTTAATTGGACAACAATTAGCCTAGGGAGGACGAAAATGACGTAAATGTTCATCCAATGACACAAAAACATCTATTGGAAGTACAAGATTGGTTAGAAACTTTAATTGGACAAGAATTAGCCTAGGGAAGACGAAAATGACCTAAATGTTCATCCAATGACACAAAACACCTATTGGATGCACAAGATTTCTTAAAAACCCTTATTGGACAAGAATTAGCCTAGGGAGGACGAAAATGACCTAAATGTTCATCCAATGACACAAAAACACCTATTGGATGCACAAGATTGGTGAAAACCCCTAATTGGACAAGAATTAGCCTAGGGAGAACAAAAATGACCTAAATTTTCATCCATTGACACAAAACACCTATTGGATGCACAAGATTGGTTAAAAACCCTAATTGGATAAGATTAAGTTTAGGGAGGACGAAAATGACCTCAATGTTCATCCAATGACACAAAACACCTATTGGATACACAAGATTTGTTAGAAACCCTAATTGGACAAGATTAAGCTTAGGGAGGACGAAAATGACCTAATTGTTCACCCAATGATACAAAAACACCTATTGGATGCACAAAATTGGTTAGAAACCCTAATTGGACAAGATTAAGTTTAGGGAGGACGAAAATGACCTAAATGTTCATCCAATGACACAAAACACCTATTGGATGCACAAGATTGGTTAAAAACCCTAATTGGACAAGATTAAGTGTAAGGAGGACGAAAATGACATAAATATTCATCCAATGACACAAAAGCATCCAATGACACAAAAGCACCTATTGGATGCACAAGATTGGTTAAAAACCCTAATTGGACAAGATTAAGTTTAGGGAGGATGAAAATGACCTAAATGTTCATCCAATGACACAAAACACCTGTTGGAAGTACAAGATTGGTTAAAAACCCAAATTGGACAAGAATTAGCCTAGGGAGGACGAAAATGACCTAAATGTTCATCCAATGACACAAAAAAACCTATTGGATGCACATGATTGGTTAGAAACCCTAATTGGACAAGATTAAGTTTAGGGAGGACTAAAATGACCTAAATGTTCATCCAATGACACAAAACACCTATTGGATGCACGAGATTGGTTAAAAACCTTAATTGGAAAAGATTAAGTGTAAGGAGGACAAAAATGACATAAATATTCATCCAATGACACAAAAACACCTATTGGATGCACAAGATTGGTTAAAAACCCTAATTGGAAAAGAATTAGCCTAGGGAGGACGAAAATGACGTAAATGTTCATCCAATGACAAAAAAACACCTATTGGAAGTACAAGATTGGTTAGAAACTCTAATTGGACAAGAATTAGCCTAGGGATGACGAAAATGACCTAAATGTTCATCCAATGACACAAAACACCTATTGGATGCACAAGATTGTTTAAAAACCCTAATTGGACAAGATTAAATGTAAGGAGGACGAAAATGACATAAATATTCATCCAATGACACAAAAACACCTATTGGATGCACAAGATTGGTTAAAAACCCTAATTGGACAAGAATTAGCCTAGGGAGGACGAAAATGACCTAATTGTTCATCCATTGACACAAAACACCTATTGGATGCACAAGATTGGTTAAAAACCCTAATTGGACAAGAATAAGCCTTGGGAGAACGAAAATGACCTAAATTTTCATCCATTGACACAAAACACCTATTGGATGCACAATATTGGTTAAAAACCCTAATTGGACAAGAATTAGCCTAGGGAGGACGAAAATGACCTAATTATTCATCCAATGATACAAAAACACCTATTGGATACACAATATTGGTTAGAAACCCTAATTGGACAAGATTAAGTTTAGGGAGGACGCAAATGACCTAAAATGTTCATCCAATGACACAAAACACCTATTGGATGCACAAGATTGGTTAAAAACCCTAATTGGACAAGAATTAGCCTAGGGACGACGAAAATGACCTAATTGTTCATCCAATGACACAAAAAAACCTATTGGATGCACATGATTGGTTAGAAACCCTAATTGGACAAGATTAAGCGTAGGGAGGACGAAAATGACCTAAATGTTCATCCAATGACACAAAACACCTATTGGATGCACAAGATTGGTTAAAAACCCTAATTGGACAAGAATTAGCCTAGGGAGGACGAAAATGACCTAAATGTTCATCCAATGACACAAAAACACCTATTGGATGCACAAGATTGGTGAAAAACCCTAATTGGACAAGAATAAGCCTAGGGAGAACGAAAATGACCTAAATTTTCATCCATTGACACAAAACACCTATTGGATGCACAACATTGGTTAAAAACCCTAATTGGACAAGAATTACCTAGGGAGGACGAAAATGACCTAATTATTCATCCAATGATACAAAAACACCTATTGGATGCATAATATTGGTTAGAAACCCTAATTGGACAAGATTAAGTTTAGGGAGGACGAAAATGACCTAAAATGTTCATCCAATGACACAAAACACCTATTGGATGCACAAGATTGGTTAAAAACCCTAATTGGACAAGATTAAGTGTAGGGAGTACGAAAATGACATAAATATTCATCCAATGACACAAAAACACCTATTGGATGCACAAGATTGGTTAAAAACCCTAATTGGACAAGAATTAGCGTAGGTTGGACGAAAATGACGTAAATTTTCATCCAATGACACAAAAACACCTATTGGAAGTAGAAGATTGGTTAGAAACCCTAATTGGACAAGATTAAGTTTAGGGAGGACTAAAATGACCTAAATGTTCATCCAATGACACAAAACACCTATTGGATGCACGAGATTGGTTAAAAACCCTAATTGGAAAAGATTAAGTGTAAGGAGGACGAAAATGACATAAATATTCATCCAATGACACAAAAACACCTATTGGATGCACAAGATTGGTTAAAAACCCTAATTGGAAAAGAATTAGCCTAGGGAGGACGAAAATGACCTAAATGTTCATCCAATGACACAAAAACACCTATTGGATGCACAAGATTGGTTAAAAACCCTAATTGGACAAGAATTAGCGTAGGTTGGACGAAAATGACGTAAATTTTCATCCAATGACACAAAAACACCTATTGGAAGTAGAAGATTGGTTAGAAACCCTAATTGGACAAGAATTAGCCTAGGTTGGAAGAAAATGACGTAAATGTTCATCCAATGACACAAAAACACCTATTGGAAGTACAAAATTGGTTAGAAACCCTAATTGGACAAGAATTAGCCTAGGGAGGACGAAAATGACCTAAATGTTCATCCAATGACACAAAACACCTATTGGATGCACAAGATTGCTTAAAAACCCTAATTGGACAAGAATTAGCCTAGGGAGGACGAAAATGACCTAATTATTCATCCAATGACACAAAAAAACCTATTGGATGCACATGATTGGTTAGAAACCCTAATTGGACAAGATTAAGTTTAGGGAGGACGAAATTGACCTAAATGTTCATCCAATGACACAAATCACCTATTGGATGCAAAAGATTGGTTAAAAACCCTAATTGGACAAGATTAAGTGTAAGGAGGACGAAAATGACATAAATATTCATCCAATGACACAAAAACACCTATTGGATGCACAAGATTGGTTAAAAACCCTAATTGGACAAGAATTAGCCTAGGGAGGACGAAAATGACCTAATTGTTCATCCATTGACACAAAACACCTATTGGATGCACAAGATTGGTTAAAAACCCTAATTGGACAAGAATAAGCCTAGGGAGAACGAAAATGACCTAAATTTTCATCCATTGACACAAAACACCTATTGGATGCACAATATTGCTTAAAAACCCTAATTGGACAAGAATTAGCCTAGGGAGGACGAAAATGACTTAATTGTTCATCCAATGATACAAAAACACCTATTGGATGCACAATATTGGTTAGAAACCCTTATTGGACAAGATTAAGTTCAGGGAGGACGAAAATGACCTAAATGTTCATCCAATGACACAAAACACCTATTGGATGCACAAGATTGGTTAAAAACCCTAATTGGACAAGAATAAGTGTAAGGAGGACGAAAATGACATAAATATTCATCCAATGACACAAAAACACCTATTGGATGCACAAGATTGGTTAAAAACCCTAATTGGACAAGAATTAGCCTAGGGAGGACGAAAATGACCTAATTGTTCATCCATTGACACAAAACACCTATTGGATGCACAAGATTGGTTAAAAACCCTAATTGGACAAGAATAAGTCTAGGGAGAACGAAAATGACCTAAATTTTCATCCATTGACACAAAACACCTATTGGATGCACAATATTGGTTAAAAACCCTAATTGGACAAGAATTAGCCTAGGGAGGACGAAAATGACCTAATTGTTCATCCAATGATACAAAAACACCTATTGGATGCACAATATTGGTTAGAAACCCTTATTGGACAAGATTAAGTTCAGGGAGGACGAAAATGACCTAAATGTTCATCCAATGACACTAAACACCTATTGGATGCACAAGATTGGTTAAAAACCCTAATTGGACAAGATTAAATGTAAGGAGGACGAAAATGACATAAATATTCATCCAATGACACAAAAACACCTATTGGATGCACAAGATTGGTTAAAAACCCTAATTGGACAAGAATTAGCCTAGGGAGGACGAAAATGACCTAATTGTTCATCCATTGACACAAAACACCTATTGGATGCACAAGATTGGTTAAAAACCCTAATTGGACAAGAATTAGCCTAGGGAGGACGAAAATGACCTAATTGTTCATCCAATGACACAAAAAAACCTATTGGATGCACATGATTGGTTAGAAACCCTAATTAGACAATATTAAGTTTAGGGAGGACGAAAATGACCTAAATCTTCATCCAATGACACAAAACACCTATTGGATGCACAAGATTGTTTAAAAACCCTAATTGGACAAGATTAAATGTGAGGAGGACGAAAATGACATAAATATTCATCCAATGACACAAAAAAAACTATTGGATGCACAAGATTGGTTAAAAACCCTAATTGGACAAGATTAAGTTTAGGGAGGACGAAAATGACCTAAATGTTCATCCAATGACACAAAACACCTGTTGGATGCACAAGATTGGTTAGAAACCCTAATTGGACAAGATTAGGTTTAGGGAGGACGAAAATGACATAAATATTCATCCAATGACACAAAAACACCTATTGGATGCACAAGATTGGTTAAAAACCCTAATTGGACAAGATTAAGTGTAGGGAGTACGAAAATGACCTAAATTTTCATCCATTGACACAAAACACCTATTGGATGCACAAGATTGGTTAAAAACCCTAATTGGAGAAGAATTAGCCTAGGGGGACGAAAATGACCTAATTGTTCATCCAATGATACAAAAACACCTATTGGATGCATAATATTGGTTAGAAACCCTAATTGGACAAGATTAAGTTTAGGGAGGACGAAAATGACCTAAATGTTCATCCAATGACACAAAACACCTATTGGATGCACAAGATTTCTTAAAAACCCTTATTGGACAAGAATTAGCCTAGGGAGGACGAAAATGACCTAAATGTTCATCCAATGACACAAAAACACCTATTGGATGCACAAGATTGGTGAAAACCCCTAATTGGACAAGAATTAGCCTAGGGAGAACAAAAATGACCTAAATTTTCATCCATTGACACAAAACACCTATTGGATGCACAAGATTGGTTAAAAACCCTAATTGGATAAGAAATAGCCTAGGGAGTACGAAACTGACCTAATTGTTCATCCAATAATACAAAAACACCCATTGGATGCACAATATTGGTTAGAAATCCTAATTGGACAAGATTAAGTTTAGGGAGGACGAAAATGACCTAAATGTTCATCCAATGACACAAAACACCTATTGGATACACAAGATTTGTTAGAAACCCTAATTGGACAAGATTAAGTTTAGGGAGGACGACAATGACCTAAAATGTTCATCCAATGACACAAAACACCTATTGGATGCACAAGATTGGTTAAAAACCCTAATTGGACAAGAATTAGCCTAGGGAGGACGAAAATGACCTAATTGTTCATCCAATGACACAAAAAAACCTATTGGATGCACATGATTGGTTAGAAACCCTAATTGGACAAGATTAAGTTTAGGGAGGACTAAAATGACCTAAATGTTCATCCAATGACACAAAACACCTATTGGATGCACGAGATTGGTTAAAAACCCTAATTGGAAAAGATTAAGTGTAAGGAGGACGAAAATGACATAAATATTCATCCAATGACACAAAAACACCTATTGGATGCACAAGATTGGTTAAAAACCTTAATTGGAAAACAATTAGCCTAGGGAGGACGAAAATGACGTAAATGTTCATCCAATGACACAAAAACACCTATTGGATGCACAAGATTGGTTAAAAACCCTAATTGGACAAGAATTAGCATAGGTTGGACGAAAATGACGTAAATTTTCATCCAATGACACAAAAACACCTATTGGAAGTACAAGATTGGTTAGAAACTCTAATTGGACAAGAATTAGCCTTGGGATGACGAAAATGACCTAAATGTTCATCCAATGACACAAAACACCTATTGGATGCACAAGATTGCTTAAAAACCCTTATTGGACAAGAATTAGCCTAGGGAGGACGAAAATGATCAAAATGTTCATCCAATGACACAAAAACACCTTTTTGATGCACAAGATTGGTGAAAAACCATAATTGGACAAGAATAAGCCTAGGGAGAACGAAAATGACCTAAATTTTTATCCATTGACACAAAACACCTATTGGATGCACAAGATTGGTTAAAAACCCTAATTGGACAAGAATTAGCCTAGGGAGGACGAAAATGACCTAATTGTTCATCCAATGATACAAAAACACCTATTGGATGCACAATATTGGTTAGAAACCCTAATTGGACAAGATTAAGTTTAGGGAAGATTGGTTAAAAACCCTAATTGGACAAGAATTAGCCTAGGGAGGACGAAAATGACCTAATTGTGCATCCAATGACACAAAAAAACCTATTGGATGCACATGATTGGTTAGAAACCCTAATTGGACAAGATTAAGTTTAGGGAGGACGAAAATGACCTAAATGTTCATCCAATGACACAAAACACCTGTTGGATGCACAAGATTGGTTAAAAACCCGAATTGGACAAGATTAAGTGTAAGGAGGACGAAAATGACATAAATATTCATCCAATGACAGAAAAACACCTATTGGATGCACAAGATTGGTTAAAAACCCTAATTGGACAAGATTAAGTTTAGGGAGGACGAAAATGACCTAAAATGTTCATCCAATGACACAAAACACCTATTGGATGCACAAGATTGGTTAAAAACCCTAATTGGACAAGTATTAGCCTAGGGAGGACGAAAATGACCTAATTGTTCATCCAATGACACAAAAAAACCTATTGGATGCACATGATTGGTTAGAAACCCTAATTAGACAATATTAAGTTTAGGGAGGACGAAAATGACCTAAATCTTCATCCAATGACACAAAACACCTATTGGATGCACAAGATTGTTTAAAAACCCTAATTGGACAAGATTAAATGTAAGGAGGACGAAAATGACATAAATATTCATCCAATGACACAAAAACACCTATTGGATGCACAAGATTGGTTAAAAACCCTAATTGGACAAGATTAAGTTTAGGGAGGACGAAAATGACCTAAAATGTTCATCCAATGACACAAAACACCTATTGGATGCACAAGATTGGTTAAAAACCCTAATTGGACAAGAATTAGCCTAGGGAGGACGAAAATGACCTAATTGTTCATCCAATGACACAAAAAAACCTATTGGATGCACATGATTGGTTAGAAACCCTAATTAGACAATATTAAGTTTAGGGAGGACGAAAATGACCTAAATCTTCATCCAATGACACAAAACACCTATTGGATGCACAAGATTGTTTAAAAACCCTAATTGGACAAGATTAAATGTAAGGAGGACGAAAATGACATAAATATTCATCCAATGACACAAAAAAAACTATTGGATGCAGAAGATTGGTTAAAAACCCTAATTGGACAAGATTAAGTTTAGGGAGGACGAAAATGACCTAAATGTTCATCCAATGACACAAAACACCTGTTGGATGCACAAGATTTGTTAGAAACCCTAATTGGACAAGATTAGGTTTAGGGAGGACGAAAATGACATAAATATTCATCCAATGACACAAAAACACCTATTGGATGCACAAGATTGGTTAAAAACCCTAATTGGACAAGATTAAGTGTAGGGAGTACGAAAATGACATAAATATTCATCCAATGACACAAAAACACCTATTGGATGCACAAGATTGGTTAAAAACCCTAATTGGACAAGAATTAGCGTAGGTTGGACGAAAATGACGTAAATTTTCATCCAATGACACAAAAACACCTATTGGAAGTAGAAGATTGGTTAGAAACCCTAATTGGACAAGAATTAGCCTAGGGAGGACGAAAATGACCTAAATGATCATCCAATGACACAAAACACCTATTGGATGCACAAGATTGCTTAAAAACCCTAATTGGACAAGAATTAGCCTAGGGAGGACGAAAAAGACCTAATTGTTCATCCAATGACACAAAAAAACCTATTGGATGCACATGATTGGTTAGAAACCCTAATTGGACAAGATTAAGTTTAGGGAGGACTAAAATGACCTAAATGTTCATCCAATGACACAAAACACCTATTGGATGCACGAGATTGGTTAAAAACCCTAATTGGAAAAGATTAAGTGTAAGGAGGACAAAAATGACATAAATATTCATCCAATGACACAAAAACACCTACTGGATGCACAAGATTGGTTAAAAACCCTAATTGGAAAAGAATTAGCCTAGGGAGGACGAAAATGACCTAAATGTTCATCCAATGACAAAAAAACACCTATTGGAAGTACAAGATTGGTTAGAAACTCTAATTGGACAAGAATTAGCCTAGGGATGACGAAAATGACCTAAATGTTCATCCAATGACACAAAAAAACCTATTGGATGCACATGATTGGTTAGAAACCCTAATTAGACAATATTAAGTTTAGGGAGGACGAAAATGACCTAAATGTTCATCCAATGACACAAAACACCTATTGGATGCACAAGATTGTTTAAAAACCCTAATTGGACAAGATTAAATGTAAGGAGGACGAAAATGACATAAATATTCATCCAATGACACAAAAACACCTATTGGATGCACAATATTGGTTAGAAATCCTAATTGGACAAGATTAAGTTTAGGGAGGACGAAAATGACCTAAATGTTCATCCAATGACACAAAACACCTATTGGATACACAAGATTTGTTAGAAACCCTAATTGGACAAGATTAAGTTTAGGGAGGACGAAAATGACCTAAAATGTTCATCCAATGACACAAAACACCTATTGGATGCACAAGATTGGTTAAAAACCCTAATTGGACAAGAATTAGCCTAGGGAGGACGAAAATGACCTAATTGTTTATCCAATGACACAAAAAAACCTATTGGATGCACATGATTGGTTAGAAACCCTAATTAGACAATATTAAGTTTAGGGAGGACGAAAATGACCTAAATCTTCATCCAATGACACAAAACACCTATTGGATGCACAAGATTGGTTAAAAACCCTAATTGGACAAGAATTAGCCTAGGGAGGACGAAAATGACCTAATTGTGCATCCAATGACACAAAAAAACCTATTGGATGCACATGATTGGTTAGAAGAAACCCTAATTGGACAAGATTAAGTTTAGGGAGGACGAAAATGACCTAAATGTTCATCCAATGACACAAAACACCTATTGGATGCACAAGATTGGTTAAAAACCCTAATTGGACAAGATTAAGTGTAAGGAGGACGAAAATGACATAAATATTCATCCAATGACACAAAAACACCTATTGGATGCACAATATTGGTTAGAAACCCTAATTGGACAAGATTAAGTGTAAGGAGGACGAAAATGACATAAATATTCATCCAATGACACAAAAACACCTATTGGATGCACAAGATTGGTTAAAAACCCTAATTGGACAAGAATTAGCCTAGGTTGGACGAAAATGACGTAAATGTTCACCCAATGACACAAAACACCTATTGGATGCACAAGATTGCTTAAAAACCCTAATTGGACAAGAATTAGCTTAAGGAGGACGAAAATGACCTAATTGTTCATCCAATGACACAATAAAACCTATTGGATGCACATGATTGGTTAGAAACCCTAATTGGACAAGATTAAGTTTAGGGAGGACGAAAATGACCTAAATGTT
Organism: Cicer judaicum; assembly: GCA_037974835.1. Classification (NCBI taxonomy): domain Eukaryota; kingdom Viridiplantae; phylum Streptophyta; class Magnoliopsida; order Fabales; family Fabaceae; genus Cicer; species Cicer judaicum. Next base: position 14,941 of record JBBPBS010000240.1, read on the forward strand.
CATCCAATGACACAAAACACCTATTGGATGCACAAGATTGGTTAAAAACCCTAATTGGACCAGATTAAGTGTAAGGAGGACGAAAATGACATAAATATTCATCCAATGACACAAAAACACCTATTGGATGCACAAGATTGGTTAAAAACACTAATTGGACAAGATTAAGTTTAGGGAGGACGAAAATGACCTAAATGTTCATCCAATGACACAAAACACCTGTTGGAAGTACAAGATTGGTTAGAAACCTGAATTGGACAAGAATTAGTCTAGGGAAGACGAAAATGACCTAAATGTTCATCCAATGACACAAAACACCTATTGGATGCACAAGATTGGTTAAAAACCCTAATTGGACCAGATTAAGTGTAAGGAGGACGAAAATGACATAAATATTCATCCAATGACACAAAAACACCTATTCAATGCACAAGATTGGTTAAAAACCCTAATTGGACAAGAATTAGCCTAGGGAGGACGAAAATGACATAAATATTCATCCAATGACACAAAAGCACCTATTGGATGCACAAGATTGGTTAAAAACCCTAATTGGACAAGAATAAGCCTAGGGAGAATGAAAATGATCTAAATTTTCATCCATTGACACAAAACATCTATTGGATGCACAAGATTGGTTAAAAACCCTAATTGGACAAGAATTAGCCTAGGGAGGACGAAAATGACCTAATTATTCATCCAATGATACAAAAACACCTATTGGATACACAATATTGGTTAGAAACCCTAATTGGACAAGATTAAGTTTAGGGAGGACGAAAATGACGTAAAATGTTCATCCAATGACACAAAACACCTATTGGATGCACAAGATTGGTTAAAAACCCTAATTGGACCAGAATTAGCCTAGGGAGGACATAAATGACCTAATTGTTCATCCAATGATATAAAAACACCTATTGGATGCACAAAATTGGTTAGAAACCCTAATTGGAAAAGATTAAGTGTAGGGAGGACGAAAATGACATAAATATTCATCCAATGACACAAAACCACCTATTGGATCCACAAGATTGGTTAAAAACCCTAATTGGACAAGATTAAGTGTAGGGAGTACGAAAATGACATAAATATTCATCCAATGACATAAAAACACCTATTGGATGCACAAGATTGTTTAAAAACCGTAATTGGACAAGAATTAACCTAGGTTGGAAGAAAATGACGTAAATGTTCATCCAATGACACAAAAACACCTATTGGAAGTACAAAATTGCTTAAAAACCCTAATTGGACAAGAATTAGCCTAGGGAGGATGAAAATGACCTAATTGTTCATCCAATGACACAAAAAAACCTATTGGATGCACATGATTGGTTAGAAACCCTAATTGGACAAGATTAAGTTTAGGGAGGACGAAATTGACCTAAATGTTCATCCAATGACACAAAACACCTATTGGATGCAAAAGATTGGTTAAAAACCCTAATTGGACAAGATTAAGTGTAAGGAGGACGAAAATGACATAAATATTCATCCAATGACACAAAAACACCTATTGGATGCACAAGATTGGTTAAAAACCCTAATTGGACAAGAATTAGCCTAGGGAGGACGAAAATGACCTAATTGTTCATCCATTGACACAAAACACCTATGGGATGCACAAGATTGGTTAAAAACCCTAATTGGACAAGAATAAGCCTAGGGAGAACGAAAATGACCTAAATTTTCATCCATTGACACCAAACACCTATTGGATGCACAAGATTGGTTAAAAACCCTAATTGGACAAGAATTAGCCTAGGGAGGACGAAAATGACCTAATTGTTCATCCAATGATACAAAAACACCTATTGGATGCACAATATTGGTTAGAAACCCTTATTGGACAAGATTAAGTTCAGGGAGGACGAAAATGACCTAAATGTTCATCCAATGACACAAAACACCTATTGGATGCACAAGATTGGTTAAAAACCCTAATTGGACAAGATTAAGTGTAAGGAGGACGAAAATGACATAAATATTCATCCAATGACACAAAAACACCTATTGGATGCACAAGATTGGTTAAAAACCCTAATTGGACAAGAATTAGCCTAGGGAGGACGAAAATGACCTAATTGTTCATCCATTGACACAAAACACCTATTGGATGCACAAGATTGGTTAAAAACCCTAATTGGACAAGAATAAGCCTAGGGAGAACGAAAATGACCTAAATTTTCATCCATTGACACAAAACACCTATTGGATGCACAATACTGGTTAAAAACCCTAATTGGACAAGAATTAGCCTAGGGAGGACGAAAATGACCTAATTATTCATCCAATGATACAAAAACACCTATTGGATACACAATATTGGTTAGAAACCCTAATTGGACAAGATTAAGTTTAGGGAGGACGCAAATGACCTAAAATGTTCATCCAATGACACAAAACACCTATTGGATGCACAAGATTGGTTGAAAACCCTAATTGGACAAGAATTAGCCTAGGGACGACGAAAATGACCTAATTGTTCATCCAATGACACAAAAAAACCTATTGGATGCACATGATTGGTTAGAAACCCTAATTGGACAAGATTAAGTGTAGGGAGGACGAAAATGACCTAAATGTTCATCCAATGACACAAAACACCTATTGGATGCACAAGATTGGTTAAAAACCCTAATTGGACAAGAATTAGCCTAGGGAGGACGAAAATGACCTAAATGTTCATCCAATGACACAAAAACACCTATTGGATGCACAAGATTGGTGAAAAACCCTAATTGGACAAGAATAAGCCTAGGGAGAACGAAAATGACCTAAATTTTCATCCATTAACACAAAACACCTATTGGATGCACAACATTGGTTAAAAACCCTAATTGGACAAGAATTAGCCTAGGGAGGACGAAAATGACCTAATTATTCATCCAATGATACAAAAACACCTATTGGATGCATAATATTGGTTAGAAACCCTAATTGGACAAGATTAAGTTTAGGGAGGACGAAAATGACCTAAAATGTTCATCCAATGACACAAAACACCTATTGGATGCACAAGATTGGTTAAAAACCCTAATTGGACAAGAATTAGCCTAGGGAGGACGAAAATGACCTAATTGTGCATCCAATGACACAAAAAAACCTATTGGATGCACATGATTGGTTAGAAACCCTAATTGGACAAGATTAAGTTTAGGGAGGACGAAAATGACCTAAATGTTCATCCAATGACACAAAACACCTATTGGATGCACAAGATTGGTTAAAAACCCGAATTGGACAAGATTAAGTGTAAGGAGGACGAAAATGACATAAATATTCATCCAATGACACAAAAACACTTATTGGATGCACAAGATTGGTTAAAAACCCTAATTGGACAAGATTAAGTTTATGGAGGACGAAAATGACCTAAATGTTCATCCAATGACACAAAACACCTGTTTGAAGTACAAGATTGGTTAGAAACCCAAATTGGACAAGAATTAGCCTAGGGAGGACGAAAATGACCTAAATGTTCATCCAATGACACAAAACACCTATTGGATGCACAAGATTGGTTAAAAACCCTAATTGGACAAGAATTAGCCTAGGGAGGACGAAAATGACCTAATTGTTCATCCAATGACACAAAAAAACCTATTGGATGCACATGATTGGTTAGAAACCCTAATTGGACAAGATTAAGTTTAGGGAGGACGAAAATGACCTAAATGTTCATCCAATGACACAAAACACCTATTGGATGCACAAGATTGGTTAAAAACCCTAATTGGACAAGAATTAGCCTAGGTTGGACGAAAATGACGTAAATGTTCATCCAATGACACAAAACACCTATTGGATGCACAAGATTGGTTAAAAACCCTAATTGGACAAGAATTAGCCTAGGTTGGACGAAAATGACTTAAATGTTCATCCAATGACACAAAACACCTATTGGATGCACAAGATTGGTTACAAACCCTAATTGGACAAGATTAAGTGTAAGGAGGACGAAAATGACATAAATATTCATCCAATGACACAAAAACACCTATTGGATGCAAAAGATTGGTTAAAAACCCTAATTGGACAAGAATTAGCCTAGGGAGGACGAAAATGACCTAATTGTTCATCAAATGATACAATAAAACCTATTGGTTGCACATGATTGGTTAGAAACCCTAATTGGACAAGATTAAGTTTAGGGAGGACGAAAATGACATAAATATTCATCCAATGACACAAAAACACCTATTGGATGCACAAGATTGGTTAAAAACCCTAATTAGACAAGAATTAGCCTAGGGAGGACAAAAATGACCTAAACGTTCATCCAATGACACAAAACACCTATTGGATGCACCAGATTGCTTAAAAACCCTAATTGGACAAGAATTAGCCTAGGGAGGACGAAAATGACCTAAATGTTAATCCAATGACACAAAACACCTATTGGATGCACAAGATTGGTTAAAAACCCTAATTGGACAAGATTAAGTTTATGGAGGACGAAAATGACCTAAATGTTCATCCATTGACACAAAACACCTATTGGATGCACAAGATTGGTTAAAAACCCTAATTGGACAAGAATTAGCCTAGGGAGGACGAAAATGACCTAATTGTGCATCCAATGACACATAAAAACCTATTGGATGCACATGATTGGTTAGAAACCCTAGTTGGACAAGATTAAGTTTAGGGAGGACGAAAATGACCTAAATGTTCATCCAATGACACAAAACACCTATTGGATGCACAAGATTGGTTAAAAACCCTAATAGGACAAGATTAAGTGTAAGGAGGACGAAAATGACATAAATATTCATCCAATGACACAAAAACACCTATTGGATGCACAAGATTGGTTAAAAACCCTAATTGGACAAGAATTAGCCTAGGGAGGACGAAAATGACCTAAAATGTTCATCCAATGACACAAAACACCTATTGGATGCACAAGATTGGTTAAAAACCCGAATTGGACAAGATTAAGTGTAAGGAGGACGAAAATGACATAAATATTCATCCAATGACAGAAAAACACCTATTGGATGCACAAGATTGGTTAAAAACCCTAATTGGACAAGATTAAGTTTAGGGAGGACGAAAATGACCTAAATGTTCATCCAATGATACAAAACACCTATTGGATGCACAAGATTGGTTAAAAACCCTAATTGGACAAGATTAAGTGTAAGGAGGACGAAAATGACATAAAATGTTCATCCAATGACACAAAACACCTATTGGATGCACAAGATTGTTTAAAAACCCTAATTGGACAAGAATTAGCCTAGGGAGGACGAAAATGACCTAATTGTTCATCCAATGACACAAAAAAACCTATTGGATGCACATGATTGGTTAGAAACCCTAATTGGACAAGATTAAGTTTAGGGAGGACGAAATTGACCTAAATGTTCATCCAATGACACAAAACACCTATTGGATGCAAAAGATTGGTTAAAAACCCTAATTGGACAAGAATAAGTGTAAGGAGGACGAAAATGACATAAATATTCATCCAATGACACAAAAACACCTATTGGATGCACAAGATTGGTTAAAAACCCTAATTGGACAAGAATTAGCCTAGGGAGGACGAAAATGACGTAAATGTTCATCCAATGACACAAAAACACCTATTGGATGCACAAGATTGGTTAAAAACCCTAATTGGACAAGAATTAGCGTAGGTTGGACGAAAATGACGTAAATTTTCATCCAATGACACAAAAACACCTATTGGAAGTAGAAGATTGGTTAGAAACCCTAATTGGACAAGAATTAGCCTAGGGAGGACGAAAATGACCTAAATGATCATCCAATGACACAAAACACCTATTGGATGCACAAGATTGCTTAAAAACCCTAATTGGACAAGAATTAGCCTAGGGAGGACGAAAATGACCTAATTGTTCATCCAATGACACAAAAAAACCTATTGGATGCACATGATTGGTTAGAATCCCTAATTGGACAAGATTAAGTTTAGGGAGGACTAAAATGACCTAAATATTCATCCAATGACACAAAACACCTATTGGATGCACAAGATTGGTTAAAAACCCTAATTGGACAAGATTCAGTGTAAGGAGGACGAAAATGACATAAATATTCATCCAATGACACAAAAACACCTATTGGATGCACAAGATTGGTTAAAAACCCTAATTGGACAACAATTAGCCTAGGGAGGACGAAAATGACGTAAATGTTCATCCAATGACACAAAAACATCTATTGGAAGTACAAGATTGGTTAGAAACTTTAATTGGACAAGAATTAGCCTAGGGAAGACGAAAATGACCTAAATGTTCATCCAATGACACAAAACACCTATTGGATGCACAAGATTTCTTAAAAACCCTTATTGGACAAGAATTAGCCTAGGGAGGACGAAAATGACCTAAATGTTCATCCAATGACACAAAACACCTATTGGATGCACAAGATTGGTTAAAAACCCTAATTGGACAAGATTAAGTGTAAGGAGGACGAAAATGACATAAATATTCATCCAATGACACAAAAACACCTATTGGATGCACAAGATTGGTTAAAAACCCTAATTGGACAACAATTAGCCTAGGGAGGACGAAAATGACGTAAATGTTCATCCAATGACACAAAAACATCTATTGGAAGTACAAGATTGGTTAGAAACCCTAATTGGACAAGAATTAGCATAGGGAAGACGAAAATGACCTAAATGTTCATCCAATGACACAAAACACCTATTGGATGCACAAGATTTCTTAAAAACCCTTAGTGGACAAGAATTAGCCTAGGGAGGACGAAAATGACCTAAATGTTCATCCAATGACACAAAAACACCTATTGGATGCACAAGATTGGTGAAAACCCCTAATTGGACAAGAATTAGCCTAGGGAGAACAAAAATGACCTAAATTTTCATCCATTGACACAAAACACCTATTGGATGCACAAGATTGGTTAAAAACCCTAATTGGATAAGAAATAGCCTAGTGAGGACGAAACTGACCTAATTGTTCATCCAATGATACAAAAACACTTATTGGATGCACAATTTTGGTTAGAAACCCTAATTGGACAAGATTAAGTTTAGGGAGGACGGAAATGACCTAAATGTTCATCCAATGACACAAAACACCTATTGGATACACAAGATTTGTTAGAAACCCTAATTGGACAAGATTAAGTTTAGGGAGGACGAAAATGACCTAAAATGTTCATCCAATGACACAAAACACCTATTGGATGCACAAGATTGGTTAAAAACCCTAATTGGACAAGTATTAGCCTAGGGAGGACGAAAATGACCTAATTGTTCATCCAATGACACAAAAAAACCTATTGGATGCACATGATTGGTTAGAAACCCTAATTAGACAATATTAAGTTTAGGGAGGACGAAAATGACCTAAAATGTTCATCCAATGACACAAAACACCTATTAAATGCGCAAGATTGGTTAAAAATCCTAATTGGACAAGAATTAGCCTAGGGAGGACGAAAATGACCTAATTTTTCATCCAATGACACAAAAAAACCTATTGGATGCACATGATTGGTTAGAAACCCTAATTAGACAATATTAAGTTTAGGGAGGACGAAAATGACCTAAATCTTCATCCAATGACACAAAACACCTATTGGATGCACAAGATTGTTTAAAAACCCTAATTGGACAAGATTAAATGTAAGGAGGACGAAAATGACATAAATATTCATCCAATGACACAAAAACACCTATTGGATGCACAAGATTGGTTAAAAACCCTAATTGGACAAGATTAAGTTTAGGGAGGACGAAAATGACCTAAATGTTCATCCAATGACACAAAAACACCTATTGGATGCACAAGATTGGTTAAAAACCCTAATTGGACAAGATTAAGTGTAAGGAGGACGAAAATGACATAAATATTCATCCAATGACACAAAAACACCTATTCAATGCACAAGATTGGTTAAAAACCCTAATTGGACAAGAATTAGCCTAGGGAGGACGAAAATGACATAAATATTCATCCAATGACACAAAACCACCTATTGGATCCACAAGATTGGTTAAAAACCCTAATTGGACAAGATTAGGTTTAGGGAGGACGAAAATGACATAAATATTCATCCAATGACACAAAAACACCTATTGGATGCACAAGATTGGTTAAAAACCCTAATTGGACAAGATTAAGTGTAGGGAGTACGAAAATGACATAAATATTCATCCAATGACACAAAAACACCTATTGGATGCACAAGATTGGTTAAAAACCCTAATTGGACAAGAATTAGCGTAGGTTGGACGAAAATGACGTAAATTTTCATCCAATGACACAAAAACACCTATTGGAAGTAGAAGATTGGTTAGAAACCCTAATTGGACAAGAATTAGCCTAGGGAGGACGAAAATGACCTAAATGATAATCCAATGACACAAAACACCTATTGGATGCACAAGATTGCTTAAAAACCCTAATTGGACAAGAATTAGCCTAGGGAGGACGAAAATGACCTAATTGTTCATCCAATGACACAAAAAAACCTATTGGATGCACATGATTGGTTAGAAACCCTAATTGGACAAGATTATGTTTAGGGAGGACGAAAATGACCTAAATGATCATCCAATGACACAAAACACCTATTGGATGCACGAGATTGGTTAAAAACCCTAATTGGAAAAGATTAAGTGTAAGGAGGACGAAAATGACATAAATATTCATCCAATGACACAAAAACACCTATTGGATGCACAAGATTGGTTAAAAACCCTAATTGGACAACAATTACCCTAGGGAGGACGAAAATGACGTAAATGTTCATCCAATGACACAAAAACATCTATTGGAAGTACAAGATTGGTTAGAAACCCTAATTGGACAAGAATTAGCATAGGGAAGACGAAAATGACCTAAATGTTCATCCAATGACACAAAACACCTATTGGATGCACAAGATTTCTTAAAAACCCTTATTGGACAAGAATTAGCCTAGGGAGGACGAAAATGACCTAAATGTTCATCCAATGACACAAAAACACCTATTGGATGCACAAGATTGGTGAAAACCCCTAATTGGACAAGAATTAGCCTAGGGAGAACAAAAATGACCTAAATTTTCATCCATTGACACAAAACACCTATTGGATGCACAAGATTGGTTAAAAACCCTAATTGGATAAGAAATAGCCTAGTGAGGACGAAACTGACCTAATTGTTCATCCAATGATACAAAAACACCTATTGGATGCACAATATTGGTTAGAAACCCTAATTGGACAAGATTAAGTTTAGGGAGGACGAAAATGACCTAAATGTTCATCCAATGACACAAAACACCTATTGGATACACAAGATTTGTTAGTAACCCTAATTGGACAAGATTAAGTTTAGGGAGGACGAAAATGACCTAAAATGTTCATCCAATGACACAAAACACCTATTGGATGCACAAGATTGGTTAAAAACCCTAATTGGACAAGAATTAGCCTAGGGAGGACGAAAATGACCTAATTGTTCATCCAATGATACAAAAACACCTATTGGATGCACAATATTGGTTAGAAACCCTTATTGGACAAAATTAAGTTTAGGGAGGACGAAAATGACCTAAATATTCATCCAATGACACAAAACACCTATTGGATGCACAAGATTGGTTAAAAACCCTAATTGGACAAGATTAAGTGTAAGGAGGACGAAAATGACATAAATATTCATCCAATGACACAAAAACACCTATTGGATGCACAAGATTGGTTAAAAACCCTAATTGGACAAGAATAAGCCTAGGGAGAACGAAAATGACCTAAATTTTCATCCATTGACACAAAACACCTATTGGATGCACAAGATTGGTTAAAAACCCTAATTGGACAAGAATTAGCCTAGGGAGGACGAAAATGACCTAATTGTTCATCCAATGATACAAAAACACCTATTGGATGCACAATATTGGTTAGAAACCCTTATTGGACAAGATTAAGTTTAGGGAGGACGAATATGACCTAAATATTCATCCAATGACACAAAACACCTATTGGATGAACAAGATTGGTTAAAAACCCTAATTGGACAAGATTAAGTGTAAGGAGGACGAAAATGACATAAATATTCATCCAATGACACAAAAACACCTATTGGATGCACAAGATTGGTTAAAAACCCTAATTGGACAAGAATAAGCCTAGGGAGAACGAAAATGACCTAAATTTTCATCCATTGACACAAAACACCTATTGGATGCACAAGATTGGTTAAAAACCCTAATTGGACAAGAATTAGCCTAGGGAGGACGAAAATGACCTAATTGTTCATCCAATGATACAAAAACACCTATTGGATGCACAATATTGGTTAGAAACCCTAATTGGACAAGATTAATTTTAGGGAAGATTGGTTAAAAACCCTAATTGGACAAGAATTAGCCTAGGGAGGACGAAAATGACCTAATTGTGCATCCAATGACACAAAAAAACCTATTGGATGCACATGATTGGTTAGAAACCCTAATTGGACAAGATTAAGTTTAGGGAGGACGAAAATGACCTAAATGTTCATCCAATGACACAAAACACCTATTGGATGCACAAGATTGGTTAAAAACCCTAATTGGACAAGATTAAGTGTAGGGAGTACGAAAATGACATAAATATTCATCCAATGACACAAAAACACCTATTGGATGCACAATATTGGTTAAAAACCCTAATTGGACAAGAATTAGCGTAGGTTGGACGAAAATGACGTAAATTTTTATCCAATGACACAAAAACACCTATTGGAAGTAGAAGATTGGTTAGAAACCCTAATTGGACAAGAATTAGCCTAGGGAGGACGAAAATGACCTAAATGATCATCCAATGACACAAAACACCTATTGGATGCACAAGATTGCTTAAAAACCCTAATTGGACAAGAATTAGCCTAGGGAGGACGAAAATGACCTAATTGTTCATCCAATGACACAAAAAAACCTATTGGATGCACATGATTGGTTAGAAACCCTAATTGGACAAGATTAAGTGTAGGGAGTACGAAAATGACATAAATATTCATCCAATGACACAAAAACACCTATTGGATGCACAAGATTGGTTAAAAACCCTAATTGGACAAGAATTAGCGTAGGTTGGACGAAAATGACGTAAATTTTCATCCAATGACACAAAAACACCTATTGGAAGTAGAAGATTGGTTAGAAACCCTAATTGGACAAGAATTAGCCTAGGGAGGACGAAAATGACCTAAATGATCATCCAATGACACAAAACACCTGTTGGATGCACAAGATTGGTTAGAAAGCCTAATTGGACAAGATTAGGTTTAGGGAGGACGAAAATGACATAAATATTCATCCAATGACACAAAAACACCTATTGGATGCACAAGATTGGTTAAAAACCCTAATTGGACAAGATTAAGTGTAGGGAGTACGAAAATGACATAAATATTCATCCAATGACACAAAAACACCTATTGGATGCACAAGATTGGTTAAAAACCCTAATTGGACAAGAATTAGCGTAGGTTGGACGAAAATGACGTAAATTTTCATCCAATGACACAAAAACACCTATTGGAAGTAGAAGATTGGTTAGAAACCCTAATTGGACAAGAATTAGCCTAGGGAAGACGAAAATGACCTAAATGTTCATCCAATGACACAAAACACCTATTAGATGCACAAGATTGCTTAAAAACCCTTATTGGACAAGAATTAGCCTAGGGAGGACGAAAATGATCAAAATGTTCATCCAATGACACAAAAACACCTATTTGATGCACAAGATTGGTGAAAAACCCTAATTGGACAAGAATAAGCCTAGGGAGAACGAAAATGACCTAAATTTTCATCCATTGACACAAAACACCTATTGGATGCACAAGATTGGTTAAAAACCCTAATTGGAGAAGAATTAGCCTAGGGGGACGAAAATGACCTAATGGTTCATCCAATGATACAAAAACACCTATTGGATGCACAATATTGGTTAGAAACCCTAATTGGACAAGATTAAGTTTAGGGAGGACGAAAAGGACCTAAATGTTCATCCAATGACACAAAACACCTGTTGGATGCACAAGATTTGTTAGAAACCCTAATTGGACAAGATTAAGTTTAGGGAGGACGAAAATGACCTAAAATGTTAATCCAAAGACACAAAACACCTATTGGATGCACAAGATTGGTTAAAAACCCTAATTGGACAAGAATTGGCCTAGGGAGGACGAAAATGACGTAAATGTTCATCCAATGACACAAAAACACCTATTGGAAGTACAAGATTGGTTAGAAACTCTAATTGGACAAGAATTAGCCTTGGGATGAGGAAAATGACCTAAATGTTCATCCAATGACACAAAACACCTATTGGATGCACAAGATTGCTTAAAAACCCTTATTGGACAAGAATTAGCCTAGGGAGGACGAAAATGATCAAAATGTTCATCCAATGACACAAAAACACCTTTTTGATGCACAAGATTGGTGAAAAACCATAATTGGACAAGAATAAGCCTAGGGAGAACGAAAATGACCTAAATTTTTATCCATTGACACAAAACACCTATTGGATGCACAAGATTGGTTAAAAACCCTAATTGGACAAGAATTAGCCTAGGGAGGACGAAAATGACCTAATTGTTCATCCAATGATACAAAAACACCTATTGGATGCACAATATTGGTTAGAAACCCTAATTGGACAAGATTAATTTTAGGGAAGATTGGTTAAAAACCCTAATTGGACAAGAATTAGCCTAGGGAGGACGAAAATGACCTAATTGTGCATCCAATGACACAAAAAAACCTATTGGATGCACATGATTGGTTAGAAACCCTAATTGGACAAGATTAAGTTTAGGGAGGACGAAAATGACCTAAATGTTCATCCAATGACACAAAACACCTATTGGATGCACAAGATTGGTTAAAAACCCTAATTGGACAAGATTAAGTGTAGGGAGTACGAAAATGACATAAATATTCATCCAATGACACAAAAACACCTATTGGATGCACAATATTGGTTAAAAACCCTAATTGGACAAGAATTAGCGTAGGTTGGACGAAAATGACGTAAATTTTTATCCAATGACACAAAAACACCTATTGGAAGTAGAAGATTGGTTAGAAACCCTAATTGGACAAGAATTAGCCTAGGGAGGACGAAAATGACCTAAATGATCATCCAATGACACAAAACACCTATTGGATGCACAAGATTGCTTAAAAACCCTAATTGGACAAGAATTAGCCTAGGGAGGACGAAAATGACCTAATTGTTCATCCAATGACACAAAAAAACCTATTGGATGCACATGATTGGTTAGAAACCCTAATTGGACAAGATTAAGTTTAGGGAGGACTAAAATGACCTAAATGTTCATCCAATGACACAAAACACCTATTGGATGCACGAGATTGGTTAAAAACCCTAATTGGAAAAGATTAAGTGTAAGGAGGACGAAAATGACATAAATATTCATCCAATGACACAAAAACACCTATTGGATGCACAAGATTGGTTAAAAACCTTAATTGGAAAACAATTAGCCTAGGGAGGACGAAAATGACGTAAATGTTCATCCAATGACACAAAAACACCTATTGGATGCACAAGATTGGTTAAAAACCCTAATTGGACAAGAATTAGCATAGGTTGGACGAAAATGACGTAAATTTTCATCCAATGACACAAAAACACCTATTGGAAGTACAAGATTGGTTAGAAACTCTAATTGGACAAGAATTAGCCTTGGGATGACGAAAATGACCTAAATGTTCATCCAATGACACAAAACACCTATTGGATGCACAAGATTGCTTAAAAACCCTTATTGGACAAGAATTAGCCTAGGGAGGACGAAAATGATCAAAATGTTCATCCAATGACACAAAAACACCTTTTTGATGCACAAGATTGGTGAAAAACCATAATTGGACAAGAATAAGCCTAGGGAGAACGAAAATGACCTAAATTTTTATCCATTGACACAAAACACCTATTGGATGCACAAGATTGGTTAAAAACCCTAATTGGACAAGAATTAGCCTAGGGAGGACGAAAATGACCTAATTGTTCATCCAATGATACAAAAACACCTATTGGATGCACAATATTGGTTAGAAACCCTAATTGGACAAGATTAAGTTTAGGGAAGATTGGTTAAAAACCCTAATTGGACAAGAATTAGCCTAGGGAGGACGAAAATGACCTAATTGTGCATCCAATGACACAAAAAAACCTATTGGATGCACATGATTGGTTAGAAACCCTAATTGGACAAGATTAAGTTTAGGGAGGACGAAAATGACCTAAATGTTCATCCAATGACACAAAACACCTATTGGATGCACAAGATTGCTTAAAAACCCTTATTGGACAAGAATTAGCCTAGGGAGGACGAAAATGATCAAAATGTTCATCCAATGACACAAAAACACCTATTTGATGCACAAGATTGGTGAAAAACCCTAATTGGACAAGAATAAGCCTAGGGAGAACGAAAATGACCTAAAGTTTCATCCATTGACACAAAACACCTATTGGATGCACAAGATTGGTTAAAAACCCTAATTGGAGAAGAATTAGCCTAGGGGGACGAAAATGACCTAATTGTTCATCCAATGATACAAAAACACCTATTGGATGCACAATATTGGTTAGAAACCCTAATTGGACAAGATTAAGTTTAGGGAGGACGAAAAGGACCTAAATGTTCATCCAATGACACAAAACACCTGTTGGATGCACAAGATTTGTTAGAAACCCTAATTGGACAAGATTAAGTTTAGGGAGGACGAAAATGACCTAAAATGTTAATCCAAAGACACAAAACACCTATTGGATGCACAAGATTGGTTAAAAACCCTAATTGGACAAGAATTGGCCTAGGGAGGACAAAAATGACGTAAATGTTCATCCAATGACACAAAAACACCTATTGGAAGTACAAGATTGGTTAGAAACTCTAATTGGACAAGAATTAGCCTTGGGATGACGAAAATGACCTAAATGTTCATCCAATGACACAAAACACCTATTGGATGCACAAGATTGCTTAAAAACCCTTATTGGACAAGAATTAGCCTAGGGAGGACGAAAATGATCAAAATGTTCATCCAATGACACAAAAACACCTTTTTGATGCACAAGATTGGTGAAAAACCATAATTGGACAAGAATAAGCCTAGGGAGAACGAAAATGACCTAAATTTTTATCCATTGACACAAAACACCTATTGGATGCACAAGATTGGTTAAAAACCCTAATTAGACAAGAATTAGCCTAGGGAGGACGAAAATGACCTAATTGTTCATCCAATGATACAAAAACACCTATTGGATGCACAATATTGGTTAGAAACCC
Source organism: Cicer judaicum (assembly GCA_037974835.1). Taxonomy (NCBI): domain Eukaryota; kingdom Viridiplantae; phylum Streptophyta; class Magnoliopsida; order Fabales; family Fabaceae; genus Cicer; species Cicer judaicum. The sequence continues at coordinate 30,261 of JBBPBS010000240.1, forward strand.
TAATTGGACAAGATTAATTTTAGGGAAGATTGGTTAAAAACCCTAATTGGACAAGAATTAGCCTAGGGAGGATGAAAATGACCTAATTGTGCATCCAATGACACAAAAAAACCTATTGGATGCACATGATTGGTTAGAAACCCTAATTGGACAAGATTAAGTTTAGGGAGGACGAAAATGACCTAAATGTTCATCCAATGACACAAAACACCTATTGGATGCACAAGATTGGTTAAAAACCCTAATTGGACAAGATTAAGTGTAGGGAGTACGAAAATGACATAAATATTCATCCAATGACACAAAAACACCTATTGGATGCACAAGATTGGTTAAAAACCCTAATTGGACAAGAATTAGCGTAGGTTGGACGAAAATGACGTAAATTTTTATCCAATGACACAAAAACACCTATTGGAAGTAGAAGATTGGTTAGAAACCCTAATTGGACAAGAATTAGCCTAGGGAGGACGAAAATGACCTAAATGATCATCCAATGACACAAAACACCTATTGGATGCACAAGATTGCTTAAAAACCCTAATTGGACAAGAATTAGCCTAGGGAGGACGGAAATGACCTAATTGTTCATCCAATGACACAAAAAAACCTATTGGATGCACATGATTGGTTAGAAACCCTAATTGGACAAGATTAAGTTTAGGGAGGACTAAAATGACCTAAATGTTCATCCAATGACACAAAACACCTATTGGATGCACGAGATTGGTTAAAAACCCTAATTGGAAAAGATTAAGTGTAAGGAGGACGAAAATGACATAAATATTCATCCAATGACACAAAAACACCTATTGGATGCACAAGATTGGTTAAAAACCCTAATTGGAAAAGAATTAGCCTAGGGAGGACGAAAATGACGTAAATGTACATCCAATGACACAAAAACACCTATTGGATGCACAAGATTGGTTAAAAACCCTAATTGGACAAGAATTAGCGTAGGTTGGACGAAAATGACGTAAATTTTCATCCAATGACACAAAAACACCTATTGGAAGTAGAAGATTGGTTAGAAACCCTAATTGGACAAGAATTAGCCTAGGGAAGACGAAAATGACCTAAATGTTCATCCAATGACACAAAACACCTATTAGATGCACAAGATTGCTTAAAAACCCTTATTGGACAAGAATTAGCCTAGGGAGGACGAAAATGATCAAAATGTTCATCCAATGACACAAAAACACCTATTTGATGCACAAGATTGGTGAAAAACTCTAATTGGACAAGAATAAGCCTAGGGAGAACGAAAATGACCTAAATTTTCATCCATTGACACAAAACACCTATTGGATGCAGAAGATTGGTTAAAAACCCTAATTGGAGAAGAATTAGCCTAGGGGGACGAAAATGACCTAATTGTTCATCCAATGATACAAAAACACCTATTGGATGCACAATATTGGTTAGAAACCCTAATTGGACAAGATTAAGTTTAGGGAGGACGAAACGGACCTAAATGTTCATCCAATGACACAAAACACCTGTTGGATGCACAAGATTTGTTAGAAACCCTAATTGGACAAGATTAAGTTTAGGGAGGACGAAAATGACCTAAAATGTTAATCCAAAGACACAAAACACCTATTGGATGCACAAGATTGGTTAAAAACCCTAATTGGACAAGAATTGGCCTAGGGAGGACGAAAATGACGTAAATGTTCATCCAATGACACAAAAACACCTATTGGAAGTACAAGATTGGTTAGAAACTCTAATTGGACAAGAATTAGCCTTGGGATGACTAAAATGACCTAAATGTTCATCCAATGACACAAAACACCTATTGGATGCACAAGATTGCTTAAAAACCCTTATTGGACAAGAATTAGCCTAGGGAGGACGAAAATGATCAAAATGTTCATCCAATGACACAAAAACACCTTTTTGATGCACAAGATTGGTGAAAAACCATAATTGGACAAGAATAAGCCTAGGGAGAACGAAAATGACCTAAATTTTTATCCATTGACACAAAACACCTATTGGATGCACAAGATTGGTTAAAAACCCTAATTAGACAAGAATTAGCCTAGGGAGGACGAAAATGACCTAATTGTTCATCCAATGTTACAAAAACACCTATTGGATGCACAATATTGGTTAGAAACCCTAATTGGACAAGATTAAGTTTAGGGAAGATTGGTTAAAAACCCTAATTGGACAAGAATTAGCCTAGGGAGGACGAAAATGACCTAATTGTGCATCCAATGACACAAAAAAACCTATTGGATGCACATGATTGGTTAGAAACCCTAATTGGACAAGATTAAGTTTAGGGAGGACGAAAATGACCTAAATGTTCATCCAATGACACAAAACACCTATTGGATGCACAAGATTGGTTAAAAACCCTAATTGGACAAGATTAAGTGTAAGGAGGACGAAAATGACATAAATATTCATCCAATGACACAAAAACACCTATTGGATGCACAAGATTGGTTAAAAACACCAATTGGACAAGATTAAGTTTAGGGAGGACGAAAATGACCTAAATGTTCATCCAATGACACAAAACACCTGTTGGAAGTACAAGATTGGTTAGAAACCTTAATTGGACAAGAATTAGTCTAGGGAAGACGAAAATGACCTAAATGTTCATCCAATGACACAAAACACCTATTGGATGCACAAGATTGGTTAAAAACCCTAATTGGACCAGATTAAGTGTAAGGAGGACGAAAATGACATAAATATTCATCCAATGACACAAAAACACCTATTCAATGCACAAGATTGGTTAAAAATCCTAATTGGACAAGAATTAGCCTAGGGAGGACGAAAATGACATAAATATTCATCCAATGACACAAAAGCACCTATTGGATGCACAAGATTGGTTAAAAACCCTAATTGGACAAGAATAAGCCTAGGGAGAATGAAAATGACCTAAACTTTCATCCATTGACACAAAACATCTATTGGATGCACAAGATTGGTTAAAAACCCTAATTGGACAAGAATTAGCCTAGGGAGGACGAAAATGACCTAATTATTCATCCAATGATACAAAAACACCTATTGGATGCACAATATTGGTTAGAAACCCTAATTGGACAAGATTAAGTTTAGGGAGGACGAAAATGACCTAAAATGTTCATCCAATGACACAAAACACCAATTGGATGCACAAGATTGGTTAAAAACCCTAATTGGACAAGAATTAGCCTAGGGAGGACGAAAATGACCTAATTGTGCATCCAATGACACAAAAAAACCTATTGGATGCACATGATTGGTTAGAAACCCTAATTGGACAAGATTAAGTTTAGGGAGGACGAAAATGACCTAAATGTTCATCCAATGACACAAAACACCTATTGGATGCACAAGATTGGTTAAAAACCCTAATTGGACAAGATTAAGTGTAAGGAGGACGAAAATGACATAAATATTCATCCAATGACACAAAAACACCTATTGGATGCACAAGATTGGTTAAAAACACTAATTGGACAAGATTAAGTTTAGGGAGGACGAAAATGACCTAAATGTTCATCCAATGACACAAAACACGTGTTGGAAGTACAAGATTGGTTAGAAACCTTAATTGGACAAGAATTAGTCTAGGGAAGACGAAAATGACCTAAATGTTCATCCAATGACACAAAACACCTATTGGATGCACAAGATTGGTTAAAAACCCTAATTGGACCAGATTAAGTGTAAGGAGGACGAAAATGACATAAATATTCATCCAATGACACAAAAACACCTATTCAATGCACAAGATTGGTTAAAAACCCTAATTGGACAAGAATTAGCCTAGGGAGGACGAAAATGACATAAATATTCATCCAATGACACAAAAGCACCTATTGGATGCACAAGATTGGTTAAAAACCCTAATTGGACAAGAATAAGCCTAGGGAGAATGAAAATGACCTAAATTTTCATCCATTGACACAAAACACCTATTGGATGCACAAGATTGGTTAAAAACCCTAATTGGACAAGAATTAGCCTAGGGAGGACGAAAATGACCTAATTATTCATCCAATGATACAAAAACACCTATTGGATGCACAAGATTGGTTAGAAACCCTAATTGGACAAGATTAAGTTTAGGGAGGACGAAAATGACCTAAAATGTTCATCCAATGACACAAAACACCTATTGGATGCACAAGATTGGTTAAAAACCCTAATTGGACAAGAATTAGCCTAGGGAGGACGAAAATGACCTAATTGTTCATCCATTGACACAAAACACCTATTGGATGCACAAGATTGGTTAAAAACCCTAATTGGACAAGAATAAGCCTAGGGAGAACGAAAATGACCTAAATTTTCATCCATTGACACAAAACACCTATTGGATGCACAATATTGGTTAAAAACCCTAATTGGACAAGAATTAGCCTAGGGAGGACGAAAATGACCTAATTGTTCATCCAATGATACAAAAACACCTATTGGATGCACAATATTGGTTAGAAACCCTTATTGGAAAAGATTAAGTTCAGGGAGGACGAAAATGACCTAAATGTTCATCCAATGACACAAAACACCTATTGGATGCACAAGATTGGTTAAAAACCCTAATTGGACAAGAATAAGTGTAAGGAGGACGAAAATGACATAAATATTCATCCAATGACACAAAAACACCTATTGGATGCACAAGATTGGTTAAAAACCCTAATTGGACAAGAATTAGCCTAGGGAGGACGAAAATAACCTAATTGTTCATCCAATGATACAAAAACACCTATTTGATGCACAATATTGGTTAGAAACCCTAATTGGACAAGATTAAGATTAGGGAGGACGAAAATGACCTAAAATGTTCATCCAATGACACAAAACACCTATTGGATGCACAAGATTGGTTAAAAACCCTAATTGGACAAGAATTAGCCTAGGGAGGACGAAAATGACCTAAACGTTCATCCAATGACACAAAACACCTATTGGATGCATAAGATTGCTTAAAAACCCTAATTGGACAAGAATTAGCCTAGGGAGGACGAAAATGACCTAAATGTTCATCCAATGACACAAAAACACCTATTGGATGCACAAGATTGGTGAAAAACCCTAATTGGACAAGAATAAGCCTAGGGAGAACGAAAATGACCTCAATTTTAATCCATTGACACAAAACACCTATTGGATGCACATCATTGGTTAAAAACCCTAATTGGACAAGAATTAGCCTAGGGAGGACGAAAATGACCTAATTATTCATCCAATGATACAAAAACACCTATTGGATGCACAATATTGGTTAGAAACCCTAATTGGACAAGATTAAGTTTAGGGAGGACGAAAATGACCTAAAATGTTCATCCAATGACACAAAACACCTATTGGATGCACAAGATTGGTTAAAAACCCTAATTGGACAAGTATTAGCCTAGGGAGGACGAAAATGACCTAATTGTTCATCCAATGACACAAAAAAACCTATTGGATGCACATGATTGGTTAGAAACCCTAATTAGACAATATTAAGTTTAGGGAGGACGAAAATGACCTAAAATGTTCATCCAATGACACAAAACACCTATTGGATGCACAAGATTGGTTAAAAACCCTAATTGGACAAGAATTAGCCTAGGGAGGACGAAAATGACCTAATTGTGCATCCAATGACACAAAAAAACCTATTGGATGCACATGATTGGTAAGAAACCCTAATTGGACAAGATTAAGTTTAGGGAGGACGAAAATGACCTAAATGTTCATCCAATGACACAAAACACCTATTGGATGCACAAGATTAGTTAAAAACCCTAATTGGACAAGAATTAGCCTAGGGAGGACGAAAATGACATAAATATTCATCCAATGACACAAAAGCACCTATTGGATGCACAAGATTGGTTAAAAACCCTAATTGGACAAGAATAAGCCTAGGGAGAATGAAAATGACCTAAATTTTCATCCATTGACACAAAACATCTATTGGATGCACAAGATTGGTTAAAAACCCTAATTGGACAAGAATTAGCCTAGGGAGGACGAAAATGACCTAATTATTCATCCAATGATACAAAAACACCTATTGGATGCACAATATTGGTTAGAAACCCTAATTGGACAAGATTAAGTTTAGGGAGGACGAAAATGACCTAAAATGTTCATCCAATGACACAAAACACCTATTGGATGCACAAGATTGGTTAAAAACCCTAATTGGACAAGAATTAGCCTAGGGAGGACGAAAATGACCTAATTGTGCATCCAATGACACAAAAAAACCTATTGGATGCACATGATTGGTAAGAAACCCTAATTGGACAAGATTAAATTTAGGGAGGACGAAAATGACCTAAATGTTCATCCAATGACACAAAACACCTATTGGATGTACAAGATTGGTTAAAAACCCTAATTGGACAAGATTAAGTTTAGGGAGGACGAAAATGACCTAAATGTTCATCCAATGACACAAAAAACCTGTTGGAAGTACAAGATCGGTTAGAAACCCAAATTGGAAAAGAATTAGCCTAGGGAGGACGAAAATGACCTAAATGTTCATCCAATGACACAAAACACCTATTGGATGCACAAGATTGCTTAAAAATCCTAATTGGACAAGAATTAGCCTAGGGAGGACGAAAATGACCTAATTGTTCATCCAATGACACAAAAAAACCTATTGGATGCACATGATTGGTTAGAAACCCTAATTGGACAAGATTAAGTTTAGGGACGACGAAAATGACCTAAATATTCATCCAATGACACAAAACACCTATTGGATGCACAAGATTGGTTAAAAACCCTAATTGGACAAGAATAAGCCTAGGGAGAACGAAAATGACCTAAATTTTCATCCATTGACACAAAACACCTATTGGATGCACAAGATTGGTTAAAAACCCTAATTGGACAAGAATTAGCCTAGGGAGGACGAAAATGACCTAATTATTCATCCAATGATACAAAAACACCTATTGGATGCACAATATTGGTTAGAAACCCTAATTGGACAAGATTAAGTTTAGGGAGGACGAAAATGACCTAAAATGTTCATCCAATGACACAAAACACCTATTGGATGCACAAGATTGGTTAAAAACTCTAATTGGACAAGAATTAGCCTAGGGAGGACGAAAATGACCTAATTGTGCATCCAATGACACAAAAAAACCTATTGGATGCACATGATTGGTTAGAAACCCTAATTGGACAAGATTAAGTTTAGGGAGGACGAAAATGACCTAAATGTTCATCCAATGACACAAAACACCTATTGGATGCACAAGATTGGTTAAAAACCCTAATTATACAAGATTAAGTGTAAGGAGGACGAAAATGACATAAATATTCATCCAATGACACAAAAACACCTATTGGATGCACAAGATTGGTTAAAAACCCTAATTGGACAAGATTAAGTTTAGGGAGGACGAAAATGACCTAAAATGTTCATCCAATGACACAAAACACCTATTGGATGCACAAGATTGGTTAAAAACCCTAATTGGACAAGAATTAGCCTAGGGAGGACGAAAATGACCTAATTGTTCATCCAATGACACAAAAAAACCTATTGGATGCACATGATTGGTTAGAAACCCTAATTGGACAAGATTAAGTTTAGGGAGGACTAAAATGACCTAAATGTTCATCCAATGACACAAAACACCTATTGGATGCACGAGATTGGTTAAAAACCCTAATTGGAAAAGATTAAGTGTAAGGAGGACGAAAATGACATAAATATTCATCCAATGACACAAAAACACCTATTGGATGCACAAGATTGGTTAAAAACCTTAATTGGAAAAGAATTAGCCTAGGGAGGACGAAAATGACGTAAATGTTCATCCAATGACACAAAAACACCTATTGGATGCACAAGATTGGTTAAAAACCCTAATTGGACAAGAATTAGCGTAGGTTGGACGAAAATGACGTAAATTTTCATCCAATGACACAAAAACACCTATTGGAAGTAGAAGATTTGTTAGAAACCCTAATTGGACAAGAAATAGCCTAGGGAAGACGAAAATGACCTAAATGTTCATCCAATGACACAAAACACCTATTGGATGCACAAGATTGCTTAAAAACCCTTATTGGACAAGAATTAGCCTAGGGAGGACGAAAATGATCAAAATGTTCATCCAATGACACAAAAACACCTATTTGATGCACAAGATTGGTGAAAAACCCTAATTGGACAAGAATAAGCCTAGGGAGAACGAAAATGACCTAAATTTTCATCCATTGACACAAAACACCTATTGGATGCACAAGATTGGTTAAAAACCCTAATTGGAGAAGAATTAGCCTAGGGGGACGAAAATGACCTAATTGTTCATCCAATGATACAAAAACACCTATTGGATGCACAATATTGGTTAGAAACCCTAATTGGACAAGATTAAGTTTAGGGAGGACGAAAAGGACCTAAATGTTCATCCAATGACACAAAACACCTATTGGATGCACAAGATTGGTTAAAAACCCTAATTGGACAAGATTAAGTGTAAGGAGGACGAAAATGACATAAATATTCATCCAATGACACAAAAACACCTATTGGATGCACAAGATTGGTTAAAAACACTAATTGGACAAGATTAAGTTTAGGGGGGACGAAAATGACCTAAATGTTCATCCAATGACACAAAACACCTGTTGGAAGTACAAGATTGGTTAGAAACCTTAATTGGACAAGAATTAGTCTAGGGAAGACGAAAATGACCTAAATGTTCATCCAATGACACAAAACACCTATTGGATGCACAAGATTGGTTAAAAACCCTAATTGGACCAGATTAAGTGTAAGGAGGACGAAAATGACATAAATATTCATCCAATGACACAAAAACACCTATTCAATGCACAAGATTGGTTAAAAACCCTAATTGGACAAGAATTAGCCTAGGGAGGACGAAAATGACCTAATTGTGCATCCAATGACACAAAAAAACCTATTGGATGCACATGATTGGTTAGAAACCCTAATTGGACAAGATTAAGTTTAGGGAGGACGAAAATGACCTAAATGTTCATCCAATGACACAAAACACCTATTGGATGCACAAGATTGGTTAAAAACCCTAATTGGACAAGATTAAGTGTAAGGAGGACGAAAATGACATAAATATTCATCCAATGACACAAAACCACCTATTGGATCCACAAGATTGGTTAAAAACCCTAATTGGACAAGATTAAGTGTAGGGAGTACGAAAATGACATAAATATTCATCCGATGACATAAAAACACCTATTGGATGCACAAGATTGTTTAAAAACCCTAATTGGACAAGAATTAGCCTAGGTTGGAAGAAAATGACGTAAATGTTCATCCAATGACACAAAACACCTATTGGATGCACAAGATTGGTTAAAAACCCTAATTGGACAAGATTAAGTGTAAGGAGGACGAAAATGACATAAATATTCATCCAATGACACAAAAACACCTATTGGATGCACAATATTGGTTAGAAACCCTAATTGGACAAGATTAAGTTTAGGGAGGACGCAAATGACCTAAAATGTTCATCCAATGACACAAAACACCTATTGGATGCACAAGATTGGTTAAAAACCCTAATTGGACAAGAATTAGCCTAGGGACGACGAAAATGACCTAATTGTTCATCCAATGACACAAAAAAACCTATTGGATGCACATGATTGGTTAGAAACCCTAATTGGACAAGATTAAGCGTAGGGAGGACGAAAATGACCTAAATGTTCATCCAATGACACAAAACACCTATTGGATGCACAAGATTGGTTAAAAACCCTAATTGGACAAGAATTAGCCTAGGGAGGACGAAAATGACCTAAATGTTCATCCAATGACACAAAAACACCTATTGGATGCACAAGATTGGTGAAAAACCCTAATTGGACAAGAATAAGCCTAGGGAGAACGAAAATGACCTAAATTTTCATCCATTGACACAAAACACCTATTGGATGCACAATATTGGTTAGAAACCCTAATTGGACAAGATTAAGATTAGGGAGGACGAAAATGACCTAAAATGTTCATCCAATGACACAAAACACCTATTGGATGCACAAGATTGGTTAAAAACCCTAATTGGACAAGAATTAGCCTAGGGAGGACGAAAATGACCTAAACGTTCATCCAATGACACAAAACACCTATTGGATGCATAAGATTGCTTAAAAACCCTAATTGGACCAGAATTAGCCTAGGGAGGACGAAAATGACCTAAATGTTCATCCAATGACACAAAAACACCTATTGGATGCACAAGATTGGTGAAAAACCCTAATTGGACAAGAATAAGCCTAGGGAGAACGAAAATGACCTAAATTTTCATCCATTGACACAAAACACCTATTGGATGCACAACATTGGTTAAAAACCCTAATTGGACAAGAATTAGCCTAGGGAGGACGAAAATGACCTAATTGTTCATCCAATGACACAAAAAAACCTATTGGATGCACATGATTGGTTAGAAACCCTAATTGGACAAGATTAAGTTTAGGGAGGACTAAAATGACCTAAATGTTCATCCAATGACACAAAACACCTACTGGATGCACGAGATTGTTTAAAAACCCTAATTGGACAAGATTAAGTGTAAGGAGGACGAAAATGACATAAATATTCATCCAATGACACAAAAACACCTATTGGATGCACAAGATTGGTTAAAAACACTAATTGGACAAGATTAAGTTTAGGGAGGAAGAAAATGACCTAAATGTTCATCCAATGACACAAAACACCTGTTGGAAGTACAAGATTGGTTAGAAACCTGAATTGGACAAGAATTAGTCTAGGGAAGACGAAAATGACCTAAATGTTCATCCAATGACACAAAACACCTATTGGATGCACAAGATTGGTTAAAAACCCTAATTGGACCAGATTAAGTGTAAGGAGGACGAAAATGACATAAATATTCATCCAATGACACAAAAACACCTATTCAATGCACAAGATTGGTTAAAAACCCTAATTGGACAAGAATTAGCCTAGGGAGGACGAAAATGACATAAATATTCATCCAATGACACAAAAGCACCTATTGGATGCACAAGATTGGTTAAAAACCCTAATTGGACAAGAATAAGCCTAGGGAGAATGAAAATGACCTAAATTTTCATCCAATGACACAAAACACCTGTTGGAAGTACAAGATTGGTTAGAAACCTTAATTGGACAAGAATTAGTCTAGGGAAGACGAAAATGACCTAAATGTTCATCCAATGACACAAAACACCTATTGGATGCACAAGATTGGTTAAAAACCCTAATTGGACCAGATTAAGTGTAAGGAGGACGAAAATGACATAAATATTCATCCAATGACACAAAAACACCTATTCAATGCACAAGATTGGTTAAAAACCCTAATTGGACAAGAATAAGCCTAGGGAGAATGAAAATGACCTAAATTTTCATCCATTGACACAAAACATCTATTGGATGCACAAGATTGGTTAAAAACCCTAATTGGACAAGAATTAGCCTAGGGAGGACGAAAATGACCTAATTATTCATCCAATGATACAAAAACACCTATTGGATACACAATATTGGTTAGAAACCCTAATTGGACAAGATTAAGTTTAGGGAGGACGAAAATGACGTAAAATGTTCATCCAATGACACAAAACACCTATTGGATGCACAAGATTGGTTAAAAACCCTAATTCGACAAGAATTACCCTAGGGAGGACATAAATGACCTAATTGTTCATCCAATGATATAAAAACACCTATTGGATGCACAAAATTGGTTAGAAACCCTAATTGGAAAAGATTAAGTGTAGGGAGGACGAAAATGACATAAATATTCATCCAATGACACAAAACCACCTATTGGATCCACAAGATTGGTTAAAAACCCTAATTGGACAAGATTAAGTGTAGGGAGTACGAAAATGACATAAATATTCATCCAATGACATAAAAACACCTATTGGATGCACAAGATTGTTTAAAAACCGTAATTGGACAAGAATTAACCTAGGTTGGAAGAAAATGACGTAAATGTTCATCCAATGACACAAAAACACCTATTGGAAGTACAAAATTGGTTAGAAACCCTAATTGGACAAGAATTAGCCTAGGGAGGACGAAAATGACCTAAATGTTCATCCAATGACACAAAACACCTACTGGATGCACAAGATTGCTTAAAAACCCTAATTGGACAAGAATTAGCCTAGGGAGGACGAAAATGACCTAATTGTTCATCCAATGACACAAAAAAACCTATTGGATGCACATGATTGGTTAGAAACCCTAATTGGACAAGATTAAGTGTAAGGAGGACGAAAATGACATAAATATTCATCCAATGACACAAAAACACCTATTGGATGCACAAGATTGGTTAAAAACCCTAATTGGACAAGATTAAGTGTAAGGAGGACGAAAATGACATAAATATTCATCCAATGACACAAAAGCACCTATTGGATGCACAAGATTGGTTAAAAACCCTAATTGGACAAGATTAAGTTTAGGGAGGACGCAAATGACCTAAAATGTTCATCCAATGACACAAAACACCTATTGGATGCACAACATTGGTTAAAAACCCTAATTGGACAAGAATTAGCCTAGGGACGACGAAAATGACCTAATTGTTCATCCAATGACACAAAAAAACCTATTGGATGCACATGATTGGTTAGAAACCCTAATTGGACAAGATTAAGTGTAGGGAGGACGAAAATGACCTAAATGTTCATCCAATGACACAAAACACCTATTGGATGCACAAGATTGGTTAAAAACCCTAATTGGACACGAATTAGCCTAGGGAGGACGAAAATGACCTAAATGTTCATCCAATGACACAAAAACACCTATTGGATGCACAAGATTGCTTAAAAACCCTAATTGGACAAGAATTAGCCTAGGGAGGATGAAAATGACCTAATTGTTCATCCAATGACACAAAAAAACCTATTGGATGCACATGATTGGTTAGAAACCCTAATTGGACAAGATTAAGTTTAGGGAGGACGAAATTGACCTAAATGTTCATCCAATGACACAAAACACCTATTGGATGCAAAAGATTGGTTAAAAACCCTAATTGGACAAGATTAAGCGTAAGGAGGACGAAAATGACATAAATATTCATCCAATGACACAAAAACACCTATTGGATGCACAAGATTGGTTAAAAACCCTAATTGGACAAGAATTAGCCTAGGGAGGACGAAAATGACCTAATTGTTCATCCATTGACACAAAACACCTATTGGATGCACAAGATTGGTTAAAAACCCTAATTGGACAAGAATAAGCCTAGGGAGAACGAAAATGACCTAAATTTTCATCCATTGACACAAAACACCTATTGGATGCACAAGATTGGTTAAAAACCCTAATTGGACAAGAATTAGCCTAGGGAGGACGAAAATGACCTAATTGTTCATCCAATGATACAAAAACACCTATTGGATGCACAATATTGGTTAGAAACCCTTATTGGACAAGATTAAGTTTAGGGAGGACGAAAATGACTTAAATATTCATCCAATGACGTAAATGTTCATCCAATGATACAAAAACACCTATTGGAAGTACAAGATTGGTTAGAAACCCTAATTGGACAAGAATAAGCCTAGGGAGAACGAAAATGACCTAAATCTTCATCCATTGACACAAAACACCTATTGGATGCACAAGATTGGTTAGTAACCCTAATTGGACAAGATTAAGTTTAGGGAGGACGAAAATGACCTAAATGTTCATCCAATGACACAAAACACCTATTGGATGCACAAGATTGGTTAAAAACCCTAATTAGACAAGAAATAGCCTAGGGAGGACGAAAATGACCTAATTGTTCATCCAATGATACAAAAACACCTATTGGATGCACAAAATTCGTTAGAAACCCTAATTGGACAAGAATTAGCCTAGCGAGGACGAAAATGACCTAAAATGTTCATCCAATGACACAAAACACCTATTGGATGCACAAGATTGGTTAAAAACCCTAATTGGACAAGAATTAGCCTAGGGAGGACGAAAATGACCTAAATGTTCATCCAATGACACAAAAACACCTATTGGATGCACAAGATTGGTGAAAAACCCTAATTGGACAAGAATAAGCCTAGGGAGAACGAAAATGACCTAAATTTTCATCCATTGACACAAAACACCTATTGGATGCACAAGATTGGTTAAAAACCCTAATTGGACAAGAATTAGCCTAGGGAGGACGAAAATGACCTAATTGTTCATCCAATGATACAAAAACACCTATTGGATGCACAATATTGGTTAGAAACCCTTATTGGACAAGATTAAGTTTTGGGAGGACGAAAATGACCTAAATATTCATCCAATGACACAAAACATCTATTGGATGCACAATATTGGTTAGAAACCCTTATTAGACAAGAAATAGCCTAGGGAGGACGAAAATGACCTAATTGTTCATCCAATGATACAAAAACACCTATTGGATGCACAAAATTCGTTAGAAACCCTAATTGGACAAGAATTAGCCTAGGGAGGACGAAAATGACCTAAATGTTCATCCAATGACACAAAACACCTATTGGATGCACAAGATTGGTTAAAAACCCTAATTGGACAAGATTAAGTGTAAGGAGGACGAAAATGACATAAATATTCATCCAATCACACAAAAACACCTATTGGATGCACAAGATTGGTTAGTAACCCTAATTGGACAAGATTAAGTTTAGGGAGGACGAAAATGACCTAAATGTTCATCCAATGACACAAAACACCTGTTGGATGCACAAGATTGGTTAATAACCCTAATTGGACAAGTATTAGCCTAGGGAGGACATAAATGACCTAAATGTTCATCCAATGATATAAAAACACCTATTGGATGCACAAAATTGGTTAGAAACCCTAATTGGAAAAGATTAAGTGTAGGGAGGACGAAAATGACATAAATATTCATCCAATGACACAAAACCACCTATTGGATCCACAAGATTGGTTAAAAACCCTAATTGGACAAGATTAAGTGTAGGGAGTACGAAAATGACATAAATATTCATCCAATGACATAAAAACACCTATTGGATGCACAAGATTGTTTAAAAACCCTAATTGGACAAGAATTAGCCTAGGTTGGAAGAAAATGACGTAAATGTTCATCCAATGATACAAAAACACCTATTGGAAGTACAAGATTGGTTAGAAACCCTAATTGGACAAGAATTAGCCTAGGGAGGACGAAAATGACCTAAATGTTCATCCAATGACACAAAACACCTATTGGATGCACAAGATTGCTTAAAAACCCTAATTGGACAAGAATTAGCCTGGGGAGGACGAAAATGACCTAATTGTTCATCCAATGACACAAAAAAACCTATTGGATGCACATGATTGGTTAGAAACCCTAATTGGACAAGATTAAGTTTAGGGAGGACGAAAATGACCTAAATGTTCATCCAATGACACAAAACACCTGTTGGAAGTACAAGATTGGTTAGAAACCTTAATTGGACAAGAATTAGTCTAGGGAAGACGAAAATGACCTAAATGTTCATCCAATGACACAAAACACCTATTGGATGCACAAGATTGGTTAAAAACCCTAATTGGACCAGATTAAGTGTAAGGAGGACGAAAATGACATAAATATTCATCCAATGACACAAAAACACCTATTCAATGCACAAGATTGGTTAAAAACCCTAATTGGACAAGAATTAGCCTAGGGAGGACGAAAATGACATAAATATTCATCCAATGACACAAAAGCACCTATTGGATGCACAAGATTAGTTAAAAACCCTAATTGGACAAGAATAAGCCTAGGGAGAATGAAAATGACCTAAATTTTCATCCATTGACACAAAACATCTATTGGATGCACAAGATTGGTTAAAAACCCTAATTGGACAAGAATTAGCCTAGGGAGGACGAAAATGACCTAATTATTCATCCAATGATACAAAAACACCTATTGGATACACAATATTGGTTAGAAACCCTAATTGGACAAGATTAAGTTTAGGGAGGACGAAAATGACGTAAAATGTTCATCCAATGACACAAAACACCTATTGGATGCACAAGATTGGTTAAAAACCCTAATTGGACAAGAATTAGCCTAGGGAGGACGAAAATGACCTAATTATTCATCCAATGATACAAAAACACCTATTGGATGCACAATATTGGTTAGAAACCCTAATTGGACAAGATTAAGTTTAGGGAGGAGGAAAATGACCTAAAATGTTCATCCAATGACACAAAACACCTATTGGATGCACAAGATTGGTTAAAAACCCTAATTGGACAAGAATTAGCCTAGGGAGGACGAAAATGACCTAATTGTGCATCCAATGACACAAAAAAACCTATTGCATGCACATGATTGGTTAGAAACCCTAATTGGACAAGATTAAGTTTAGGGAGGACGAAAATGACCTAAATGTTCATCCAATGACACAAAACACCTATTGGATGCACAAGATTGGTTAAAAACCCTAATTGGACAAGATTAAGTTTAGGGAGGACGAAAATGACCTAAATGTTCATCCAATGACACAAAAAACCTGTTGGAAGTACAAGATTGGTTAGAAACCCAAATTGGACAAGAATTAGCCTAGGGAGGACGAAAATGACCTAAATGTTCATCCAATGACACAAAACACCTATTGGATGCACAAGATTGCTTAAAAATCCTAATTGGACAAGAATTAGCCTAGGGAGGACGAAAATGACCTAATTGTTCATCCAATGACACAAAAAAACCTAATTGATGCACATGATTGGTTAGAAACCCTAATTGGACAAGATTAAGTTTAGGAAGGACGAAAATGACCTAAATATTCATCCAATGACACAAAACACCTATTGGATGCACAAGATTGGTTAAAAACCCTAATTGGACAAGAATAAGCCTAGGGAGAACGAAAATGACCTAAATTTTCATCCATTGACACAAAACACATATTGGATGCACAAGATTGGTTAAAAACCCTAATTGGACAAGAATTAGCCTAGGGAGGACGAAAATGACCTAATTATTCATCCAATGATACAAAAACACCTATTGGATGCACAATATTGGTTAGAAACCCTAATTGGACAAGATTAAGTTTAGGGAGGACGAAAATGACCTAAAATGTTCATCCAATGACACAAAACACCTATTGGATGCACAAGATTGGTTAAAAACCCTAATTGGACAAGAATTAGCCTAGGGAGGACGAAAATGACCTAATTGTGCATCCAATGACACAAAAAAACCTATTGGATGCACATGATTGGTTAGAAACCCTAATTGGACAAGATTAAGTTTAGGGAGGACGAAAATGACCTAAATGTTCATCCGATGACACAAAACACCTATTGGATGCACAAGATAGGTTAAAAACCCTAATTATACAAGATTAAGTGTAAGGAGGACGAAAATGACATAAATATTCATCCAATGACACAAAAACACCTATTGGATGCACAAGATTGGTTAAAAACCCTAATTGGACAAGATTAAGTTTAGGGAGGACGAAAATGACCTAAATGTTCATCCAATGAAACAAAACACCTGTTGGAAGTACAAGATTGGTTAAAAACCCAAATTGGACAAGAATTAGCCTAGGGAAGACGAAAATGACCTAAATTTTCATCCAATGACACAAAACACCTATTGGATGCACAAGACTGCTTAAAAACCCTAATTGGACAAGAATTAGCCTAGGGAGGACGAAAATGACCTAATTGTTCATCCAATGACACAAAAAAACCTATTGGATGCACATGATTGGTTAGAAACCCTAATTGGACAAGATTAAGTTTAGGGAGGACGAAAATGACCTAAATGTTCATCCAATGACACAAAACACCTATTGGATGCACAAGATTGGTTAAAAACCCTAATTGGACAAGATTAAGTGTAAGGAGGACGAAAATGACATAAATATTCATCCAATGACACAAAAACACCTATTGGAAGTACAACATTGGTTAGAAACCCTAATTGGACAAGAATTAGCCTAGGGAGGACGAAAATGACCTAAATGTTCATCCAATGACACAAAACACCTATTGGATGCACAAGATTGCTTAAAAACCCTAATTGGACAAGAATTAGCCTAGGGAGGATGAAAATGACCTAATTGTTCATCCAATGACACAAAAAAACCTATTGGATGCACATGATTGGTTAGAAACCCTAATTGGACAAGATTAAGTTTAGGGAGGACGAAAATGACCTAAATGTTCATCCAATGACACAAAACACCTATTGGATGCACAAGATTGGTTAAAAACCCTAATTGGACAAGATTAAGTGTAAGGAGGACGAAAATGACATAAATATTCATCCAATGACACAAAAACACCTATTGGATGCACAAGATTGGTTAAAAACACTAACTGGACAAGATTTAGTTTAGGGAGGACGAAAATGACCTAAATGTTCATCCAATGACACAAAACGCCTGTTGGAAGTACAAGATTGGTTAGAAACCTTAATTGGACAAGAATTAGTCTAGGGAAGACGAAAATGACCTAAATGTTCATCCAATGACACAAAACACCTATTGGATGCACAAGATTGGTTAAAAACCCTAATTGGACCAGATTAAGTGTAAGGAGGACGAAAATGACATAAATATTCATCCAATGACACAAAAACACCTATTCATTGCACAAGATTGGTTAAAAACCCTAATTGGACAAGAATTAGCCTAGGGAGGACGAAAATGACATAAATATTCATCCAATGACACAAAAGCACCTATTGGATGCACAAGATTGGTTAAAAACCCTAATTGGACAAGAATAAGCCTAGGGAGAATGAAAATGACCTAAATTTTCATCCATTGACACAAAACATCTATTGGATGCACAAGATTGGTTAAAAACCCTAATTGGACAAGAATTAGCCTAGGGAGGACGAAAATGACCTAATTATTCATCCAATGATACAAAAACACCTATTGGATACACAATATTGGTTAGAAACCCTAATTGGACAAGATTAAGTTTAGGGAGGACGAAAATGACGTAAAATGTTCATCCAATGACACAAAACACCTATTGGATGCACAAGATTGGTTAAAAACCCTAATTGGACCAGAATTAGCCTAGGGAGGACATAAATGACCTAATTGTTCATCCAATGATATAAAAACACCTATTGGATGCACAAAATTGGTTAGAAACCCTAATTGGAAAAGATTAAGTGTAGGGAGGACGAAAATGACATAAATATTCATCCAATGACACAAAAACACCTATTCAATGCACAAGATTGGTTAAAAACCCTAATTGGACAAGAATTAGCCTAGGGAGGACGAAAATGACATAAATATTCATCCAATGACACAAAAGCACCTATTGGATGCACAAGATTGTTTAAAAACCCTAATTGGACAAGAATTAGCCTAGGTTGGAAGAAAATGACGTAAATGTTCATCCAATGACACAAAAACACCTATTGGAAGTACAAGATTGGTTAGAAACCCTAATTGGACAAGAATTAGCCTAGGGAGGACGAAAATGACCTAAATGTTCATCCAATGACACAAAACACCTATTGGATGCACAAGATTGCTTAAAAACCCTAATTGGACAAGATTAAGTGTAAGGAGGACGAAAATGACATAAATATTCATCCAATGACACAAAAACACCTATTGGATGCACAAGATTGGTTAAAAACCCTAATTGGACAAGAATTAGCCTAGGGAGGACGAAAATAACCTAATTGTTCATCAAATGACACAAAAAAACCTATTGGATGCACATGATTGGCTAGAAACCCTAATTGGACAAGATTAAGTTTAGGGAGGACGAAAATGACCTAAATGTTCATCCAATGACACAAAACACCTATTGGATGCACAAGATTGGTTAAAAACCCTAATTGGACAAGATTAAGTTTAGGGAGGACGAAAATGACCTAAATGTTCATCCAATGACACAAAAAACCTGTTGGAAGTACAAGATTGGTTAGAATCCCAAATTGGATAAGAATTAGCCTAGGGAGGACGAAAATGACCTAAATGGTCATCCAATGACACAAAACACCTATTGGATGCACAAGATTGCTTAAAAACCCTAATTGGACAAGAATTAGCCTAGGAAGGACGAAAATGACCTAATTGTTCATCCAATGACACAAAAACACCTATTGGATGCACAAGATTGGTTAAAAACCCTAATTGGACAAGAATTAGCGTAGGTTGGACGAAAATGACGTAAATTTTTATCCAATGACACAAAAACACCTATTGGAAGTAGAAGATTGGTTAGAAACCCTAATTGGACAAGAATTAGCCTAGGGAGGACGAAAATGACCTAAATGATCATCCAATGACACAAAACACCTATTGGATGCACAAGATTGCTTAAAAACCCTAATTGGACAAGATTAGGTTTAGGGAGGACGAAAATGACATAAATATTCATCCAATGACACAAAAACACCTATTGGATGCACAAGATTGGTTAAAAACCCTAATTGGACAAGATTAAGTGTAGGGAGTACGAAAATGACATAAATATTCATCCAATGACACAAAAACACCTATTGGATGCACAAGATTGGTTAAAAACCCTAATTGGACAAGAATTAGCGTAGGTTGGACGAAAATGACGTAAATTTTCATCCAATGACACAAAAACACCTATTGGAAGTAGAAGATTGGTTAGAAACCCTAATTGGACAAGAATTAGCCTAGGGAGGACGAAAATGACCTAAATGATAATCCAATGACACAAAACACCTATTGGATGCACAAGATTGCTTAAAAACCCTAATTGGACAAGAATTAGCCTAGGGAGGACGAAAATGACCTAATTGTTCATCCAATGACACAAAAAAACCTATTGGATGCACATGATTGGTTAGAAACCCTAATTGGACAAGATTATGTTTAGGGAGGACGAAAATGACCTAAATGATCATCCAATGACACAAAACACCTATTGGATGCACGAGATTGGTTAAAAACCCTAATTGGAAAAGATTAAGTGTAAGGTGGACGAAAATGACATAAATATTCATCCAATGACACAAAAACACCTATTGGATGCACAAGATTGGTTAAAAACCCTAATTGGACAACAATTAGCCTAGGGAGGACGAAAATGACGTAAATGTTCATCCAATGACACAAAAACATCTATTGGAAGTACAAGATTGGTTAGAAACCCTAATTGGACAAGAATTAGCATAGGGAAGACGAAAATGACCTAAATGTTCATCCAATGACACAAAACACCTATTGGATGCACAAGATTTCTTAAAAACCCTTATTGGACAAGAATTAGCCTAGGGAGGACGAAAATGACCTAAATGTTCATCCAATGACACAAAAACACCTATTGGATGCACAAGATTGGTGAAAACCCCTAATTGGACAAGAATTAGCCTAGGGAG
>JBBPBS010000240.1:51617-80496 GCA_037974835.1 Cicer judaicum
TGTTCATCCAATGATATAAAAACACCTATTGGATGCACAAAATTGGTTAGAAACCCTAATTGGAAAAGATTAAGTGTAGGGAGGACGAAAATGACATAAATATTCATCCAATGCCACAAAACCACCTATTGGATCCACAAGATTGGTTAAAAACCCTAATTGGACAAGATTAAGTGTAGGGAGTACGAAAATGACATAAATATTCATCCAATGACATAAAAACACCTATTGGATGCACAAGATTGTTTAAAAACCCTAATTTGACAAGAATTAGCCTAGGTTGGAAGAAAATGACGTAAATGTTCATCCAATGATACAAAAACACCTATTGGAAGTACAAGATTGGTTAGAAACCCTAATTGGACAAGAATTAGCCTACGGAGGACGAAAATGACCTAAATGTTCATCCAATGACACAAAACACCTATTGGATGCACAAGATTGGTTAAAAACCCTAATTGGACAAGAATTAGCCTAGGGAGGACGAAAATGACATAATTGTTCATCCAATGACACTAAAAAACCTATTGGATGCACATGATTGGTTAGAAACCCTAATTGGACAAGATTAAGTTTAGGGAGGACGAAATTGACCTAAATGTTCATCCAATGACACAAAACACCTATTGGATGCAAAAGATTGGTTAAAAACCCTAATTGGACAAGATTAAGTGTAAGGAGGACGAAAATGACATAAATATTCATCCAATGACACAAAAACACCTATTGGATGCACAAGATTGGTTAAAAACCCTAATTGGACAAGAATTAGCCTAGGGAGGACGAAAATGACCTAATTGTTCATCCATTGACACAAAACACCTATTGGATGCACAAGATTGGTTAAAAACCCTAATTGGACAAGAATAAGCCTAGGGAGAACGAAAATGACCTAAATTTTCATCCATTGACACAAAACACCTATTGGATGCACAAGATTGGTTAAAAACGCTAATTGGACAAGAATTAGCCTAGGGAGGACGAAAATGACCTAATTGTTCATCCAATGATACAAAAACACCTATTGGATGCACAATATTGGTTAGAAACCCTTATTGGACAAGATTAAGTTTAGGGAGGACGAAAATGACCTAAATATTCATCCAATGACGTAAATGTTCATCCAATGATACAAAAACACCTATTGGAAGTACAAGATTGGTTAAAAACCCTAATTGGACAAGAATTAGCCTAGGGAGGACGAAAATGACCTAATTGTTCATCCATTGACACAAAACACCTATTGGATGCACAAGATTGGTTAAAAACCCTAATTGGACAAGAATAAGCCTAGGGAGAACGAAAATGACCTAAATTTTCATCCATTGACACAAAACACCTATTGGATGCACAATATTGGTTAAAAACCCTAATTGGACAAGAATTAGCCTAGGGAGGACGAAAATGACCTAATTGTTCATCCAATGATACAAAAACACCTATTGGATGCACAATATTGGTTAGAAACCCTTATTGGAAAAGATTAAGTTCAGGGAGGACGAAAATGACCTAAATGTTCATCCAATGACACAAAACACCTATTGGATGCACAAGATTGGTTAAAAACCCTAATTGGACAAGAATAAGTGTAAGGAGGACGAAAATGACATAAATATTCATCCAATGACACAAAAACACCTATTGGATGCACAAGATTGGTTAAAAACCCTAATTGGACAAGAATTAGCCTAGGGAGGACGAAAATAACCTAATTGTTCATCCAATGATACAAAAACACCTATTTGATGCACAATATTGGTTAGAAACCCTAATTGGACAAGATTAAGATTAGGGAGGACGAAAATGACCTAAAATGTTCATCCAATGACACAAAACACCTATTGGATGCACAAGATTGGTTAAAAACCCTAATTGGACAAGAATTAGCCTAGGGAGGACGAAAATGACCTAAACGTTCATCCAATGACACAAAACACCTATTGGATGCATAAGATTGCTTAAAAACCCTAATTGGACAAGAATTAGCCTAGGGAGGACGAAAATGACCTAAATGTTCATCCAATGACACAAAAACACCTATTGGATGCACAAGATTGGTGAAAAACCCTAATTGGACAAGAATAAGCCTAGGGAGAACGAAAATGACCTCAATTTTAATCCATTGACACAAAACACCTATTGGATGCACATCATTGGTTAAAAACCCTAATTGGACAAGAATTAGCCTAGGGAGGACGAAAATGACCTAATTATTCATCCAATGATACAAAAACACCTATTGGATGCACAATATTGGTTAGAAACCCTAATTGGACAAGATTAAGTTTAGGGAGGACGAAAATGACCTAAAATGTTCATCCAATGACACAAAACACCTATTGGATGCACAAGATTGGTTAAAAACCCTAATTGGACAAGAATTAGCCTAGGGAGGACGAAAATGACCTAATTGTGCATCCAATGACACAAAAAAACCTATTGGATGCACATGATTGGTTAGAAACCCTAATTGGACAAGATTAAGTTTAGGGAGGACGAAAATGACCTAAATGTTCATCCGATGACACAAAACACCTATTGGATGCACAAGATAGGTTAAAAACCCTAATTATACAAGATTAAGTGTAAGGAGGACGAAAATGACATAAATATTCATCCAATGACACAAAAACACCTATTGGATGCACAAGATTGGTTAAAAACCCTAATTGGACAAGATTAAGTTTAGGGAGGACGAAAATGACCTAAATGTTCATCCAATGAAACAAAACACCTGTTGGAAGTACAAGATTGGTTAAAAACCCAAATTGGACAAGAATTAGCCTAGGGAAGACGAAAATGACCTAAATTTTCATCCAATGACACAAAACACCTATTGGATGCACAAGACTGCTTAAAAACCCTAATTGGACAAGAATTAGCCTAGGGAGGACGAAAATGACCTAATTGTTCATCCAATGACACAAAAAAACCTATTGGATGCACATGATTGGTTAGAAACCCTAATTGGACAAGATTAAGTTTAGGGAGGACGAAAATGACCTAAATGTTCATCCAATGACACAAAACACCTATTGGATGCACAAGATTGGTTAAAAACCCTAATTGGACAAGATTAAGTGTAAGGAGGACGAAAATGACATAAATATTCATCCAATGACACAAAAACACCTATTGGATGCACAAGATTGGTTAAAAACCCTAATTGGACAAGAATTAGCCTAGGGAGGACGAAAATGACCTAAATGTTCATCCAAAGACACAAAACACCTATTGGATGCACAAGATTGCTTAAAAACCCTAATTGGACAAGAATTAGCCTAGGGAGGACGAAAATGACCTAATTGTTCATCCAATGACACAAAAAAACCTATTGGATGCACAAGATTGGTTAAAAACCCTAATTGGACAAGATTAAGTGTAAGGAGGACGAAAATGACATAAATATTCATCCAATGACACAAAAACACCTATTGGATGCACAAGATTGGTTAAAAACCCTAATTGGACAAGAATTAGCCTAGGGAGGACGAAAATGACCTAATTGTTCATCCATTGACACAAAACACCTATTGGATGCACAAGATTGGTTAAAAACCCTAATTGGACAAGAATAAGCCTAGGGAGAACGAAAATGACCTAATTGTTCATCCAATGACACAAAAAAACCTATTGGATGCACATGATTGGTTAGAAACCCTAATTGGACAAGATTAAGTTTAGGGAGGACGAAATTGACCTAAATGTTCATCCAATGACACAAAACACCTATTGGATGCAAAAGATTGGTTAAAAACCCTAATTGGACAAGATTAAGTGTAAGGAGGACGAAAATGACATAAATATTCATCCAATGACACAAAAACACCTATTGGATGCACAAGATTGGTTAAAAACCCTAATTGGACAACAATTAGCCTAGGGAGGACGAAAATGACGTAAATGTTCATCCAATGACACAAAAACACCTATTGGAAGTACAAGATTGGTTAGAAACTCTAATTGGACAAGAATTAGCCTAGGGATGACGAAAATGACCTAAATGTTCATCCAATGACACAAAACACCTATTGGATGCACAAGATTGCTTGAAAACCCTTATTGGACAAGAATTAGCCTAGGGAGGACGAAAATGATCAAAATGTTCATCCAATGACACAAAAACACCTATTTGATGCACAAGATTGGTGAAAAACCCTAATTGGACAAGAATAAGCCTAGGGAGAACGAAAATGACCTAAATTTTCATCCATTGACACAAAACACCTATTGGATGCACAACATTGGTTAAAAACCCTAATTGGACAAGAATTAGCCTAGGGAGGACGAAAATGACCTAATTATTCATCCAATGATACAAAAACACCTATTGGATGCATAATATTGGTTAGAAACCCTAATTGGACAAGATTAAGTTTAGGGAGGACGAAAATGACCTAAAATGTTCATCCAATGACACAAAACACCAATTGGATGCACAAGATTGGTTAAAAACCCTAATTGGACAAGAATTAGCCTAGGGAGGACGAAAATGACCTAATTGTGCATCCAATGACACAAAAAAACCTATTGGATGCACATGATTGGTTAGAAACCCTAATTGGACAAGATTAAGTTTAGGGAGGACGAAAATGACCTAAATGTTCATCCAATGACACAAAACACCTATTGGATGCACAAGATTGGTTAAAAACCCTAATTGGACAAGATTAAGTGTAAGGAGGACGAAAATGACATAAATATTCATCCAATGACACAAAAACACCTATTGGATGCACAAGATTGGTTAAAAACACTAATTGGACAAGATTAAGTTTAGGGAGGACGAAAATGACCTAAATGTTCATCCAATGACACAAAACACGTGTTGGAAGTACAAGATTGGTTAGAAACCTTAATTGGACAAGAATTAGTCTAGGGAAGACGAAAATGACCTAAATGTTCATCCAATGACACAAAACACCTATTGGATGCACAAGATTGGTTAAAAACCCTAATTGGACCAGATTAAGTGTAAGGAGGACGAAAATGACATAAATATTCATCCAATGACACAAAAACACCTATTCAATGCACAAGATTGGTTAAAAACCCTAATTGGACAAGAATTAGCCTAGGGAGGACGAAAATGACATAAATATTCATCCAATGACACAAAAGCACCTATTGGATGCACAAGATTGGTTAAAAACCCTAATTGGACAAGAATAAGCCTAGGGAGAATGAAAATGACCTAAATTTTCATCCATTGACACAAAACATCTATTGGATGCACAAGATTGGTTAAAAACCCTAATTGGACAAGAATTAGCCTAGGGAGGACGAAAATGACCTAATTATTCATCCAATGATACAAAAACACCTATTGGATACACAATATTGGTTAGAAACCCTAATTGGACAAGATTAAGTTTAGGGAGGACGAAAATGACGTAAAATATTCATCCAATGACACAAAACACCTATTGGATGCACAAGATTGGTTAAAAACCCTAATTGGACAAGAATTAGCCTAGGGAGGACGAAAATGACCTAATTGTGCATCCAATGACACAAAAAAACCTATTGGATGCACATGATTGGTTAGAAACCCTAATTGGACAAGATTAAGTTTAGGGAGGACGAAAATGACCTAAATGTTCATCCAATGACACAAAACACCTATTGGATGCACAAGATTGGTTAAAAACCCTAATTATACAAGATTAAGTGTAAGGAGGACGAAAATGACATAAATATTCATCCAATGACACAAAAACACCTATTGGATCCACAAGATTGCTTAAAAACCCTAATTGGACAAGAATTAGCCTAGGGAGGACGAAAATGACATAATTGTTCATCCAATGACACAAAAAAACCTATTGGATGCACATGATTGGTTAGAAACCCTAATTGGACAAGATTAAGTTTAGGGAGGACGAAATTGACCTAAATGTTCATCCAATGACACAAAACACCTATTGGATGCAAAAGATTGGTTAAAAACCCTAATTGGACAAGATTAAGTGTAAGGAGGACGAAAATGACATAAATATTCGTCCAATGACACAAAAACACCTATTGGATGCACAAGATTGGTTAAAAACCCTAATTGGACAAGAATTAGCCTAGGGAGGACGAAAATGACCTAAATGTTCATCCAATGACACAAAACACCTATTGGATGCACAAGATTGGTTAGTAACCCTAATTGGACAAGATTAAGTTTAGGGAGGACGAAAATGACCTAAATGTTCATCCAATGACTCAAAACACCTATTGGATGCACAAGATTGGTTAAAAACCCTAATTAGACAAGAAATAGCCTAGGGAGGACGAAAATGACCAAATTGTTCATCCAATGATACAAAAACACCTATTGGATGCACAAAATTCGTTAGAAACCCTAATTGGACAAGAATTAGCCTAGGGAGGACGAAAATGACCTAAATGTTCATCCAATGACACAAAACACCTATTGGATGCACAAGATTGGTTAAAAACCCTAATTGGACAAGATTAAGTGTAAGGAGGACGAAAATGACATAAATATTCATCCAATGACACAAAAACACCTATTCAATGCACAAGATTGGTTAAAAACCCTAATTGGACAAGAATTAGCCTAGGGAGGACGAAAATGACATAAATATTCATCCAATGACACAAAAGCAGCTATTGGATGCACAAGATTGGTTAAAAACCCTAATTGGACAAGATTAAGTTTAGGGAGGATGAAAATGACCTAAATGTTCATCCAATGACACAAAACACCTGTTGGATGCACAAGATTGGTTAAAAACCCTAATTGGACAAGATTAAGTGTAGGGAGTACGAAAATGACATAAATATTCATCCAATGACATAAAAACACCTATTGGATGCACAAGATTGTTTAAAAACCCTAATTGGACAAGAATTAGCCTAGGTTGGAAGAAAATGACGTAAATGTTCATCCAATGATACAAAAACACCTATTGGAAGTACAAGATTGGTTAGAAACCCTAATTGGACAAGAATTAGCCTAGGGAGGACGAAAATGACCTAAATGTTCATCCAATGACACAAAACACCTATTGGATGCACAAGATTGCTTAAAAACCCTAATTGGACAAGAATTAGCCTAGGGCGGACGAAAATGACATAATTGTTCATCCAATGACACAAAAAAACCTATTGGATGCACATGATTGGTTAGAAACCCTAATTGGACAAGATTAAGCTTAGGGAGGACGAAATTGACCTAAATGTTCATCCAATGACACAAAACACCTATTGGATGCAAAAGATTGGTTAAAAACCCTAATTGGACAAGATTAAGTGTAAGGAGGACGAAAATGACATAAATATTCATCCAATGACACAAAAACACCTATTGGATGCACAAGATTGGTTAAAAACCCTAATTGGACAAGAATTAGCCTAGGGAGGACGAAAATGACCTAATTGTTCATCCATTGACACAAAACACCTATTGGATGCACAAGATTGGTTAAAAACCCTAATTGGACAAGAATTAGCCTAGGGAGAACGAAAATGACCTAAATTTTCATCCATTAACACAAAACACCTATTGGATGCACAAGATTGGCTAAAAACCCTAATTGGACAAGAATTAGCCTAGGGAGGACGAAAATGACCTAATTGTTCATCCAATGATACAAAAACACCAATTGGAAGTACAAGATTGGTTAGAAACCCTAATTGGACAAGAATAAGCCTAGGGAGAACGAAAATGACCTAAATCTTCATCCATTGACACAAAACACCTATTGGATGCACAAGATTGGTTAGTAACCCTAATTGGACAAGATTAAGTTTAGGGAGGACGAAAATGACCTAAATGTTCATCCAATGACACAAAACACCTATTGGATGCACAAGATTGGTTAAAAACCCTAATTGGACAAGATTAAGTGTAAGGAGGACGAAAATGACATAAATATTCATCCAATGACACAAAAACACCTATTGGATGCACAAGATTGGTTAAAAACCCTAATTGGACAAGAATTAGCCTAGGTTGGAAGAAAATGACGTAAATGTTCATCCAATGACACAAAAACACCTATTGGAAGTACAAGATTGGTTAGAAACCCTAATTGGACAAGAATTAGCTTAGGGAGGACGAAAATGACCTAAATGTTCATCCAATGACACAAAAAAACCTATTGGATGCACATGATTGGTTAGATACCCTAATTGGACAAGATTAAGTTTAGGGAGGACGAAAATGACCTAAATGTTCATCCAATGACACAAAACACCTATTGGATGCACAAGATTGGTTAAAAACCCTAATTGGACAAGATTAAGTGTAAGGAGGACGAAAATGACATAAATATTCATCCAATGACACAAAAACACCTATTGGATCCACAAGATTGGTTAAAAACCCTAATTGGACAAGATTAAGTGTAGGGAGTACGAAAATGACATAAATATTCATCCAATGACACAAAAACACCTATTGGATGCACAAGATTGGTTAAAAACCCTAATTGGACAAGAATTAGCGTAGGTTGGACGAAAATGACGTAAATTTTCATCCAATGACACAAAAACACCTATTGGATGCACAAGATTGTTTAAAACCCTAATTGGACAAGAATTAGCCTAGGTTGGAAGAAAATGACGTAAATGTTCATCCAATGATACAAAAACACCTATTGGAAGTACAAGATTGGTTAGAAACCCTAATTGGACAAGAATTAGCCTACGGAGGACGAAAATGACCTAAATGTTCATCCAATGACACAAAACACCTATTGGATGCACAAGATTGCTTAAAAACCCTAATTGGACAAGAATTAGCCTAGGGAGGACGAAAATGACATAATTGTTCATCCAATGACACAAAAAAACCTATTGGATGCACATGATTGGTTAGAAACCCTAATTGGACAAGATTAAGTTTAGGGAGGACGAAATTGACCTAAATGTTCATCCAATGACACAAAACACCTATTGGATGCAAAAGATTGGTTAAAAACCCTAATTGGACAAGATTAAGCGTAAGGAGGACGAAAATGACATAAATATTCATCCAATGACACAAAAACACCTATTGGATGCACAAGATTGGTTAAAAACCCTAATTGGACAAGAATTAGCCTAGGGAGGACGAAAATGACCTAATTGTTCATCCATTGACACAAAACACCTATTGGATGCACAAGATTGGTTAAAAACCCTAATTGGACAAGAATAAGCCTAGGGAGAACGAAAATGACCTAAATTTTCATCCATTGACACAAAACACCTATTGGATGCACAAGATTGGTTAAAAACCCTAATTGGACAAGAATTAGCCTAGGGAGGACGAAAATGACGTAATTGTTCATCCAATGATACAAAAACACCTATTGGATGCACAAAATTGGTTAGAAACCCTAATTGGACAAGAATTAGCCTATGGAGGACGAAAATGACCTAAATGTTCATCCAATAACACAAAACACCTATTGGATGCACAAGATTGGTTAAAAACCCTAATTGGACAAGATTAAGTGTAAGGAGGACGAAAATGACATAAATATTCATCCAATGACACAAAAACACCTATTGGATGCACAAGATTGGTTAAAAACCCTAATTGGACAAGAATTAGCGTAGGTTGGACGAAAATGACGTAAATTTTCATCCAATGACACAAAAACACCTATTGGAAGTAGAAGATTGGTTAGAAACCCTAATTGGACAAGAATTAGCCTAGGGAAGACGAAAATGACCTAAATGTTCATCCAATGACACAAAACACCTATTAGATGCACAAGATTGCTTAAAAACCCTTATTGGACAAGAATTAGCCTAGGGAGGACGAAAATGATCAAAATGTTCATCCAATGACACAAAAACACCTATTTGATGCACAAGATTGGTGAAAAACCCTAATTGGACAAGAATAAGCCTAGGGAGAACGAAAATGACCTAAATTTTCATCCATTGACACAAAACACCTATTGGATGCACAAGATTGGTTAAAAACCCTAATTGGAGAAGAATTAGCCTAGGGGGACGAAAATGACCTAATGGTTCATCCAATGATACAAAAACACCTATTGGATGCACAATATTGGTTAGAAACCCTAATTGGACAAGATTAAGTTTAGGGAGGACGAAAAGGACCTAAATGTTCATCCAATGACACAAAACACCTGTTGGATGCACAAGATTTGTTAGAAACCCTAATTGGACAAGATTAAGTTTAGGGAGGACGAAAATGACCTAAAATGTTAATCCAAAGACACAAAACACCTATTGGATGCACAAGATTGGTTAAAAACCCTAATTGGACAAGAATTGGCCTAGGGAGGACGAAAATGACGTAAATGTTCATCCAATGACACAAAAACACCTATTGGAAGTACAAGATTGGTTAGAAACTCTAATTGGACAAGAATTAGCCTTGGGATGACGAAAATGACCTAAATGTTCATCCAATGACACAAAAAACCTATTGGATGCACAAGATTGCTTAAAAACCCTTATTGGACAAGAATTAGCCTAGGGAGGACGAAAATGATCAAAATGTTCATCCAATGACACAAAAACACCTTTTTGATGCACAAGATTGGTGAAAAACCATAATTGGACAAGAATAAGCCTAGGGAGAACGAAAATGACCTAAATTTTTATCCATTGACACAAAACACCTATTGGATGCACAAGATTGGTTAAAAACCCTAATTGGACAAGAATTAGCCTAGGGAGGACGAAAATGACCTAATTGTTCATCCAATGATACAAAAACACCTATTGGATGCACAATGTTGGTTAGAAACCCTAATTGGACAAGATTAATTTTAGGGAAGATTGGTTAAAAACCCTAATTGGACAAGAATTAGCCTAGGGAGGACGAAAATGACCTAATTGTGCATCCAATGACACAAAAAAACCTATTGGATGCACATGATTGGTTAGAAACCCTAATTGGACAAGATTAAGTTTAGGGAGGACGAAAATGACCTAAATGTTCATCCAATGACACAAAACACCTATTGGATGCACAAGATTGGTTAAAAACCCTAATTGGACAAGATTAAGTGTAGGGAGTACGAAAATGACATAAATATTCATCCAATGACACAAAAACACCTATTGGATGCACAAGATTGGTTAAAAACCCTAATTGGACAAGAATTAGCGTAGGTTGGACGAAAATGACGTAAATTTTCATCCAATGACACAAAAACACCTATTGGAAGTAGAAGATTGGTTAGAAACCCTAATTGGACAAGAATTAGCCTAGGGAGGACGAAAATGACCTAAATGTTCATCCAATGACACAAAACACCTATTGGATGCACAAGATTGCTTAAAAACCCTAATTGGACAAGAATTAGCCTAGGGAGGACGAAAATGACCTAATTGTTCATCCAATGACACAAAAAAACCTATTGGATGCACATGATTGGTTAGAAACCCTAATTGGACAAGATTAAGTGTAGGGAGTACGAAAATGACATAAATATTCATCCAATGACATAAAAACACCTATTGGATGCACAAGATTGTTTAAAAACCCTAATTGGACAAGAATTAGCCTAGGTTGGAAGAAAATGACGTAAATGTTCATCCAATGATACAAAAACACCTATTGGAAGTACAAGATTGGTTAGAAACCCTAATTGGACAAGAATTAGCCTACGGAGGACGAAAATGACCTAAATGTTCATCCAATGACACAAAACACCTATTGGATGCACAAGATTGCTTAAAAACCCTAATTGGACAAGAATTAGCCGAGGGAGGACGAAAATGACATAATTGTTCATCCAATGACACAAAAAAACCTATTGGATGCACATGATTGGTTAGAAACCCTAATTGGACAAGATTAAGTTTAGGGAGGACGAAATTGACCTAAATGTTCATCCAATGACACAAAACACCTATTGGATGCAAAAGATTGGTTAAAAACCCTAATTGGACAAGATTAAGTGTAAGGAGGACGAAAATGACATAAATATTCATCCAATGACACAAAAACACCTATTGGATGCACAAGATTGGTTAAAAACCCTAATTGGACAAGAATTAGCCTTGGGAGGACGAAAATGACCTAATTATTCATCCATTGACACAAAACACCTATTGGATGCACAAGATTGGTTAAAAACCCTAATTGGACAAGAATAAGCCTAGGGAGAACGAAAATGACCTAAATTTTCATCCATTGACACAAAACACCTATTGGATGCACAAGATTGGTTAAAAACCCTAATTGGACAAGAATTAGCCTAGGGAGGACGAAAATGACCTAATTGTTCATCCAATGATACAAAAACACCTATTGGATGCACAATATTGGTTAGAAACCCTTATTGGACAAGATTAAGTTTAGGGAGGACGAAAATGACCTAAATATTCATCCAATGACACAAAACACCTATTGGATGCACAATATTGGTTAGAAACCCTTATTGGACAAGATTAAGTTTAGGGAGGAAGAAAATGACCTAAATGTTCATCCAATGACACAAAACACCTATTGGATGCACAAGATTGGTTAAAAACCCTAATTAGACAAGAAATAGCCTAGGGAGGACGAAAATGACCTAATTGTTCATCCAATGATACAAAAACAGCTATTGGATGCACAAAATTCGTTAGAAACCCTAATTGGACAAGAATTAGCCTAGGGAGGACGAAAATGACCTAAAATGTTCATCCAATGACACAAAACACCTATTGGATGCACAAGATTGGTTAAAAACCCTAATTGGACAAGAATTAGCCTAGGGAGGACGAACATGACCTAAATGTTCATCCAATGACACAAAAACACCTATTGGATGCACAAGATTGGTGAAAAACCCTAATTGGACAAGAATAAGCCTAGGGAGAACGAAAATGACCTAAATTTTCATCCATTGACACAAAACACCTATTGGATGCACAACATTGGTTAAAAACCCTAATTGGACAAGAATTAGCCTAGGGAGGACGAAAATGACCTAATTATTCATCCAATGATACAAAAACACCTATTGGATGCATAATATTGGTTAGAAACCCTAATTGGACAAGATTAAGTTTAGGGAGGACGAAAATGACCTAAAATGTTCATCCAATGACACAAAACACCTGTTGGATGCACAAGATTTGTTAGAAACCCTAATTGGACAAGATTAAGTTTAGGGAGGACGAAAATGACCTAAAATGTTAATCCGAAGACACAAAACACCTATTGGATGCACAAGATTGGTTAAAAACCCTAATTGGACAAGAATTGGCCTAGGGAGGACGAAAATGACGTAAATGTTCATCCAATGACACAAAAACACCTATTGGAAGTACAAGATTGGTTAGAAACTCTAATTGGACAAGAATTAGCCTTGGGATGACGAAAATGACCTAAATGTTCATCCAATGACACAAAACACCTATTGGATGCACAAGATTGCTTAAAAACCCTTATTGGACAAGAATTAGCCTAGGGAGGACGAAAATGATCAAAATGTTCATCCAATGACACAAAAACACCTTTTTGATGCACAAGATTGGTGAAAAACCATAATTGGACAAGAATAAGCCTAGGGAGAACGAAAATGACCTAAATTTTTATCCATTGACACAAAACACCTATTGGATGCACAAGATTGGTTAAAAACCCTAATTAGACAAGAATTAGCCTAGGGAGGACGAAAATGACCTAATTGTTCATCCAATGATACAAAAACACCTATTGGATGCACAATATTGGTTAGAAACCCTAATTGGACAAGATTAATTTTAGGGAAGATTGGTTAAAAACCCTAATTGGACAAGAATTAGCCTAGGGAGGATGAAAATGACCTAATTGTGCATCCAATGACACAAAAAAACCTATTGGATGCACATGATTGGTTAGAAACCCTAATTGGACAAGATTAAGTTTAGGGAGGACGAAAATGACCTAAATGTTCATCCAATGACACAAAACACCTATTGGATGCACAAGATTGGTTAAAAACCCTAATTGGACAAGATTAAGTGTAGGGAGTACGAAAATGACATAAATATTCATCCAATGACACAAAAACACCTATTGGATGCACAAGATTGGTTAAAAACCCTAATTGGACAAGAATTAGCGTAGGTTGGACGAAAATGACGTAAATTTTTATCCAATGACACAAAAACACCTATTGGAAGTAGAAGATTGGTTAGAAACCCTAATTGGACAAGAATTAGCCTAGGGAGGACGAAAATGACCTAAATGATCATCCAATGACACAAAACACCTATTGGATGCACAAGATTGCTTAAAAACCCTAATTGGACAAGAATTAGCCTAGGGAGGACGGAAATGACCTAATTGTTCATCCAATGACACAAAAAAACCTATTGGATGCACATGATTGGTTAGAAACCCTAATTGGACAAGATTAAGTTTAGGGAGGACTAAAATGACCTAAATGTTCATCCAATGACACAAAACACCTATTGGATGCACGAGATTGGTTAAAAACCCTAATTGGAAAAGATTAAGTGTAAGGAGGACGAAAATGACATAAATATTCATCCAATGACACAAAAACACCTATTGGATGCACAAGATTGGTTAAAAACCCTAATTGGAAAAGAATTAGCCTAGGGAGGACGAAAATGACGTAAATGTACATCCAATGACACAAAAACACCTATTGGATGCACAAGATTGGTTAAAAACCCTAATTGGACAAGAATTAGCGTAGGTTGGACGAAAATGACGTAAATTTTCATCCAATGACACAAAAACACCTATTGGAAGTAGAAGATTGGTTAGAAACCCTAATTGGACAAGAATTAGCCTAGGGAAGACGAAAATGACCTAAATGTTCATCCAATGACACAAAACACCTATTAGATGCACAAGATTGCTTAAAAACCCTTATTGGACAAGAATTAGCCTAGGGAGGACGAAAATGATCAAAATGTTCATCCAATGACACAAAAACACCTATTTGATGCACAAGATTGGTGAAAAACTCTAATTGGACAAGAATAAGCCTAGGGAGAACGAAAATGACCTAAATTTTCATCCATTGACACAAAACACCTATTGGATGCAGAAGATTGGTTAAAAACCCTAATTGGAGAAGAATTAGCCTAGGGGGACGAAAATGACCTAATTGTTCATCCAATGATACAAAAACACCTATTGGATGCACAATATTGGTTAGAAACCCTAATTGGACAAGATTAAGTTTAGGGAGGACGAAACGGACCTAAATGTTCATCCAATGACACAAAACACCTGTTGGATGCACAAGATTTGTTAGAAACCCTAATTGGACAAGATTAAGTTTAGGGAGGACGAAAATGACCTAAAATGTTAATCCAAAGACACAAAACACCTATTGGATGCACAAGATTGGTTAAAAACCCTAATTGGACAAGAATTGGCCTAGGGAGGACGAAAATGACGTAAATGTTCATCCAATGACACAAAAACACCTATTGGATGCACAAGATTGGTTAAAAACCCTAATTGGACAAGAATTAGCGTAGGTTGGACGAAAATGACGTAAATTTTCATCCAATGACACAAAAACACCTATTGGAAGTAGAAGATTGGTTAGAAACCCTAATTGGACAAGAATTAGCCTAGGTTGGAAGAAAATGACGTAAATGTTCATCCAATGACACAAAAACACCTATTGGAAGTACAAAATTGGTTAGAAACCCTAATTGGACAAGAATTAGCCTAGGGAGGACGAAAATGACCTAAATGTTCATCCAATGACACAAAACACCTATTGGATGCACAAGATTGCTTAAAAACCCTAATTGGACAAGAATTAGCCTAGGGAGGACGAAAATGACATAAATATTCATCCAATGACACAAAACCACCTATTGGATCCACAAGATTGGTTAAAAACCCTAATTGGACAAGATTAAGTGTAGGGAGTACGAAAATGACATAAATATTCATCCAATGACATAAAAACACCTATTGGATGCACAAGATTGTTTAAAAACCCTAATTGGACAAGAATTAGCCTAGGTTGGAAGAAAATGACGTAAATGTTCATCCAATGACACAAAAACACCTATTGGAAGTACAAGATTGGTTAGAAACCCTAATTGGACAAGAATTAGCCTAGGGAGGACGAAAATGACCTAAATGTTCATCCAATGACACAAAACACCTATTGGATGCACAAGATTGTTTAAAAACCCTAATTGGACAAGAATTAGCCTAGGGAGGACGAAAATGACCTAATTGTTCATCCAATGACACAAAAAAACCTATTGGATGCACATGATTGGTTAGAAACCCTAATTGGACAAGATTAAGTTTAGGGAGGACGAAAATGACCTAAATGTTCATCCAATGACACAAAACACCTATTGGATGCAAAAGATTGGTTAAAACCCTAATTGGACAAGATTAAGTGTAAGGAGGACGAAAATGACATAAATATTCATCCAATGACACAAAAACACCTATTGGATGCACAAGATTGGTTAAAAACCCTAATTGGACAAGAATTAGCCTAGGGAGGACGAAAATGACCTAAATGTTCATCCAATGACACAAAACACCTATTAGATGCACAAGATTGCTTAAAAACCCTAATTGGACAAGAATTAGCCTAGGGAGAACGAAAATGACCTAATTGTTCATCCAATGACACAAAAAAACCTATTGGATGCACATGATTGGTTAGAAACCCTAATTGGACAAGATTAAGTTTAGGGAGGACGAAAATGACCTAAATGTTCATCCAATGACACAAAACACCTATTGGATGCAAAAGATTGGTTAAAACCCTAATTGGACAAGATTAAGTGTAAGGAGGACGAAAATGACATAAATATTCATCCAATGACACAAAAACACCTATTGGATGCAAAAGATTGGTTAAAAACCCTAATTGGACAAGAATTAGCCTAGGGAGGACGAAAATGACCTAATTGTTCATCCATTGACACAAAACACCTATTGGATGCACAAGATTGGTTAAAAACCCTAATTGGACAAGAATAAGCCTAGGGAGAACGAAAATGACCTAAATTTTCGTCATTTGACACAAAACACCTATTGGATGCACAAGATTGGTTAAAAACCCTAATTGGACAAGAATTAGCCTAGGGAGGACGAAAATGACCTAATTGTTCATCCAATGATACAAAAACACCTATTGGATGCACAATATTGGTTAGAAACCCTTATTGGACAAGATTAAGTTTAAGGAGGACGAAAATGACCTAAATATTCATCCAATGACACAAAACACCTATTGGATGCACAATATTGGTTAGAAACCCTTATTGGACAAGATTAAGTTTAGGGAGGACGAAAATGACCTAAATATTCATCCAATGACACAAAACACCTATTGGATGCACAAGATTGGTTAAAAACCCTAATTGGACAAGATTAAGTGTAAGGAGGACGAAAATGACATAAATATTCATCCAATGACACAAAAACACCTATTGGATGCACAAGATTGGTTAAAAACCCTAATTGGACCAGAATTAGCCTAGGGAGGACGAAAATGACCCAATTGTTCATCCAATGACACAAAAAAACCTATTGGATTCACATGATTGGTTAGAAACCCTAATTGGACAACAATTAGCCTAGGGAGGACGAAAATGACGTAAATGTTCATCCAATGACACAAAAACATCTATTGGAAGTACAAGATTGGTTAGAAACTTTAATTGGACAAGAATTAGCCTAGGGAAGACGAAAATGACCTAAATGTTCATCCAATGACACAAAACACACTTATTGGATGCACAAGATTTCTTAAAAACCCTTATTGGACAAGAATTAGCCTAGGGAGGACGAAAATGACCTAAATGTTCATCCAATGACACAAAAACACCTATTGGATGCACAAGATTGGTGAAAACCCCTAATTGGACAAGAATTAGCCTAGGGAGAACAAAAATGACCTAAATTTTCATCCATTGACACAAAACACCTATTGGATGCACAAGATTGGTTAAAAACCCTAATTGGATAAGAAATAGCCTAGGGAGGACGAAACTGACCTAATTGTTCATCCAATAATACAAAAACACCTATTGGATGCACAATATTGGTTAGAAATCCTAATTGGACAAGATTAAGTTTAGGGAGGACGAAAATGACCTAAATGTTCATCCAATGACACAAAACACCTATTGGATACACAAGATTTGTTAGAAACCCTAATTGGACAAGATTAAGTATAGGGAGGACGACAATGACCTAAAATGTTCATCCAATGACACAAAACACCTATTGGATGCACAAGATTGGTTAAAAACCCTAATTGGACAAGAATTAGCCTAGGGAGGACGAAAATGACCTAATTGTTCATCCAATGACACAAAAAAACCTATTGGATGCACATGATTGGTTAGAAACCCTAATTGGACAAGATTAAGTTTAGGGAGGACTAAAATGACCTAAATGTTCATCCAATGACACAAAACACCTATTGGATGCACGAGATTGTTTAAAAACCCTAATTGGACAAGATTAAGTGTAAGGAGGACGAAAATGACATAAATATTCATCCAATGACACAAAAACACCTATTGGATGCACAAGATTGGTTAAAAACACTAATTGGACAAGATTAAGTTTAGGGAGGACGAAAATGACCTAAATGTTCATCCAATGACACAAAACACCTGTTGGAAGTACAAGATTGGTTAGAAACCTGAATTGGACAAGAATTAGTCTAGGGAAGACGAAAATGACCTAAATGTTCATCCTATGACACAAAACACCTATTGGATGCACAAGATTGGTTAAAAACCCTAATTGGACCAGATTAAGTGTAAGGAGGACGAAAATGACATAAATATTCATCCAATGACACAAAAACACCTATTCAATGCACAAGATTGGTTAAAAACCCTAATTGGACAAGAATAAGCCTAGGGAGAATGAAAATGACCTAAATTTTCATCCATTGACACAAAACATCTATTGGATGCACAAGATTGGTTAAAAACCCTAATTGGACAAGAATTAGCCTAGGGAGGACGAAAATGACCTAATTATTCATCCAATGATACAAAAACACCTATTGGATACACAATATTGGTTAGAAACCCTAATTGGACAAGATTAAGTTTAGGGAGGACGAAAATGACGTAAAATGTTCATCCAATGACACAAAACACCTATTGGATGCACAAGATTGGTTAAAAACCCTAATTGGACAAGAATTAGCCTAGGGAGGACATAAATGACCTAATTGTTCATCCAATGATATAAAAACACCTATTGGATGCACAAAATTGGTTAGAAACCCTAATTGGAAAAGATTAAGTGTAGGGAGTACGAAAATGACATAAATATTCATCCAATGACACAAAACCACCTATTGGATCCACAAGATTGGTTAAAAACCCTAATTGGACAAGATTAAGTGTAGGGAGTACGAAAATGACATAAATATTCATCCAATGACATAAAAACACCTATTGGATGCACAAGATTGTTTAAAAACCCTAATTGGACAAGAATTAACCTAGGTTGGAAGAAAATGACGTAAATGTTCATCCAATGACACAAAAACACCTATTGGAAGTACAAAATTGGTTAGAAACCCTAATTGGACAAGAATTAACCTAGGGAGGACGAAAATGACCTAAATGTTCATCCAATGACACAAAACACCTATTGGATGCACAAGATTGCTTAAAAACCCTAATTGGACAAGAATTAGCCTAGGGAGGATGAAAATGACCTAATTGTTCATCCAATGACACAAAAAAACCTATTGGATGCACATGATTGGTTAGAAACCCTAATTGGACAAGATTAAGTTTAGGGAGGACAAAATTGACCTAAATGTTCATCCAATGACACAAAACACCTATTGGATGCAAAAGATTGGTTAAAAACCCTAATTGGACAAGATTAAGTGTAAGGAGGACGAAAATGACATAAATATTCATCCAATGACACAAAAACACCTATTGGATGCACAAGATTGGTTAGAAACCCTAATTGGACAAGAATTAGCCTAGGGAGGACGAAAATGACCTAAATGTTCATCCAATGACACAAAACACCTATTGGATGCACAAGATTGGTTAGTAACCCTAATTGGACAAGATTAAGTTTAGGGAGGACGAAAATGACCTAAATGTTCATCCAATGACACAAAACACCTATTGGATGCACAAGATTGGTTAAAAACCCTAATTAGACAAGAAATAGCCTAGGGAGGACGAAAATGACCTAATTGTTCATCCAATGATACAAAAACACCTATTGGATGCACAAAATTCGTTAGAAACCCTAATTGGACAAGAATTAGCCTAGGGAGGACGAAAATGACCTAAATATTCATCCAATGACGTAAATGTTCATCCAATGATACAAAAACACCTATTGGAAGTACAAGATTGGTTAGAAACCCTAATTGGACAAGAATAAGCCTAGGGAGAACGAAAATGACCTAAATCTTCATCCATTGACACAAAACACCTATTGGATGCACAAGATTGGTTAGTAACCCTAATTGGACAAGATTAAGTTTAGGGAGGACGAAAATGACCTAAATGTTCATCCAATGACACAAAACACCTATTGGATGCACAAGATTGGTTAAAAACCCTAATTGGACAAGATTAAGTGTAAGGAGGACGAAAATGACATAAATATTCATCCAATGACACAAAAACACCTATTGGATGCACAAGATTGGTTAAAAACCCTAATTGGACAAGAATTAGCCTAGGTTGGAAGAAAATGACGTAAATGTTCATCCAATGACACAAAAACACCTATTGGAAGTACAAGATTGGTTAGAAACCCTAATTGGACAAGAATTAGCTTAGGGAGGACGAAAATGACCTAAATGTTCATCCAATGACACAAAAAAACCTATTGGATGCACATGATTGGTTAGATACCCTAATTGGACAAGATTAAGTTTAGGGAGGACGAAAATGACCTAAATGTTCATCCAATGACACAAAACACCTATTGGATGCACAAGATTGGTTAAAAACCCTAATTGGACAAGATTAAGTGTAAGGAGGACGAAAATGACATAAATATTCATCCAATGACACAAAAACACCTATTCAATGCACAAGATTGGTTAAAAACCCTAATTGGACAAGAATTAGCCTAGGGAGGACGAAAATGACATAAATATTCATCCAATGACACAAAAGCACCTATTGGATGCACAAGATTGGTTAAAAACCCTAATTGGACAAGATTAAGTTTAGGGAGGATGAAAATGACCTAAATGTTCATCCAATGACACAAAACACCTGTTGGATGCACAAGATTGGTTAATAACCCTAATTGGACAAGTATTAGCCTAGGGAGGACATAAATGACCTAATTGTTCATCCAATGATATAAAAACACCTATTGGATGCAAAAAATTGGTTAGAAACCCTAATTGGAAAAGATTAAGTGTAGGGAGGACGAAAATGACATAAATATTCATCCAATGACACAAAACCACCTATTGGATCCACAAGATTGGTTAAAAACCCTAATTGGACAAGATTAAGTGTAGGGAGTACGAAAATGACATAAATATTCATCCAATGACATAAAAACACCTATTGGATGCACAAGATTGTTTAAAAACCCTAATTGGACAAGAATTAGCCTAGGTTGGAAGAAAATGACGTAAATGTTCATCCAATGACACAAAAACACCTATTGGAAGTACAAGATTGGTTAGAAACCCTAATTGGACAAGAATTAGCCTAGGGAGGACGAAAATGACCTAAATGTTCATCCAATGACACAAAACACCTATTGGATGCACAAGATTGGTTAAAAACCCTAATTGGACAAGAATTAGCCTAGGGAGGACGAAAATGACCTAAATGTTCATCCAATAACACAAAACACCTATTGGATGCACAAGATTGGTTAAAAACCCTAATTGGACAAGATTAAGTGTAAGGAGGACGAAAATGACATAAATATTCATCCAATGACACAAAAACACCTATTGGATGCACAAGATTGGTTAAAAACCCTAATTGGACAAGAATTAGCCTAGGGAGGACGAAAATGACCTAAATGTTCATCCAATGACACAAAACACCTGTTGGATGCACAAGATTGGTTAGAAACCCTAATTGGACAAGATTAGGTTTAGGGAGGACGAAAATGACATAAATATTCATCCAATGACACAAAAACACCTATTGGATGCACAAGATTGGTTAAAAACCCTAATTGGACAAGAATTAGCCTAGGGAGGACGAAAATGACCTAATTGTTCATCCAATGACACAAAAAAACCTATTGGATGCACATGATTGGTTAGAAACCCTAATTAGACAATATTAAGTTTAGGGAGGACGAAAATGACCTAAATGTTCATCCAATGACACAAAACACCTATTGGATGCACAAGATTGTTTAAAAACCCTAATTGGACAAGATTAAATGTAAGGAGGACGAAAATGACATAAATATTCATCCAATGACACAAAAACACCTATTGGATGCACAAGATTGGTTAAAAACCCTAATTGGACAAGATTAAGTTTAGGGGGGACGAAAATGACCTAAATGTTCATCCAATGACACAAAACACCTGTTGGATGCACAAGATTGGTTAGAAAGCCTAATTGGACAAGATTAGGTTTAGGGAGGACGAAAATGACATAAATATTCATCCAATGACACAAAAACACCTATTGGATGCACAAGATTGGTTAAAAACCCTAATTGGACAAGATTAAGTGTAGGGAGTACGAAAATGACATAAATATTCATCCAATGACACAAAAACACCTATTGGATGCACAAGATTGGTTAAAAACCCTAATTGGACAAGAATTAGCGTAGGTTGGACGAAAATGACGTAAATTTTCATCCAATGACACAAAAACACCTATTGGAAGTAGAAGATTGGTTAGAAACCCTAATTGGACAAGAATTAGCCTAGGGAGGACGAAAATGACCTAAATGATCATCCAATGACACAAAACACCTGTTGGATGCAC
Organism: Cicer judaicum; assembly: GCA_037974835.1. Taxonomy (NCBI): domain Eukaryota; kingdom Viridiplantae; phylum Streptophyta; class Magnoliopsida; order Fabales; family Fabaceae; genus Cicer; species Cicer judaicum. The sequence continues at coordinate 74,487 of JBBPBS010000240.1, forward strand.
AAGATTGGTTAGAAACCCTAATTGGACAAGATTAGGTTTAGGGAGGACGAAAATGACATAAATATTCATCCAATGACACAAAAACACCTATTGGATGCACAAGATTGGTTAAAAACCCTAATTGGACAAGATTAAGTGTAGGGAGTACGAAAATGACATAAATATTCATCCAATGACACAAAAACACCTATTGGATGCACAAGATTGGTTAAAATCCCTAATTGGACAAGAATTAGCGTAGGTTGGACGAAAATGACGTAAATTTTCATCCAATGACACAAAAACACCTATTGGAAGTAGAAGATTGGTTAGAAACCCTAATTGGACAAGAATTAGCCTAGGGAGGACGAAAATGACCTAAATGATTATCCGATGACACAAAACACCTATTGGATGCACAAGATTGCTTAAAAACCCTAATTGGACAAGAATTAGCCTAGGGAGGACGAAAATGACCTAATTGTTCATCCAATGACACAAAAAAACCTATTGGATGCACATGATTGGTTAGAAACCCTAATTGGACAAGATTAAGTTTAGGGAGGACTAAAATGACCTAAATGTTCATCCAATGACACAAAACACCTATTGGATGCACGAGATTGGTTAAAATCCCTAATTGGAAAAGATTAAGTGTAAGGAGGACGAAAATGACATAAATATTCATCCAATGACACAAAAACACCTATTGGATGCACAAGATTGGTTAAAAACCCTAATTGGAAAAGAATTAGCCTAGGGAGGACGAAAATGACGTAAATGTTCATCCAATGACACAAAAACACCTATTGGATGCACAAGATTGGTTAAAAACCCTAATTGGACAAGAATTAGCGTAGGTTGGACGAAAATGACGTAAATTTTCATCCAATGACACAAAAACACCTATTGGAAGTAGAAGATTGGTTAGAAACCCTAATTGGACAAGAATTAGCCTAGGGAAGACGAAAATGACCTAAATGTTCATCCAATGACACAAAACACCTATTGGATGCACAAGATTGCCTTAAAACCCTTATTGGACAAGAATTAGCCTAGGGAGGACGAAAATGATCAAAATGTTCATCCAATGACACAAAAACACCTATTTGATGCACAAGATTGGTGAAAAACCCTAATTGGACAAGAATAAGCCTAGGGAGAACGAAAATGACCTAAATTTTCATCCATTGACACAAAACACCTATTGGATGCACAAGATTGGTTAAAAACCCTAATTGGAGAAGAATTAGCCTAGGGGGACGAAAATGACCTAATTGTTCATCCAATGATACAAAAACACCTATTGGATGCACAATATTGGTTAGAAACCCTAATTGGACAAGATTAAGTTTAGGGAGGACGAAACGGACCTAAATGTTCATCCAATGACACAAAACACCTGTTGGATGCACAAGATTTGTTAGAAACCCTAATTGGACAAGATTAAGTTTAGGGAGGACGAAAATGACCTAAAATGTTAATCCAAAGACACAAAACACCTATTGGATGCACAAGATTGGTTAAAAACCCTAATTGGACAAGAATTGGCCTAGGGAGGACGAAAATGACGTAAATGTTCATCCAATGACACAAAAACACCTATTGGAAGTACAAGATTGGTTAGAAACTCTAATTGGACAAGAATTAGCCTTGGGATGACGAAAATGACCTAAATGTTCATCCAATGACACAAAAAACCTATTGGATGCACAAGATTGCTTAAAAACCCTTATTGGACAAGAATTAGCCTAGGGAGGACGAAAATGATCAAAATGTTCATCCAATGACACAAAAACACCTTTTTGATGCACAAGATTGGTGAAAAACCATAATTGGACAAGAATAAGCCTAGGGAGAACGAAAATGACCTAAATTTTTATCCATTGACACAAAACACCTATTGGATGCACAAGATTGGTTAAAAACCCTAATTGGACAAGAATTAGCCTAGGGAGGACGAAAATGACCTAATTGTTCATCCAATGTTACAAAAACACCTATTGGATGCACAATATTGGTTAAAAACCCTAATTGGACAAGATTAAGTTTAGGGAAGATTGGTTAAAAACCCTAATTGGACAAGAATTAGCCTAGGGAGGACGAAAATGACCTAATTGTGCATCCAATGACACAAAAAAACCTATTGGATGCACATGATTGGTTAGAAACCCTAATTGGACAAGATTAAGTTTAGGGAGGACGAAAATGACCTAAATGTTCATCCAATGACACAAAACACCTATTGGATGCACAAGATTGGTTAAAAACCCTAATTGGACAAGATTAAGTGTAAGGAGGACGAAAATGACATAAATATTCATCCAATGACACAAAAACACCTATTGGATGCACAAGATTGGTTAAAAACACTAATTGGACAAGATTAAGTTTAGGGAGGACGAAAATGACCTAAATGTTCATCCAATGACACAAAACACGTGTTGGAAGTACAAGATTGGTTAGAAACCTTAATTGGACAAGAATTAGTCTAGGGAAGACGAAAATGACCTAAATGTTCATCCAATGACACAAAACACCTATTGGATGCACAAGATTGGTTAAAAACCCTAATTGGACCAGATTAAGTGTAAGGAGGACGAAAATGACATAAATATTCATCCAATGACACAAAAACACCTATTCAATGCACAAGATTGGTTAAAAACCCTAATTGGACAAGAATTAGCCTAGGGAGGACGAAAATGACATAAATATTCATCCAATGACACAAAAGCACCTATTGGATGCACAAGATTGGTTAAAAACCCTAATTGGACAAGAATAAGCCTAGGGAGAATGAAAATGACCTAAATTTTCATCCATTGACACAAAACATCTATTGTATGCACAAGATTGGTTAAAAACCCTAATTGGACAAGAATTAGCCTAGGGAGGACGAAAATGACCTAATTATTCATCCAATGATACAAAAACACCTATTGGATACACAATATTGGTTAGAAACCCTAATTGGACAAGATTAAGTTTAGGGAGGACGAAAATGACGTAAAATGTTCATCCAATGACACAAAACACCTATTGGATGCACAAGATTGGTTAAAAACCCTAATTGGACAAGAATTAGCCTAGGGAGGACATAAATGACCTAATTGTTCATCCAATGATATAAAAACACCTATTGGATGCACAAAATTGGTTAGAAACCCTAATTGGAAAAGATTAAGTGTAGGGAGGACGAAAATGACATAAATATTCATCCAATGACACAAAACCACCTATTGGATCCACAAGATTGGTTAAAAACCCTAATTGGACAAGATTAAGTGTAGGGAGTACGAAAATGACATAAATATTCATCCAATGACATAAAAACACCTATTGGATGCACAAGATTGTTTAAAAACCGTAATTGGACAAGAATTAACCTAGGTTGGAAGAAAATGACGTAAATGTTCATCCAATGACACAAAAACACCTATTGGAAGTACAAAATTGCTTAAAAACCCTAATTGGACAAGAATTAGCCTAGGGAGGATGAAAATGACCTAATTGTTCATCCAATGACACAAAAAAACCTATTGGATGCACATGATTGGTTAGAAACCCTAATTGGACAAGATTAAGTTTAGGGAGGACGAAATTGACCTAAATGTTCATCCAATGACACAAAACACCTATTGGATGCAAAAGATTGGTTAAAAACCCTAATTGGACAAGATTAAGTGTAAGGAGGACGAAAATGACATAAATATTCATCCAATGACACAAAAACACCTATTGGATGCACAAGATTGGTTAAAAACCCTAATTGGACAAGAATTAGCCTAGGGAGGACGAAAATGACCTAATTGTTCATCCATTGACACAAAACACCTATTGGATGCACAAGATTGGTTAAAAACCCTAATTGGACAAGATTAAGTGTAAGGAGGACGAAAATGACATAAATATTCATCCAATGACACAAAAACACCTATTGGATGCACAAGATTGGTTAAAAACCCTAATTGGACAAGAATAAGCCTAGGGAGAACGAAAATGACCTAAATGTTCATCCAATGACACAAAACACCTATTGGATGCACAAGATTGGTTAAAAACCCTAATTGGACAAGAATTAGCCTAGGGAGGACGAAAATGACCTAATTGTTCATCCAATGACACAAAAAAACCTATTGGATGCACATGATTGGTTAGAAACCCTAATTAGACAATATTAAGTTTAGGGAGGACGAAAATGACCTAAATCTTCATCCAATGACACAAAACACCTATTGGATGCACAAGATTGTTTAAAAACCCTAATTGGACAAGATTAAATGTGAGGAGGACGAAAATGACATAAATATTCATCCAATGACACAAAAAAAACTATTGGATGCACAAGATTGGTTAAAAACCCTAATTGGACAAGATTAAGTTTAGGGAGGACGAAAATGACCTAAATGTTCATCCAATGACACAAAACACCTGTTGGATGCACAAGATTGGTTAGAAACCCTAATTGGACAAGATTAGGTTTAGGGAGGACGAAAATGACATAAATATTCATCCAATGACACAAAAACACCTATTGGATGCACAAGATTGGTTAAAAACCCTAATTGGACAAGATTAAGTGTAGGGAGTACGAAAATGACATAAATATTCATCCAATGACACAAAAACACCTATTGGATGCACAAGATTGGTTAAAAACCCTAGTTGGACAAGAATTAGCGTAGGTTGGACGAAAATGACGTAAATTTTCATCCAATGACACAAAAACACGTATTGGAAGTAGAAGATTGGTTAGAAACCCTAATTGGACAAGAATTAGCCTAGGGAGGACGAAAATGACCTAAATGATCATCCAATGACACAAAACACCTATTGGATGCACAAGATTGCTTAAAAACCCTAATTGGACAAGAATTAGCCTAGGGAGGACGAAAATGACCTAATTGTTCATCCAATGACACAAAAAAACCTATTGGATGCACATGATTGGTTAGAAACCCTAATTGGACAAGATTAAGTTTAGGGAGGACGAAAATGACCTAAATGTTCATCCAATGACACAAAACACCTATTGGATGCAAAAGATCTGTTAAAAACCCTAATTGGACAAGATTAAGTGTAAGGAGGACGAAAATGACATAAATATTCATCCAATGACACAAAAACACCTATTGGAAGTACAAGATTGGTTAGAAACCCTAATTGGACAAGAATTAGCCTAGGGAGGACGAAAATGACCTAAATGTTCATCCAATGACACAAAACACCTATTGGATGCACAAGATTGCTTAAAAACCCTAATTGGACAAGAATTAGCCTAGGGAGGACGAAAATGACCTAATTGTTCATCCAATGACACAAAAAAACCTATTGGATGCACATGATTGGTTAAAAACCCTAATTGGACAAGATTAAGTGTAGGGAGGACGAAAATGACATAAATATTCATCCAATGACACAAAAACACCTATTGGATGCACAAGATTGGTTAAAAACCCTAATTGGACAAGAATTAGCGTAGGTTGGACGAAAATGACGTAAATTTTCATCCAATGACACAAAAACACCTATTGGAAGTAGAAGATTGGTTAGAAACCCTAATTGGACAAGAATTAGCCTAGGGAAGACGAAAATGACCTAAATGTTCATCCAATGACACAAAACACCTATTAGATGCACAAGATTGCTTAAAAACCCTTATTGGACAAGAATTAGCCTAGGGAGGACGAAAATGATCAAAATGTTCATCCAATGACACAAAAACACCTATTTGATGCACAAGATTGGTGAAAAACCCTAATTGGACAAGAATAAGCCTAGGGAGAACGAAAATGACCTAAATTTTCATCCATTGACACAAAACACCTATTGGATGCACAAGATTGGTTAAAAACCCTAATTGGAGAAGAATTAGCCTAGGGGGACGAAAATGACCTAATGGTTCATCCAATGATACAAAAACACCTATTGGATGCACAATATTGGTTAGAAACCCTAATTGGACAAGATTAAGTTTAGGGAGGACGAAAAGGACCTAAATGTTCATCCAATGACACAAAACACCTGT